>VZRH01006911.1:106692-168384 GCA_013397555.1 Urocynchramus pylzowi
CGTTTCTCTGTGCGTTGTGGGTTTGGGGGTTGGAGAGGTGAGGGGGAGCTGGGGGGTGTGAGGTGTGTGTGAGCTCACGAGTGTGCACGCCAGACCCTCTGTGTGTGACGGGGTGCCTGGGGCTGCAGCAGGACCCGCCAGCCAAGCCCCACACTCCCACTTTGCTCCGGGTGGGGTTTCCTGGCACCCGAGCCCTGGGCACCCCCATGGAGCCCCCGATTCTCGCGGGGCCCATGGCAGAGGGGCACAGCGGGCACACGCCTGTGTGCGGGCTCGCCCTGAGCTCTGCAGCGTTTCAGGTCGCAGGGAAAGTTTTTTTCCCGATGGCTCCTTCGGCAGCTGTTTGGTGAAGGCAGCCCCGGCGGCTTCCCGCTGCTCCCAGCGATCCCTCTGCTGCTATGGCACAGATGAAAACTTCACTGCAGAAGCAAAATGCGCTTCTGGAGCACAGTTTGACACAGCACCAAGGCGTGTTCTTCTCCCGGCCGGATCCCAGCACAGACACACACCCGGGGATGTACCCCGGGATCCACGGGAGCCATGCAGGGGATTCTTTTGCCTTTCCCTGCCTCCCTGCTGGCGCCTCCATTGCCTGCCCCTCACAGCTCAGCAATTACTTCCTTCACCTTGCAGAAGCACTGCCGTCTTTAAAATTAAAATTCCCTCCTGAGGAACAAACTTCAGAGAAGGGGAAAAAGCAAACCAGCCCACATTAGGTAGAACTTGGATGATGGAAAGAATCCCCCCATCCTCCTCCATGGCAAGAACCACATGAAAAACAAGGGCTCTGCAGAGTTCTGAGAATCACTGGAAAGGGCTCAAGAGGTCTGTGGGGGTGGCAAGCCGGGGGGGCCCTCACGTTCCCCAGCTGCAGAATAACTCCCAGCAGCAGCAGCAGAGCAAGCTCTGGGTGAGCAGGAAGGGGGAGCCGCTGCCTCCTGTTGGCTTTGTGAGCTTTTAAAGTCCTTTTCTTCACTGAATCATCGAGATCCTCTCTCATTTCCAGTGCTTCACCTGAGTCTGCTTTTCTCCCTGTCCCCCATGGCTGACCCCGTGCTGTCCCCTACCTGATACCAGTGCTGAGCCTGGCCCTGCTGCACTGCCAGGAGTGCTGCCTGCAGCTCCCAGGGCATCCCCACACCTGCTGGGGGCTCAGGGCAAATGAGACCCCAAAATCCCCCGAGGAGATGAAACCAGCCCCAGCAGTGACTGGATCCCAGCAGGGGGAATGGAGCTGCCCCCCCCCGTGCTGCCTGGCTGCTCATGGGGGCTCCCAGCATGGTTTTAAATCTTCTTGAAGTCCTGCTAGGACTTGGCGGGTCCAGGGGGCCCAGCTCAGCAATTTTGGCTCCTCCCCTGCACGTGGGGCTGGTCAGTCTCTGAAAAACTCTTTCTATCCCAACTCCTGGGGCTGCTCTGCAGAAGCAGCACTTGGAGGGGCCAGGGGCTGTGGTAGGGAGAGGTGCAGCAGGAGGGGCTGATGCCCAGAGGTCACTCAGGGGGCTTTGGGGGCCGCCTTGTCTCAGAAGAGTGAGCCCGTGGCTCTGAGCAGAGATTTCTGCTCCTGCACTGCCACTGGCATGGCCAGGAGCAGGCACAGAGAGAGGCAGCTCAGCTCACCCCTTGCCCCATGGCCTGCCCTGTGGCTGACAATGTTTTAGACAGTTTCTCTTTAGGATTAGTCATTTAATTGTAGGAAAGATTGTGATTCTGACAAGCGTATCTCGGAATTGTGTTTTATTTAGGAAGCTCAACTTGAAAAATTAAAAATACCCTTTTTTTTTCATGCTCCCTTCATAAATTACTGACAAATCCAGCACTGATGGGCCCTGCGCACTGCCTGGGGATTCATTATCGTCACTTTTAGGGCTGTCACTCTCTCCTCCTCTAGTCAGGAATGTGAGGAGTGAAGTGTTAATGATGCTTTCAGGGATGCTAAACTCACCCCTGGGCTGCGCTCGCTGCACACGGAGGCACAGATCCGGCGGGAGTCGGAGAGGCTCCTAATTAGGCGCTTTTGATACTCGGAGCCTCCTGTCACATGAGCAGCAGCTCACTCGCCACAGCTGCTGCATCGCTGGCCGTGGCTACTCCAGCACTAAGGTGTGGCCGAGCTTCCAGCAGCTTCTCCTGAGGAGCAGGTGGGATTTGCAGGCCACTTTCCTCCCTTTGCTCCTTGGGGGGCTGACACCCACTTTCGTCCTTGCCCATCCTCACAAAGAGCCGTGCCAGGGCGCAGAGGAAGCTCTGGTGTCCCCCTGCTCCCTGCTGTGCTTCTCCAAGTGCTGGGTGGAGGTGGCAGCCGTGGGGCTGCCTGTCCCGCTCTGGAGAAGGCATCTCATGGGCTGACGAACCTGAGATTGACCCTGATGTTTCACCATTCTCAGGTTAGACAGTCCTCGAGGTGCCCCTCGCTGGGGCAGCTGCCGAACCCCCTGCCACGTGCCTTGTGCCTCACACCGTGTGCTTGCCCAGGCCTCCCAACCTCTGAAGAATTTGGAGGAGACAACAAAGAAGCAGCCCCTTGGCTCTGTGTTTATGGTGGGGCTGTCTGTGGGACCCACCCAAACATCCTCACATTGCCCTGCGTGCTCCCAGGGAATCAGGGAAGCACAGAACAATCTGGGTTGGAAAAGCCCTCTGAGATCACCAAGCCCAACCATTCCCTCAGCATGGCCAAAACCATCACTAGACCACATCCCCAAGTGCCACATCCACACTTCTTTTAAATCCCCTCAGGGATGGTGACCCCACTACTGCCCTGTGCAGCTTGCTCCAGTGCTGGACAACTCTTTTGGTGAAGAAGTTTTCCCTGATATCCAACGCAAACCCTTCCCAGGTGCAATTTGAGGCTGTTTCCTCTCATCCTGTCATTGTTACCTGGGAGAAGAGACCACCCCACCTGGCTACACCCTCCTTTCAGGGAGCTGAAGGAAAAATGAATGTTAAAAGCTTATCAATCAAAATGAATGAACTTAGTACGAAACTGAAAGGAAGTGTTTTGTAACTGACAAGCTCCATGCAAGAAGTGAGGGAGCCTGGAAAGCTGTCACAAAAATCACAATAAAAGGCATCTGTGATCTGTTTTCAGCCCCTTTCTGGATTTCTTGCTTTGGGTCCAAACACCCTCCCACTTCTGCGGTGGGGCCTGAGCCAGATGCAGCTCTGAGTACTCCACACAGCCAAGACTATTCAATAGAGGGACTCTGGATTTTCTTCAGAGAAAAGAAAGAAAAATCTTTCTGACAGGAGCAAGGGAATTGTGGAACCACTGCCCAGCTTTACCTTCTCCAATACCTCCATTGGAAATCTGAGCAGCTTTGGGGGGATTTTAAGGTTTGTACTATGGGCTTGCAAAGATAAAAAAGAAGAGATAAAAGCCAGTTAAAATTAGCTTTTTCCAAGTAAGGTGAAGTTTTAGTAAGTTTGGTACAGAGAGTGAAGTACAGCAAAATCCTCTCAATTGGCCCCAAGAAGAACAGTGGAAAATACTTCCAAAAATAATCAGGAATCATTTGCAGAAGGAAGAAAAAGGAGGTGCAGGGCAGTGCCTGCCTTACCTGTGAACCCAGGACCAGGTCCCCTGCGCTGCTGCCTGCCCTGGCCCCTCTGGCCTGCTCTCCTCCCCTGCCACCCCCATGCTGTCTTTTATAGCCTTTCTTGTCCCCGGGCTGAGCTGAGCTGGGCCACAGCGAGCTGCCACGCTCTCTGCTGGCTTCCTGTTTGCTCATCGAGCGGCTGCGGTAAAATTTCCATTACACGCTGGACAGGCAGGGTGGCAGAGAGAAGTGAGGCAAAAAATGGAACCCCAACATCTATCTGTGTTCTAGTGGTTCTCTCAATTCTTTTGAAAATGAGAAAGTGTTGTTAGATGGAGACAGAGGTGAGAAGGGATGTCCTGGCTGTGTGGGAACTGAAAGCCATCCTGCAGTCTCGGTCCAGCTGCTCTGGGTTCCCCCTCCCTGTCCCCAAGGGGACAGAGAAGTCCTGCTCCTCAGATCAGCAAGAAGATCCTCCTTGCCACCCCCCACCCCAAAAAAGTGTTTCCCAAATGCTGCCTCACTGAATGGAGCCACAAGACAAAGCTCTGTCCTGCTCTGACCAGAGGTTGTGGGGCTGTCTGCATCCCCCTTCCCTCTGTCTCAGCCAGCAGATCCTCCAGCCATGCATAACCCAGAGAGGAAAGATCTGAAGGGGAGCAATTTATTTCAATCTTTCATTTATCCTCAGTGTGTGCAGAAGAACCATTTTGGCTGTAAAATAGAGGAGGGTAAAGGGAAAGGAGGAATACTGCCTGCCATGAAAATGTGGAACCTGTCAAAGGATCCAGGCCCGTCTGGAGCTGTGTCTCTTGATATGGAGGGGAAAGACCCCATGGCTGGAATGAGATGAGCTTCAAAATCCCTTCCAGCTCCTTGTGGGATTGTATGATTCAACAAAAATAAACTGAAAATTCACTGCAATGAGCAGGGACACTATCCCAGGTTGCTCCAAGCCCTGCCCAACCTTGCCATGAACACTCCCAGGAATGGGGCAGCCACAGCTTCTCTGGGCAACCTGTGCCAGGGCCTTGTCACTGTGACAAGGAAGAATTTCTTCCCAATGTCCAATCTAACCCTGCTCTCTGTCAGTTTGGAGCCATTCTCACTTGGTCCTGTCATCTCAGGCCCTTGTTCAAAGGCACTATAAAATAAAGGTCAAATAAAGCCTTTTAAATATCTGATGTTTCTGAATACCTCTGTGGTGAGTGACCTTGGCCAAGGATCACTCCAAGCAGCAGATGGCTTAGATGAGTTTGATTTAAGGTGCTGCTGAAAAAGTTTCCAGAGGTACCAGGTAAACACCTTCATGTGTGGCCTGTCGGATATATGGGCTGATTGCTGTGCACAACACTGCTTGGTCAACAGCTTCAAAATACTCCATTTTTTACCACTGTTTCAATATATACTTCTGAAAACCTGCCTCTGCTAACGGAGCAGAGTCTTTGATGCCAGCCCTGACAAATCTCCTTGTTTATAATACATGCAAATTCAGCATTTTTTTAACAACTTGCCAAGATTGTGCCCTGCAGAGCCATGGGCTGGACATGCCACTCTTGAAGGTCTGGAGAGCTATGACACACTGCTCACCCAGACCCAGGTCTGGGAGGTGACCTTTAGGCACAGCCCACTCCTGCAATGAATTGCCAAGTTCTCAGATGAGTACTGGGGCCAGCACACAGGTTTCAGCCCACAAGATCTTTATCTTTCTGTACAAATAGGAATCAAGCAGGTAACAAGCCCAAAAGGAAATTGAATTTGTCTTCTGACCCATTGTTCCCCTGGCTCCCTTCCAGCCCCAAGAAGCCACCAAGAGGGGCAGCCCTCAACACTGGAGCTCTGCATGCCATTACCTCAGGCAAGGAGAGAGATTTCATCTATTTCAGAGAAAACCGAGCCCATCTGCTGCAGAAAGAGAAAACACAACCCGAAAGTCCTCGTCTCAGGTGTTCCTGCCTCAAAATGACTGTGGTTGCTCTTTGATGGTCAAGCAGACATTGTTCTCCTTTTTTCTGTTGGCTTTTTTTTTCCTGTTGGTTTTTTTTTTCTGTTGGCTTTTTTTTTTTTTTTTTTTTTTTCTGGTTTTGTTNTACAGAGCCAGGCTCTTCTTGGTGGTGTCCAGGGACAGGACAAGAGCAAAGGGACACTTAAACACTTAAAGGGGATTCCATCTGGACATTAAGAAATTTTTTTTTCTTTTGCTTTTTTTTTTTTTTTTTTTAACTGCTCGGATCTATTTTTAGTGACGAGGGGATGGTGCTCAAGAGGCTCTGCCATGGTCACCTCAGTGTGGGTTTGGGTCACTCTGGACGCCAGGCAGGAAGTGAAGCACAGCCGGTCCTGGTGTTCCTGCCATGGGCAGTGGGACCCTGAAGGTGGTGGGGGGCTGCAGGTGCTGCTGAGAGCAGGAGTCCCACATGAGGGGTTTGGGATTGTGATGATGGAAGGTGCATGAAGACGCTGCCAGAAGCGGGGCTCCTGCCATGGGAAGTGGAACACCTGCAATAGCAGGGGGCTGCAGCTGAGCCCGTGGGCACCTCGTGACAGCAATAAATCAAATACTTTTTTTTTTTTTTTGGTCTGATTTAATGAGACACCTGAAAGTGTGTTTTGCAATGAGAAAAGAAGGGTTTTTTCTTTTTCAGTCCTTTTCTCCAATGTCTCTGTGTGATGGAGGAGGCATTAGGAAGTGTTGCTATGTGCCACACGCTCCTGGCTGGGCTGTCCAACAGCAGGTGGGAGCTGGAGCAGTGCCTGTCCTAGTCAGGGTCTGCACAGAGCTGGGCTCACCATGCTCAAAACCCACCACTTTTGCCCTTTTTTCAGCTTGAAAACATGGCGTGACCCTGGCAGGGCAGTTTGCGCTGGTGCAGAGACCTGCTGCATCCGCCACACTGCTGTGATGAAGCCTCATGGCCAGGACTGCTCAGGAAGACTTAGATCGATATTTTGGCAAGAAAAGAGTGGTTTTTGTTGTGTTCCACCACCTCAGCCCGTGGCCAGCGCCAGAGCCTGTGGCTGGGGGGGCAGTGAGGCACAGGCAGAGGGGAGGGAGGGAGCCGCCTGCCGCCCACGCAGTGTTTCCGACGTGGCGTTTGCTACCAGCAGTTTGTCACAAACAAAACAAATTCTGTCTCGTAGCCCTGAAACTAAATTTGGTCTGATAGCGCTGGTAATGGCGGCGTGAGGGAGAGGAACGTGGCGGGCTGACAGGGAGCGCAAGGGATCCAAGATGGCGCCGTGGCGTGAGGGCAATGGCGGCAGCGGGGGCGGGAGTCACCAGAAACAGCGTTTGAGGAGGAATCAGCCGTGGTTGCCTCAAGCAGGTGCAGTGTGGGAGGAGAGAGGATGGCTCCATATATTCCAGTGGCAGGAGCAGCCCACAGGGTGGGAAGGGAGGCAATGGCTCCATGTTTGCCCATGGCAGGAGCAGTTGCCCGGTGGGAGCTGCTGGCACGGACACAGGGCTGGTTTGCTGAAGCAAAATAATCACAGAAACATAGAATATGCTGAATTGACCCGTAGAATATGCTGAAGGGACCCATCAGGATCATTGAGTCCAACTCTTGGCCATGCACAGGACACAAAGTCCCACCATGTGCCCAATTGCCTTATCCAAACCATTCTCGAATTCAGACCAGGCCGTGCAGATCTGAGTAAATACGTGGCTCTGTGGGGGAAAGTGTAGAACTGAGGCAAAGAGGGATCTGCTAAGGAAAAATGGTGACTCCACCACGGCCCTGGGCTGCCTGCTCCAATATCTGGGCATTCTTTCAGTGAAGAAATTTTCCCTAATATGCACTCTAAACCTCCCCTGGCACAATTGTTTCCTCTTGCATGCTACCTGAAGGCAGACACCAACAATGCTGGGGGAGAGGAGGTGATTTGCCCCCCAGAGTAAGGGACATGGGGATATCCCATCCCTGGAAGCATTCAAGACCAGGTTGGATGGGTCTGGGAGCAACCTGATCTAGCGAAGATGTTCCTGTCCATATCACGGACCCGGTGACCCACTGCCACTGACCTGCTGCTCCAGCCTAAACCCCCCATGCCTGCCTGTCCTCCTGTGTTTGTGCTCATGAGCTCTCCTTCCACCCACACAAGGAACTATTTTTAGCAGACACTAATCAAGTGTCAGTGTTGGCTCTGAGTGTGGCTTTCAGTGGAGGGCTCCTTCTTTCACCGAGTGCTGGCAGGAACTCGGGTGTGTTTTCTTTTAAATCTGGTTGAGAATTTGCACAATGTGCTGCAGAGCAGTGGCAGTTATTTTGGGCTCGTCACACCCAAGCCCACACTGAGTGATCACCAGGTGACTCCATTTTGGTGAGGGCTTGGCAGAGCATCCCCCTCCCAATCCCGTGCTGCCAGCAGCACCTGCTTGCTTTGTCTGACCCCTCAGGAGCTGGCTCCAGGCTAAGGATACCCAGACAAGAGGTAACTTTGCTCCTCTTGGGATGTTTATTTCCTGCACAAAGGTGTGGGGTTGGTACTTTGAATCCTGCAGGTAAGGAAAATGCTCCATGTTCAGCCCTGGAGGTCACAGCCTCCTCTGGCTGAACTCCCCTCATGTGGGGCCAGCTCCTCTTCCACTGAGGTCACCCTGCTCTGTGACCAGTGACATCCTGTTCGCTGTGCCCCGGGTCAGATACGGGACCTGCTCCTCACCACGTCTTGAACAGCTCTGATTCTGTAAGAGCTGTGGTTGGGGTGAGCTCTGTTTCACTTTGGCTGCTGAACTCACAACAGGCACTTGGTGCTTCTTTGTGATCAGAGCTGAGCCTCACAGAATCACCTAAGTTAGAGGAGACTCACAAGGATCATTGATTCCAACTCCTGGCCCTGCACAGGACACCCCAACAACCCCATCATGTGCCTAAGATTGTTGTCCAAATGCTCCTTGAGCTCTGGCAGCCTTGGGACTGCCCTGGGGAGCTTGTTTTAGTGCCCAATCACCCTCTGGGGGGAAGAACCTTTACCTAATGTCCAACCTAAACCAGCCCATGACACAGCTCCAGATGTTCCCTCAGGTCCTGTCCCTGGTCATGCACAGAGATCAGTGACTGCCCCTCCACCTCCCTCAGGAGGAAGCTGCAGACCCTGACAGTTTCTCCCCGCAGTTTCCTCCAGGCTGAACAAACCAAGTGACCTCAGCTGCTCCTCATATGGCTTTCCCTCCAGACCCTTCATCATCCTCGTGCAGCTCCTTTGGATGCTCTATAATAGCTTTGGTTTCCCTTCAGGCAGGAGGAACTGCCTCTACTCTGGCACCAAGTCTTTGTTTGGATTGAAGGTGTGGTATTCTTGACCTCCCACACCACTGCTCATGGCATCTCCCCTCCCAGGACTGTAGTCTTGAAGGGTCACGAATCCCTCTAAGCACCCATGGGAAGTGACAAAGAACAGCTCAGTTCAAGAAAACCAGAGAAAAAATTTATTATTGTTCTTTATAAAATATCTCCAATAAGTTATATAGGCAAATATTTAAATTAAAATAAATTAACTCCGCTCTATGCTGGGACACGCGACTGTCCATAAAGTCAAACTAGGATTTACGTTTCTCTGAAAAAATATGCCCTAGATCTCCGATGTAAGATTTGAAAAAAATATCTATGCTTGGTGAGAGGAAGGAGAAATCTGCACTGGACAGAGGGGTTAAGGTGCCGTGCTGAAGCTGCCTGGTGCCAGTGGCACCTCCACATCCAGCTAAGTGCTAAGAGCATCCTCATCGTCGCTCCAGTCAGGAGGAGCGTCTGTCCCGAAGTACCGATCACCAAAATTCCCTGCGGGGAGAGAGAGAGTCAGAGTGCAGCACTGTGGGAGCCTTGAGACCCACCCTGCTGCCTGTCCTCATCACAGCAGGCAAGGGGACCAGAGCAGGTTTATCTGACAGCTTAAACAGCAGGAAAACTTGAGTGGCAGCAAAACTGGAGCAGCCTGTAGGCTGGTTTAACACCCGGTGGAAGGTGTTTCCTGGCACAGTAGAGGTGAGGACAGAACATAGTGAGCTTATTTTGGCTGAACTTGTGGAAGGTGGCAGTTTAGGGAAGGAGGTGGGCACAAGGCTGCTCCAGTGTCCCAGCCTGACTTCTCTGCCTGGGGCTGGAGGAGGCTCATGGCATGTGGAATGGCTCCTGTTGCTGACAAGGCGATGGCTGCCCTGCAGCCCCCAGAACGAGCATGGTGATCCTGACAGACAGCTGGCAGCAGGACCCACGAGGGGCAGTGGGGCTCTGGGTAATGTGAGGCCAGACTTAAACTGCTGCTGACAACCATGTCCTCTCCCCACCAGAAGCACTCAAAATCCCCTCACCACAAGTCCTTCCTAGCAGGACACTCACCGATGCCGGGGATTATCCGAAAGAGGTCATTCACCTTCTTGTCCACAGCCGTGGTGATGATCTTCACCCGGGGGAACGCATAGGCCACCGAGTGCACACCCATCTCTGCCATGAGCAGGGAGAGCAGGAAGATCTTGTCCTCTGGGACATCATGATCCTGCAGGAAATGCGCAGGGATAGCTCAGGGTGAGTTACCCCAGCCTGTGCTGTGCGCCCTGGCACCCTCCTGCCCGCAGAGGAGCCAGTTCCAGGCACATCCCCTCAGCATGGCTGTGGCTGGTGCTTTGCTGGTAGCTCCAGAGCACAGCCCCTGCCTGGCCCGTCCGTACCAGCAGCACCCTCACTGCCATCATGGCCGCGGCGCCCGTGGAGACCGTGCAGTCCATCAGGATGACGTGGTCTTCGCTGATGTCCTTCGGCAGCCGCAGGTAGTGGAGCTGGGTGCAGGAAAGAGAGAGCAGCTTGGAGGCTGCAGGCAAATGGAGCGACCTGAGCCCTTCTCTTTGAGGAGCGAAGGATCCTTCCTGCCTCTCTGGCCCTGGGACCCTGGCTGTCAGCTCAGAGCCAGCACAAACCAGCCCCTGTGTGTACTAGGCTGCTGGCAAAACCCACTTGAGCAGCTTTCAAAGCACTCAACCCCTGCCCAGACAAACTGCTGGGTTGCTGAAGGGCTGTCAGGAAACACCTGAGCCACGGCCCCTCCCTGCACGCAGGTTAACACCAGGAGATGTGCAGGGCCTTACCTCCGGCTCGCCGGTGTTGCAGTTGGTCTGGATGAGGATGGTGCCGATGCGGACGTCCTTGCACACCGCGCGCAGCGCCGGCTCCATGGTCTCTCCCGCTCGCAGGATGGACACCCCGGTGATCTGCAGCACACAGCCAGGGTGGGTGCATGGGTAGGAGCTGCCACCACCCCACACTGGGTCTCAGCAGCGGGGGACTCTAATGGGCAACCTAAAAGCACATCCCTACCAAGAGGGCTGCACCACTCCCAGTCCACCCTCAGTGAGAAGGCATGGGTGGCACCGTGACATTACTGATGGCACCCTTGGTCACCAACCTGCCTTTCCTGGTGGTACAGGGTGTCATACTCATGACAGAAAGCACCAAACCCAGCCTGATGGCAGTCAGGGCTTCCAGTGCACCCCCATGAGGCAGTGCTCAATGGCTTCCACTTACTTGCTTCCCGCTGTATGTCCTGCCTTCATAGTCATGTCCCTGAGGGGTCTGGACTGTGCAACTCTACAAAAAACACGTGAGAAGAGTTACCAGGGGCTCTGATGTGGCTCTCACAGGAGCCCTGGAGTCAGCAAGCCACAGGGGCTGGACCCTTGGATACCAAGGCTGGACAAAGAATTGTCACCCAGGGCCACAGCATTGCTCCAGAGCCTTGGGGAGTCCTGGCGCATTTTAATCCAAGGGTTGAAAGGACTGGTCCATGGGGAAGGTTGGAGGAGCAGCACCAGGACTGTCCTGGCTCCCCAGCAGTTGAGGGTTAGGAATCAGAGAGGAAACCCAGCACCTACGGCCTTGAACCCACCTGGAATGGGAGCAGGGAGAGCGCGTGCTCAATCAGCAACCGCATCAACCTTTTGGAGTAGAAAATGAACTCGTCTCTGCTGGTCTCCTTGTTTCTAGAGGGGAGGGAAAGGCAACGTCAGCTCTGGACCAAAATGTGTCCCAGGAGATGCTGCAGAGGTCTGGCAGTCCCTGCCCCTTCCTGGTTCTTGTTTGCACTGTCTGAGATTGAAACTGTGCTGTCTGTTTCAAGATAAAAAGCAGAAAAACTGTTGGCAAGACCACTGAGCAGTAACTGCACAGCTCCTCTATGCAGGGGCCACCACCATCTGCCCTCTCTTGTGTCTCAAAGCCATACAGACAGGCAAAAGTGGGATTGGGAAGCCCAAAGACAGGCCAGCCCATCCCATCAGCAGCTGAGCTCCATCCCACCCCAGGAGCCACAGCAGGGGCTTTACCTGATGATGGTGTGCATGCCCCTCACCTGAGGGGTGCTCTTCAGCACACTGAGGGTCTGAGGAAGGGGATGGCACTGATGGGCAGAGGCCAGGGCAGCCCTGAAAACCAAACACATGGTCAGAAGGTCTGGGGAAGGCTGACTGAAGGGTGGAGCACAGCACACGGCCAGAGCCATCCTCCCAGATGTCATCTTACACTGCAAACACACACAGAGGCCATCCAGCTGAACTGAGTGAGCAGCCAGCCCTGCCTGGTCCCTGCCACAGCAAAGGGACCTGCACCCACAAACCAAGGTCACTGGAGTTAGGGTGACCTTGCAGCCCAAGGACCTGCCCTTCCTGCTGGACAGCTCACCCAGCTGATCAGCATAGAATGGTTTGGGTTGGAAAGGACTTTAAAGACCACCTTGTTGCCATGGGCAGAGACACCTTCCACTAGACCAGGTTAATCCAAGCCTCATCCAACCTAGCCTTGAACACTTCCAGGGATGGGGCAGCCACAGCTTCTCTGAAGGTGGCTGGCCCATCTTGGTTTCCACTGTTTGGGAAGAAAGTAGAAAATAAAATCAAAACCTTCTCCTATTCCAGAGTCTTATCTATGGATGGATCTTGGACTCATGGGGTGAGGAGGGGCTGTTGTGGTTGTCTATGACCTACAAGTGCCAGATGTCACGAGGAATTGGACAGGCAGCCAGGCTGGCAGCGCTGGCACATATCTGGAATGTGACTATTTTAGATACCACTTGGCCCATTCCAAATTGGGAACAGCTTCAAGACTTTATGGCTGGACAGGACTGGCTCTGTGTGACTCATTCCACATAACGAATAGGGCTGGGAGCTATTCTGGGATCAAGGGAACACCATTCACGGGGAAGCGCACAATGGAGCCCCATTAGTCACTTCTCCCTGTGAGAGTGGCAGTAATGAGAAGAAGGTCACATTTGGTTTCCACAAGGCTGGGCAGGATGGACAAGCAACTTTGTCTGGGAGGAGGGCTGGGGTTGGAAAGCCACACGTCAGATCACACACGTGCCAGCGGCTGCATCCGGCAAAAAACACAGAGATGTCAGGGAGGCAGAGAAGAGAGCAAATGAAAGCACTGCATGATTAAGATTGCAAATCAAGCAGAAACCTGGATTAATGGCACACAGAGGCACGCAAGCAGAGAGGAAGACAGAGAAGATGGATAGGCATGGAGGAGGGCAGAGCTTGAGGCCTCCATCCATACAGCCATCTCCTGGTCTTGGCCAACCAACACCAAATGAGACATTTCCAAGGCCTGTGGGTACTTAAGGGCTCCTTCTTGCTTTACCAGCTCCACTCCTCTATAGCAGCCGAGAGCCCCATGCAGGGAACACTCCAGGACAGCTGGCAGCCATGCAGAGAGCATGGATGGGTTGTGGTTCCCCTTGGGCTTGCCTGCTGTGTGCAGACCCCATTGCTGGTTGGGACAAGCAGCCCTCAAGGCCCCGGCCCTGCAGTCAGTGAAGCGAGCTCACCCCGTTAGTCGCTGTCCCAGGGGTTAGAAGCCCTTGGAGATGCTCCCTGCTGGCAGCACCCACACCTCTGCACCCACAGCCCTCCCCTCCCTCCTCCTGCCAGAGCTGGCCTGGGGACAGATCCTGGGGGCACAGCCCTGCCTAAACCCCTCTCAGCCCCTGGGATGCCAACATGTGGTGGTGAGGGCCTTGGGCAGATGCTGGTGCTGGCATGGGGGCTGCCAGCTCACCTGCTTTAAGGGGCAGAGACAGGCCCCCACACACCCGCACATGGCCTTGGCTGGGTTTGCCCAGGTGAAAAACTGCTGTTGCCTAAACCAGAGGAGCTGTTTGGGTCATCTCCCATCACCACAGCTCATCAAGGAGCACAGGACTGAGCTTGCCACTGGCACTTTTCCCCTCCATCACTGCCAGGTCCACGTCATAGCATCCCACCATGCCAGTGGAATGGGCAGCCCCTCTTCTGTCACAGTGTGCCCTGACTCCTGCTCCCTGCCACAGATACCAAGGGTCCTCCAACCTCCATGAGCAGTGGGAACACCTCCCCAGCATCCCAAGCAGTCAACAGACCCCCAAGAAATGCTGTCAGCATTCTGCCACCAAGTTTTCCCACACCTTCCTTTGACACCCATGCGGTGTGGGGACAGGGAGGCCTGGATATACCACCCTGCTTGGAAGCCACTCAGTGTTGTGGGGGTCTCCCATGGTGCTTTCTGGGGAAACAGGTCCCATTTTTGGGATAAAGCTTCTCTTTCAAGTGCTCCCACCTCTGTCTGGCCCACACACAGCCCCAGCAAAGCAGGACCCCCTGAGCTGTCTGCCCCCAGCTGCCCTGGCCGGGTTAGTGAGGCGGCTCACCCTGCGCAGCCCTCGCCCACTCCCTGCCGTTAGTGCCACAACCAAAACACTGCCATAAGCATTTGTCTCCTCACATATCCCAGCGCAGCTTCCTCTGGTCACCCGGTGGGAGGGATGTTCAGGGGAGACAAGACAGGAGATACGAGAGTTTAAGAAGAGAGGGACAAACATGACATGAAACAGAGGAGAAAGCACTGTCGTTAGTCAGAGGGGGAAGAAATCCCCTAATTGATCAACGGCTCCTGGACCTGCCTGGTGCCTGGGCCATCACCGTGGAGACCCAACGTCTTCCCTTGGTGACCAAGGCATATCATGCTCTCCACAGCACTGCCTCCACTCTTGGCTCCATGAGGGAAAAGAACTGTCTGCTCTCACTGTGCTGGAGCCACAGCAGGGACACTGTCCCACCTCTGTTCCAGGTAGTACCACACTGCAGTGGTGGCTCCTGGAGTTTGGAGGAACATAGAACCACAGAATGCTGGAATGATTTGGATGAGAAGGAACCTTAAAGATCAGCTCATTCCACCCTCCCTGCCATGGGCAGGGATACCTCCCACTAGGACCAGGTTGCTCCAAGCCCCATCCAGCTTGGTTCTCCACACTTCCAGGGCTCATGCCAAGCCCTCACTGATGGCTCCAATGCAATCTCAGAGCAAGCACAGACACTCAAGGCCAAAAACCTTTGTCCAACTTAAAAATCCTTCATCCAACCTGCCCTACAAAATGCTTGTAGGCACCCAGGGGTGTCTCCCTCCTGCATGATGATGACCTCCAAGCCTTGGAGAACACTGAAAGCCAAGAGCATTGGAAATGTGGAGAGAAACCTGGCTCTGAACAGAACATCACCTGCAGGGATGACTTTTCTTTCCCTGGGCTCACCATGACTGCAGAGGGCCTGCAGGCTGAGGGAAGAGCTCAGCCCTTCCAGCAGCCACCCACTGTGTCACCCCCTGCCCATCCTGGGAGGGAAGGAGGGACTGTGATGCCTCCTCTCCCTCCCTGCCAACACCGGACTGCGACGGAACATCCAGGCGGGCAGCCATGAGCACGTCAAGAAAGCGTCTTATTTTGGAAACATATTTTTTCCCCCTGAGAACAAAGGCTTTAAAGGGAAAATAAAATGGAAAGAAGAAGAAAGAGAGAGAGAGAGAGAGAGAGAGAGAGAAAGGGGTGACCATCTCCCAGGAAGGCTTCAGGGAGCATCCTTGGCTCTTTGTGGAACATGCTATCGAGCAGGAAGCAGACAAGAGACATCCAGCTACAAAGGAGATGATGCAGTCAAGGCATTTCAAACACGTACACGGCTGCCTTTCAGGGCTGACATTTCAAACAAGGGCTATTAAACTGCGCCACGGGTTGGTATTTAAAGACACAATTGGCAAAGGGCACGCCAAGCTGATCGGGACCTTGGGGGTGGGGAATATTGATTGGCGAGGGGAACGGGCTGGAAAGAGCGCCGGCTCCAGGAGCGGGGCTGGATGCTGAGAGCGTGGCAGGAGGGATGGAGAACAGGCTGGGCTGGGAGCACTGTGCCTCAGCATGGGCTGGCTGCCCCAGCTCCTGCTGCCAGGCTCCAGGAGGAATACCCACCTGGGAGTGCTGGTATGGAACCATATCTCCAGCATGAGCACAGTCAAACAGGGGGGAAGCTGGACAAGAAATATCCTAAGAATGCTAAGGTCCAACCTGTGCTCTGAGGGATTAACTGGGAAGGCAAGCATGCTCCTCGGGAGCCAGTAGTTTCAGAATGAAAACAAGCCTTGCATGTCCAAGGAAGGCACCACTTGCTTTAACCCCCCCAGAATTCACCCATCTGAGTGGGGAAAGGCACTCCCTGCCTGTCCCAGCCAGTTGCTTGGCAAGGAGAGGCAGCCCTGGAGCACAAGGACCACAGAGACACCTGGGACTGGGGCCAGAGCTGAGCATTCAGGTTTTATCCTAGCAGCACAAAGCCCTCCCTGAGTCCCCACCACTGCCAAACAGCAGTGACTTCAGAACAACCGTGACATTTCGATGAAGCCATTCCAGACGAGAGGATGGGGAATTGTTTGTGATGAAAAGCCCGTATTTGGCAGGCACATCTCACTCAATGAGATTCTCCATCCACCCCACTCCTCTTGCAGAGAGACAGCAGGGCTGGGGGGAACCACAGCAGCAGTAAAGCACTGGGGCTCCAGCAGCGGCAACAGATTTGGGTTTTTGCAGGAATTTTTTTCCAGATTTTTGGTCAAAGGCATAAATGGAAGCCTTAAACAGAACATAAAACCACCTGAGGGTGTGGTGATCATGGAGGTGTTTTCAGAGGTCAGAGTTACCTTTCCAAACTTGCTATCATAAAACTTCTAATACCATATTAAATACCCAATTTTTAAGTACAGAAGAAGATCACCTGTACTAAGCAACCCTTTAATTAAGGAGGAGAAAGGAAATTTTATGTGTGTATAAGTATCTATCTATCTCTACATACATATATCTATTAGCACACATATTAGTCTCCTTTCTAATGTTATTCCTGCCATTATTAAAGCCACACATTTCTCTTCATACTAAAGAGCACTTTCCCATCTGGACCTCCAGACACAGAGGGAAGCTTACGTGTCAGTATGGAAATATCAGGCCCCTGGGTGTTAAACAAGCAAAGGGAAATAAAATAAAACATCCACTTGTCTAGTCTAGGAAGTGACTGGCTGAGGCAGAAATAAGTAAAGCAGAGCCTTTTCCATGTTCATCTCAGTTATTTTAAAAGCTCATTGTATGCCAAATGTAAATCTTAAGGTTACTTGAGTATCTCCATGCAATGATGGAGATCTAAATGGAAACCTATCTTCAGTAATGCACTCCCTCTGCTCCCTGAAAGAATACCTGAAAGCCTAGGTGGCTTCCTAATGGAAGCAAGAGAGCTGAAGTCCCATCTGGGGCCTCATGCTGAAGAGGTTAAGTAATTCAACATATATGTTATAGCATCCACCTGCAGATACTGAGAATTTAGAAATCCTGCTGGACTTAGGCAGCAGATTTTCTCAGTCCTCCAGAAAAGGTTCTCTATCCTCCAGAAGCTGTGGGAAAGTTGGTACCTCTGGCCATGTGAAGCTGCTATGCTCCCTTGGGTGCCTCCAGGCAGATCCTTGTGTGCAGTGAGGGGTCCAGGGCTCCCACCACCCTCAAGATCACACTGGTTTGGGCTGGGAGGTACCTCAAAGACCATCTTATTCCAACCCTTTGCCACACCTTCCACGAGACCAGGTTGCTCCAAGCCCCATCCAACCTGGCCTTGGACACTTCCAGGGATGAGGCAATCACAGCATCACTGGGCAACCTGTGCCAGGGCCTCAGCACCACCACAAGGAAGAATTTCTTCCTATTACCCAATCTAAATTTCTCCTTCTTTAGTTTAAAACTGTTCCCCCTTGTCCTATCACCATCTGCCCATTTAAAAAGTCACTCTCCACTCTTTTTTCAAGATGCCTTGGCTAATCTAATAGTTGATGTTTAACGATCTTTAATCATCAGGGATGGAGAGCGGCTCTGAAAATCGTTCATTTTAGAGGATGAAGGGAAACAAAAGAAAATCTCGGGATGCAAAGCCTCCCCTCCTGCAGAGACCGGGGATCCCCAGGTGCAAACCTGGCCCTGTCCCGGCTTCAGGGCTCTGCACTCAGGCTGGCAGTACCTCCCTGGGGAGCAACCCTGTCCCTGCCACCCCAAAGCCAAGGCAAGGTGGCCGTTTGTCGCCGCGGAGGGTGACAAGGCCGCGCGCTACGCGAGCTGCCGGTCCCGCCGTGGGTCGGGGTGAGGCCAAGCAGGGGCTGGCATTGGAAATGCCTCGGCTGCACAGACAGGACAGAGTGAGGGCTCTTACCTGACACTGAGTTCACGCTGCGGCAGCAACACAAAGACACAACGCAACCGGTATTAAGCATTGTCAACACCAGGGTCGTTTCAAGATAAAAAAAAAGGAAAAATAGGAGTATTTTCCTGAATTCACATGCAGCCTTTTGCCCTTCTTCCCCTCCCCAGCTCAGGAAAGCCCTCCCCAAGCCAACCCCTTGCCTGGCTCACAGTGGCACCCTGGGGGTGCTGGGTTTGCTGTGGTATTCCCTGGCTGGATCCCAGGAGCTGGGGGAAACAGCCATTCCCCTTTCCTGGACTCTGCCTCAGGGCTGGGTGCCCTTCTCAGCCTGGCACTAGCAGAGATGCTGGGGCTTCTCTGATCCTTCTTCCTGTGACTGAGGGTTTAGAAACCACCTTCCCAGCAGCCAGAGTTTGGTGCTGGGAATTCAGGCAGCCAGGAACTCCAGGAGGAAGAAACTGCCAAGACACCTTTGCAAGAGCAATCCCTCCTGAGCAGGCACGGGAAGCTGGATGCCAAGGTGTGCCAGCTCCCATCCCAGGGCTGATCAGCTCCCGCCACCTGGGAGCTCCAAAAAAGACTTGAAAGAATCAAGCCCTTTACTTTCCAGTGCATCTATATCCAGGTCACACTCCCTGCACTTCCCAGGACATCACTCTGAGCATTTCCACAACTGAAACATCACAAAAGCTACAACTGTGGGGTGGGAGGAGACTCTGCTGCTCGGGGACAGCAACACAAAACGCCATCAGCTCATTGTGGGATCCCAAACCATTGGTCAGGACTGGCCCAGGACCAACAGGAAAAGACTTAGAGCCAGCAGTGGGGAAGTGATGGGGCTCAAATGTGACAAGACTTTGAGTTTTGAATCCCAGGAGCTGCACACAGCACTGAAGTGGAGAAGTGGGCTCCTGACTGGAAAGACGGTGTAGCAGTGTCTGCATGGGAGGGAAGAGGAGAAGCCCAAGAGCAGTGGAGGGTTTGGGGCAATGCTGGCCCTGGGAGGGCTGCAGGCAGGGGGACACATCCCTCACAGAAGGTCACAGAAGGGTGGCTGGTTTTTCCCCTCATGACTTGCTGTCCCAGGGAGGGACGGAAGCTGCAGCTGGACCACAGCTGGCAGAGGAGCCAGGACCAACCAGAGCACAGGGAGAAGGCAGCTTCCTCCACTGGACTGAGGGAGAGGGCTGGGAGGAGTTCACAGGAACTCTCACACCTGGAGCACAGGAGAAGCCAAGCCATTCCCACCTGGGCACCCAGAGCACAGCTCCCTGCCAGGCAAGGCTGCGAACCCCCCTCACCACCCACGACCGGGCAGCTCTCACCTCTTCCAGCTGGCTGTGGACGTGCTGAACAATCAGGTCGATGGCCACAGTGTTTCCACTCCCTGGAGTGACCCAAAAGCAAAAGAATCAAAGAATCAGAATGGTAAAGGTTTGAAAAGGATCCAACCTTTACAACCTTTAAGGTCATTGAGTCCAGCCATTAAATCAGCACTGCCAAGACCACCACTAAACATTGTCCATTAGGGTTACGCCTGGGGTTAGGATTCAGAAAATCACAAAGCCCAAAGTTCCAGGGACTCTGCAGCTACAAAAGGCATGCCAAGGGGAACACAGAACTGCCACACCACGGCTCCCATCACATCCATCTACCTGGCACCAGCCTTACCCCCATGAGGGCTCTGCTGCTCTGCCTGGGGTTAGGGTTCGGCCTAGGGTCACTCCTGAGGGCCAGGGCCTCTGAGTGTGTCAGGGGTGCCCCTGGGGGCTGCCCTGGGCCGGTACCTCGGGGGACAACGATGTCTGCCAGCCGCATGGTGGGCTGGATGTACTGGTCAAAGGCGGGCTTGACAAACTTGTTGTACTGCTTGATGACACCCTCGATGTCCCGGCCTCGCTCGCTGATGTCCCTGCGCAGGCGGCGCACCAAGCGGATGTCCGAGTCCGTGTCCACGAATATCTTCAGATCCAAGAGCTGAAAGGAGAGGGGAGGGGACAAATCCCATCTGGTCAGCTGTGGGACTCAACCCACCTTCCCCTGCTGCCCCGAGCAGGGCTGAGCCCAGCCCAGCCCCTGTTTAACAGGGCCTGGCTCTGCTCTGCTCCGGCCTGCGTCGAGCTTTTCCCTGGAATGTGGCTGGTGCTGCTGTGAGTCCCTTGCTGCCACCTTATCCCTGTGTCCCCTGAGACCTGTCCCGCTCCAAACTCTGTCCCTACTGCTAACCAGCTCCAACACTTTGGCTGGATGTTATTTAAGAGCGAGGAGGAGACAAGAGGAGTTTCTGTCCGTGACACACACCAAGCACTGGCTTCTTAATCAAAGAATCCTTGAATGGTTTGAATTGGAAGGGACTTTAAAGATCATCTCATTGTAAGCCTCTCCCACAGGCAGGGAATTAATGCTGGAAAGGAGCCCAGCACAGCAGGGCAGCTCATGACTCCGTCCTTAACTGCAAGAGGCAGGAGTGGGGATGCTGAGTGGAGTCTCCTGGGGGATTCACCCAGCTGTCCACTGGAGGTCATCCTTGCTCCAGGAAAGTGCAACCCAAGCACTCACTTGGCAGGGGAGGAAACTTTTTAGACAGAGCTTGGCTAAGCCTGTGTATGGCTCACTGCCTACTGCTGCATTTGTCAGGGCTGCAAA
Organism: Urocynchramus pylzowi; assembly: GCA_013397555.1. NCBI lineage: Eukaryota > Metazoa > Chordata > Aves > Passeriformes > Fringillidae > Urocynchramus > Urocynchramus pylzowi. The sequence goes on from VZRH01006911.1 coordinate 127,399, forward strand.
GATGCTCTGAGGGATGGAGACAGGCTGAGAGAGCTGTACAGCCTGGAGAAGAGAAGGTTCTGGAGAGACCTTAGAGACCCTTCCACTATCCAAAGAAGCTCCAAGAGAACTGAAGAGGGACTTTGGACAAGGGCTTGGAGTGACAGAACAAGGGGAAGTGGCATCACAATGCCAGAGAGAAGGGTTAGATGGGATATTGAGAGGAAATTTGTCCCTGTGAGGGTGGAGAGGCCGTGGCACAGGCTGTCCAGAGAAGCTGTGGCTGCCCCATCCCTGGAAGTGTTCAAGGCCAGGTTGGACAGGGCACGGAGCAACCTGGGATAGTGGAAGGTGTCCCTGCCCATGGCAGGGGATGGAACAAGATGAGCTTCAATGTCCCTTCCAAGCCAAACCATTCTGTGATCCTATGAAATATCCAAATAATCCCCAAGAGAGCCTGAAGTGCTGGATGATTCCATGCTAGGAACACCAGGCTCTGTGCAGTAGAAGGTCAGCAGACTTTGCCTCTGGCTGTGCAAGCTGCAGCATGCAGTGTGGAGGGGGGCTATTTCTAGTTGTGTTTATGCACCAGCACTGCCAGGAACCAGGTCACCACTCAGCTCCCATTTCCTGGACATGAATGGCTGAGACTGAGGTATTTGCTGAAACACTTGACCTCTGCCAGGGGCTCCTCCCCAGCTGCTGAGAGTCAAAGCCTATTTCTCCTACCTGGGGAAGTGCTGCAACATCTGGTATAACCTGGAAGAGAAGGTAACCTCCCTGCTGCAGGACCTCAGGAGAGAGCATCCTCCCACCATCTCTCCCTGGAAGTGCTACAAAACTTTTCCTCACCTTGAGGAGCTCCTTGTCTGCAAATGCCATGATGCCTTCAAAGATAATCACATTGGCGCCATACAGGGTTTTCTGTGGAGTCAAAAAGGATGTGGTTAGGCACAGAACATCTGTTCAGAGGTGCCCTGTCCCAGGGAATCTCTCTGGGTTGTGACTGCGACAGCTCACCCAAAAAATGCACCCTGAGCCAGGCACAGAGCAGAGGGTGACAGCACCAATCAGACTGCAAGGGCCAGGGGCTGGAGGGGTCCAGCTGGCTCCCTCTGTGTCCTGCCTGGGCCATCCCCCACCTTGTCCCACCCCCCTCAGTGTCCCATACCCATTCCTTCTTCCGGCTGTGGGTGGTGAAGTCGTAGATGGGGATCTTGACACTCTTGCCTTGCTTCAGCTTCTTCAGGGTGGCGATGATGAGGTCAAAGTCAAAGGCATCGGGGTGGTCAAAGTTGAAGTCATTGCTGGCTGCCTGCTCCTGCTGCTGCTTGGTCAGCACCTGCCACAGAACAGAGCTTAGGGCACAAGGCTGGGCAGTTCCCTCCCCACTGCCGTGCCCAGTCACCTCTTCCCTGCCCCACAAGAGCCACTGGAAGGGAAAACCACATGGCTGTCCCTAAATTCATAATGTGTATCCTTATCAGGGGCTACCACACAATCCCAGATTGGTATGGGTTAGAAGGGACCTTAAAACTCATCTCATTCCAACCCCCTGCCATAGGCAGGGACACCTTCCACTAGAACAGGTTGCTCTAGGCTCTGTCCAACCTGGTCTTGAACACTTCCAGGAATGGGGCATCCACAGTTTCTTTGGGCAACAGCAAATTGAGGAGCCTGGCCAGGCCAACAGGGGTGCAGCCTCACCTTGTAGAAGGAGTCCATGGACAGCAGAACCACCCACGGGACATCAAGAGCTTCAATGATCATGGTGGCCACTGTAGTCTTCCCAGAGGCACTGCCTCCTCCCAGGCCTGCCAGGGAAAAGGTGATGAAGCCACCAACCCCAGGCACAGCCCTTCCCACCACAGGCTGGAGCCCACATCCTGCATGGCTGCACTAAGCTGGAGGGGCCTCCAAAGAAGGAAGTCACAGGCAAGTAACAGGAAGTCACTCCAAGAGATGATCCTGGAAAACGTCAAATGACATGAACCGGAACTGCCAGCAACATGCCCAGCAAAAGCTGGGAAACCCATTGTTAGATGGTTATGTAACCAGGGAGTGCTGGCATGGGAACCACTCCAGACTGAATCCCTAGGAACCTGTGACAGCCCAGACAACAGGAGCTGAGGGAACCAGAAGCAGAGTGTGGTCTCCTACAACCCATCACCCCCTGCACCCTCTCAGGTTCAGCCCACCCAGTCAGCGCAGGACTAACCACGGGGACTCCCCCTGCTCCTGTCCAGGCTGGAGCCAACCTCAAATTTCCAAGCAGGTGGCGGGGCAGGACTGCCACCAAGGCCTCCAGGAGAGCCACGGGGCAGGTGGCACGGATGCAGAGGTGACCCACCTATGACAAAGGCCTCCTTGGACTGCGTCCCGTGCTCGTTGTACCAGGGTGGCCGGCCTGCTGTGTAGATGGTCCTTTTGCTGGTCCGCAGCAGGGGGGGCTCAGACTTGCACTGGCTGGTGGTCCGCTTGCGGGGGGGCTTGGAGGAGCCCACGGCGGGGTACAGCCGGTCCAGGGACTCAGCACTGCTGCTGCTGCGAGGGGAGAGCAAGGGGCACAATCACCCTGGGGGGAAGGACACACGTGCCTGGTGTGTGGGAGCGGGGTCTTGGGGGATCCTGTGTTCTGCAGGTGAAGGGTGGGACAGCCAAGCACAGCCCCACTGCAGCACTACCAGCACCCCCATCTCTGTGACCCACGGCCACAGACAACACCGAGGAATTCTCACACACAAGCAATCCGAACCTGGAAGAGGTGCCATGCAAACATCCATACCTAAACTCCTGCTGTCTGAGGAATGTCTGCATGAAATAAATCCCCCAATGAGCTCTCAAAGCATTGAGGGGTCTGTTCCATGGGGCAACAACCCACCCCCAATGAGCTCTCAAAGCATTGAGGGGTGTGTTCCATGGGGCAACAACCCACCCTGGTGTGCCAAGGCATCTTTCTTGGGACAGCAGCCAAACACATGGGTTACAGCACAACCACCCTCATCCCCCCCATCCCCAGCCCCTTTTCTCTCCCCACTTTGAGTGCTCCACTCACACCCAAGACCTAGTACACCCAAGCTTTTGTCCTGAAGCTCCCTGGGACAAGCCTGCAAGCTGGGCAGAGCCATCAGCTTTGCCTTGGGAGATGAGAGCTCTGAGCTCACCCAAAGCCCTGGAGCTGCTGAACACTCTCCCTTATCTTCCCTGCTGGAGAGGGAGAGGAACAAGGCACCCTCCAGAGCCCTTTCCAGCTTGGCAGGAGGAGAGCTGTGGCTGGGAGGCGATAGCAGCCTCTGGCCAGGAGATAAACTGCAGCCGCTGCCTGGCCAGCTAAGGGACAGGGAGGATTATTTATACCAGTGCCTGCTCCTCCCTGCTCCTGTTCTGCTGCCCCAGAGGGATGTCTGCTCCCTGGGAGAAAGTGCAAAGGGCTCTCCTGGCTCATGCTGTTCCTCTCCCTGGGCTGGAAGGGAAATCAAGAGACCTGGGCACCACTGGCTCCAAGCCACCACTGGTACAGCCTGGCCGAGCCAGCAGGGCTTTGCTGCTGCTCTGTTATGGCTTGCTCTTGAAAGGGCTTAAACTGCAGGGCTTTACAGATTTTGGGTTGATTTTAAGCTGTTTCAGTATGAAGATTAATCCAGTTCCCTCCCCCAGCTCTTTTTAGAACAATTTTAGATAAAGATCAAAATTTCAGAAGGGCCATATGTGTGGGAAGTGACACAGCAGCCCCCACCCCTGCATGGCAAACAAACCCCCTGGGCATGGTGGCATGCCCCTGGGCACGGCAGGATGCCCACAGCACACCATCCTTACCACTGGCAGATCCCTGTGGAGCAGGCAAGGAGACAGGGATTTGCCTGGCTTTGCTGAACTCCTGCTAACAAAAGCCAGGCTGCAGCTCCTGCCCCTGTGACAGGACCTCTCCCACCGATGTCACCCTGAGCTGTGCACCCATGGAGCTCCCCACAAGAGCTCAGGACACCAACACCCCATCCCTGGCCAGAGCCCATCAGCACACACAGCCAGTTCCAAGCACTGCCAGGCTCAACCAGGAGCTCAGAACAGCCCAACTACGACTCCTTAAAAGCAACCTGAGGAGATGACACCCATCAGGAAACCTTCTGGGGCGTCTTCCTGTGATAAAATGGCTCCTTCCAGGAGGAGAAGCAAACCCAGGCGGGATGTTTGGGTCTCCTCTCCCAGGGGTGATGCTGCAGCAGCCGCCACCCACCGGTGCTACTCCCAGAGCGGGCTGGCAGCAGCCGCTGGTGCTGGGACATAAACAACGTCACTTCGGCTTGATAAAAGCAGAGGTGACAAAACCACAGTTGTTTACCACAGAGGAAAGCGGTTCCTGTGATCCACATCCCAGCCCCTCTCCCGGGACCGCGCTCGCTGCGGAGCCGTGCCGCTCGGCTGGCTCTCCCCTGGGACTGCACGCCAGTCTCCATGAGACAGCCCGGCCCATCCAGTGGGGATGCTCTGCTCTCTGGTGTCACACAGCACCAAGCTCTGCTGTGCCAGCCTGCAGAGCCTGACCCAGGCCACCACTCCCAAAGTGGCTCTGTGTTGGACAAAGCTCTGTTTTTCAGAGCTGAAGCAAGGCTGAGCTCTGCTCCCACTGCCTCCAACCACCATCAACACCAGCTCTTGGCAGGGAGGAGGAGGCTTGGACTCCAACAGCTCCACCAGTGCCCAGAATTACAGCTACAGCCCCACCTTGCTTTCCCATCATCTCTCCACTCTGCTCTCCAGGGTGCCTGCAGCACACCCAGGGTGTTGGCACAGAGGGGACATTGCTGCAGGATGCAGGGACATGGCCCTGGGAGAGGAGTGGAGCCATCCTCCCCCTGCACACCTGGGGCTGCTCTGGGATGCAGCACCCGAATCCCATCCCAAGAGTTGGTGTTCTGCCTTATCTCATCCAAGTAATTCTGGACTCTCACCAAAAATTCTACACATTTCTATCAGTATCATCTAAACCTGTACATCTATGCCTCCTCTACACCTGTATCCTTTACAGGCAGATGATATTCTACACCTCTCAAATCCACAATTCCCATGATTTATTTGGGACAAGTACAACTGTGGGACTGCAGGGCTGTCCTGGAATTCTCCAAAGGTCATGCCTTTTCTCCTAATGTTACACTTCAAGATTTGTAGATGTTTTCCGTGGCTGCCTTTGCCAGGAAGGGGCTCTTGCTCCAAAGGGTCGGCTGATCTCAGCCATCTCCCCTGGCCGTTCTTCCTTACTCCTTTTCAGAAATTCCCTGCAGCAGTGCTGAAGCCCCTGCAATGCCCTGTACCCAGAAGGTGAAGCCCCCAGAGAATGAGACTGTTTAGAGCTGGAGGCAATGCCATTGCTCTGCCCAGAGGAGGGTCCCTGTCGCACATGAACCCTCCCCAGCAGAGCAAACCCCTGAGGTGCCAAAGCCATGCAAATAGGAAAGGAAATATCACCTGGGCTTGGCAACCCCTCTCCTGCCAAGTCCTCCTGGAGGGCTTGGCTGCCACCAGCTCACTCCAGGCTGTCCCCAACTTTTGGGGATGCTTTTACCTTCCCTGCAGCTGCTGCATCCTTGCTGGAGTGTTGTAGGAGAATAAATTACAGGCAACCTTACACCTGGACAAGCCACGGCTGTGCTAATTACCAAAACCAGCCTTGCCCTTAATGGGTCACAGCCGTGACCAATAAGGATGAGTGGTTAGCTGGTTGGGAGAGAGAACTGCTGCTGTGAGGGGTCTGCTGTGAGCTCAGTCTGAGCCTGCAAGGGAAGCCTACAGTGGGAGTCTGCTGTAGTCAGACTCTGTGAGTAGTTGAAGTCTCTTGGCTGAGCTGTGAGGAAGAATAAACCAGGACCTTGGCACATGCTGATGAACCACAGTGTGTGTCTTAGCTCATTTCTATCTCTAATGTGAGGTCTGCTGTGGCAGAGTGTCCCAGAGGAAGCCTGGAGGGTCCTGCTCCTGAGAAGGGCTCTCCAGCTCTGCTGTTGTGCCAGCACAAATGAAGGAAGCATTCTGCTCCTGCTTAGTCCAAGCACAGATTTACTGAGGTGCAAGGGACACCCCTCTCTTCCCCACTGTGCTCCCATCACCATCCCTGTGCCCTGTGCTCAGGCTCTCTGCATCCCACTGCCCTCAGAGACCCCTGACCACCCTGGATCCACGCTGGGCTGGCAGAGCAAAGGCAGCAGGTCCCCAGAGCACCCACAGCAGCAAGGAAAGATGGCACAGCCCCAAACCTGAACTTGGCAGCAGACAGGAGAGCATGTCCTGGGCTCTGCACCCCGTAAACAACCCACAGACTGAGCTCCCAGCCCTGAGGACCCCCCAGCAGCCCCCCACAGCCTGCTGAGGTGTAGCCATGTCCCGTGGGAAGCTGATCTTTTCAGACAGGAATTGGGGCTGAGGGACTGGGACAGGAGCCACCAAGAGTTCACTCCAGCAAACAAACAGAGGAAAACCAGCAAATCCCACCCAAAACCAAAGCAAAACTCACCCGCCATCTGGCCCAAGGGCCCAGCAGCCGGAGATGCGGACGCTGGAGAAGGCTGGGGGGCTGCTCATGTCCCCCTGCCGCCGCTCCAGGGGTGGTCCTGGACTGAGGGTGTCACCCCTGTCCCTGTCCACACTTCAGCTAATGTCCCACAACCTCTGGCACTAGCAGGGTGAGGGAGGGGCTATGCCAGCAAGGCTCCCCGGGTGATTCTTGGGGCACGGGGCCATGAACAGAGTGTCCCCCAGGAACGGGCACGGAAGGGTCCCAAGGGCCGGGGTGAGGCAGAGCCCCAGCACAGCCGGGGGCTGAAGATGGCGGCAGGAGAAGGGAGCAGAGCAGGGGGAGTGTCTGTGCCCGGGAGCTGCGAGGCCGTCAGCAGCATAAGAGGATAGCTTAACCTCCAGATTACGTTCATTACCTGATATTAATAGCACTGGCTTGATTAAAGAAAAAGAGGGGGGCTGGGGGTGAGGTGACACCTCCCCTCACCGCCCCCAGCACAGGCAATAAACACCAGCCCCAGTGCCTCTGCTCCTGGGACTGGGGGTGCTCGGCTGTCCTGGACTGTGGGCTCAGCAGGGAGGGCACCTGGAGAGTGACATCCACATCCCCCGGCACTGGTGAGTTCCCAGGGACTTCTCCACACCGCTGGGGAGGGGGCTGCAGGGGGCAGGAGGGGATGACCCCAGGGCAGGGGGTACCCAGCCAGCACCCCTCATGCAGCTGGGGGAGCAGCTGGGGCTTGGGGCCAGGGGCTGCTGACCACGCAGGGCTTTTTGGTCCAGGATTCCCACCCCTCTCCCTTGGCTCCCACCAGTGGGGGGTCTGGCTGAGGGTCCCCCCTGGTCACTCAGCTTCCCCAAGAGCTGCCCCTCAGCCCTGGAGTAAACAAGTGGGTGAAACTCAACACCCCGGGGCTGCCGGTGGCTAAGAATAACATCCTGCTGGCTGTGCCCAGCCATCCGCTCCCTCAGCACCCCCTGCCAGCTGCCCCTCACCCCCGGGCCAGCCGGCTCCTCCTCCAGCACCAGCCTCTCCAGGGAGGGCAGGGAGCCTGGGCAAACTGCAGGAAGCCCAGGGAGCCAGGCAGCTGCTGAAGGGCAGGACATGTGGCAAGGCTGGGAGATGTTGGGCACCACGGCAGGGGGGTCCAGGCCAGCCCTGGAGCAGGGACTGGGGCAGAGCAGCCCACAGCCTCTGGCTGCCAAGGAAGGGAGGAGGTGGCACAGGACACACTGGAGGGCAGCCAGGCTCTGCCAGGGGCACAGGGGACCCGGACAAAGTCCCATGGCCACCAAGTGAGACGCCAGCATGGTAACACAGGAGCTTGGCCCCTGCACACCCACTGCTGAGGGGTTCCAGGGAGAGTGCTCCCTCCTGCTTAGCATCAACGCCTGGAGATGGGGCCAGAAATTGGAAAAGACCCTTTCCTCCTCCTCCTCCTTGAGCCATCAAGGTTATTCCAGAGGCAGGAGAAACACACTGCCTCCCAGACTTGTCAGGAAACCCCTCCTGCTCCTGCTCACCAATGGGACCTGCAGAGCATTATCTCAAAAGATGGAAACCTGATGGGATCCAGAGATGAGGGGCTGGTCCTGAGGCAGGGGACAGGGACAGGAGGGTTTTGGGGTAACCTGTCCCCAGCATGAGCCGCAGCTGCTGCCCCAAAGTCAGGGAAGCGAGAGATGATCAAAGGAACTTTTCCATCCCTGGTCTCTGCCTGGACTCCCCTCTCGCTGTAAAAGCTCTCTCAGAAGTTTAAAAATAAAATTCTCTTCCGGAGCCACTTCTGTTCCTTCTCATTAAAGAAGCAAAAAAGCAAAGGGATGCAGGACAGGGGCGAGGAGCCCTCGCCCAGGGATATTGTTCCTTATCGTGTGCTCCTGCTGCCACTTTTCCTGCCTTTGTTAAATGTCCAGGCGACAGGAGCAACCCTCCCAGCATCCCACACGCCATTCCCACTGGGCTCCCAGGTGGGACACCCTGGCTCCAAAGGCCAGCTGGGACTGAGCCTTCCTGCTGGCACTAATCTCTGCTTCCCAAGCCCCTTCCCAGCTTCTGAGCTCTTGCACAAGTTGAAATTCCTGGGTTTTGGACATTTTTTCTTACAGGAGATTTTTAAGCAAATCCCTCCTCTAATGGCAGAGGAGGTGAAATATGGTGAAAGAGGAAAGCTGGCAGGAAGGCCAGGATCCCCTTTTCCTTCTGGTGCTGGCAGCTGCTGGGTGGGTTTCCCCTGGGATCAAAGGATGCAAGCTGGACTGCATGTGGATTTTCCTCATTTGGTCACAAGTATTGTCACTGCATTGGTGTAAGAGCTGCAGACACACCAAGCTCCCAGTGGAAGGATGCCTGTTCCCAGGAGAGGGTCCTGCTCCCACATCCCATCCTGGGAGCAGCTCCCACATCCCATCCTGGGAGCAGTACCCACAGGAGTGTGGAGGTCAAACCTGTTTCCTCCATTGCTGGGTTGGGCTGGATCCATGTGTGCCAGCTCTTGGCTGGGCCTTCCCTGTCCAAGAAACCATCCCAAGGGATGGAGGAACACAGCCAAGGAATGGAGGAACATGTCCAAGGGATCAAGGAACCCGCCCACGGGATGGATGAACCTGCTTGAGGAATGAAGGAACCTGCCTGAGGGATGGAGGAACCCAGACACAGGATGAATGAGTCTGCCCAAGGGATGGAGGGACCTGGCTGCCATCCCACTGTCACATGCCATGCCCATGCCCATCCCACAGAACGTTTACCCTGTTTACCCAGCCTTGTACCAAGCTCTGTCCTGGCTGGAGCCACCTGGAGCTGATGGTTCATCTCAGCAGCTCCCTTCCAGCTCTGTTATGGTCTCTGCTCCCTCACCACAAAAGGACAAACATCTCCCTCTGCAAACCCAATTATCTGTTGCTATTTATACCAAGTGGGAGCCACGGTGGAGGGGCTCTGTTACACAACCCAGTTACTCATCCCTCGCTCGACCGGCACAACTCAGGGAGACTCCTTCCTTCCATCCTCATCCTCACCCTCATCCTCCCTGCTGTCCACCACTGACTCTCAGGAAGGGCACAGGCAGCTGCCAGCAACGGGCTTAGCTGCTGGAACATGCAGGATGGGAACAGGAGGGATGGGAACAGGAGGGATGGGAACAGGAGGGATGCTTTGGCACTGACTCCAGGGTTGGTGGGGTGGTGCTGTGGGGTGTTGGTACCATATAAGCAGTGATACAGGGATGCTCCATCCCTGTAAGCTTTGCCACATCCCCGGAGCACCAGTGATGCTCCAAATGCAATTCCCAGATATTTGATGTTTGGGAGCAGTCAGTCCCCTGAGGTTTGTGCTGGAAAAGGGGGTGGAAAATAGAGGGGAAACATAAGTGAGTGTGTGTGGGGGGCCGAGGGTGATCACCCTGTATGGGGGTTTTGGGTGGAAAAGTTTAGGTTGTCCCACTCTTCATCTTAATGGAGTGGATGCATGTGCGAGCAAGCTTGGGAACTGGGGGGCTGTGGTTTATCTCTTGGGAAAATAAGGGCAAAAACCATAAAATACGGTAAATAAGGGAAAAGGTAACGACATGAAAGGGAGGGAAAATTAGGATGAAAATAAACAAGGGAAAAAGCGGGGGTGGGAAGAAATGGTTGGTGGGAAAAGCGGGGAGATTTCATGGAGCTCGGAGCTCGGGGAGGCCCCACTCGCGGAAGTGGCATCGTGGGGGACGGCACCGGCACCGCAACCCCCCGGAGCCGGCGGGGAACCGGAACCGCGGGGCCGGGGGCGCCGCGGCGCCGGTCCCGTCCCGGAGCGATTATCCCGGGGAAAAGAAAGCGGGGTCTTACCTGTCGTGCGGTTCTACCGGAGCCCCCTCGGGCACCGGGGCCGCGGCCATGGTGCTGCGGGAGAGGCGGGAGCGGCGGGGGCGGCGCTGCCGCGGGGATCCCCGGGACTTGTAGTGCGGGATGGGGAGGGAGCGGAACGGCAGGGAGGGGTCTGGGGGGATCCGGGCACCGAGGGGGGCCCTGGGGGGCGGATGGGAGATGGGGCACGGAGGGGTGCTGTGGGTGGGAGCTGTGNGGAGGTATAGGTGGGTGTTTTGGGCATGGGTGGGCCCTGTGGGGCTCAGAGTGATGCTGTGGGTACCTGTGGGCGGCTCCGCAGTAGCATCCCTGCTCAAGACGCTGAGGGATGCAGCACACAGCACCCCCCACCATCCTGGAGCTGGGGGAAAGCGCGATTTGAGTCACCCGGGCTCTGACAATGTCCCGGGGCGCTGGCTGGGATCTGGTTTTACTCGGCACCGTCCCGGCCGGGTTGCCCCGGGGCTGAGGTTTGTGGTACCACACGTTCGGGGGGTGGGGGGCAAGCACCGCTCCCGGGGACCCCACCCGTGCTTGGGGAGGCGAGAGCGCCCGTGGGGAAAGGCTGCGTTCTCAGCCAGCAGCCAGATCCGTCTAAATCTGTCCCTGGCTTGGGTTCGGTGCCAAAAAAGCCATTAGGGAGCAGAAGAGGATTTATTCCCACGCTGGGAGAGCCGGGGGGTGGCCCCGGGTCCCGCAGAGCTCCCCGGGGAGGAGAGGGCCTGGGCTGCGTGTGGCCCCTGGGGCCAGGACACGCTGGATGCTGCTGATGGGATGGGGGGATTGGAAACAGCTTTGGGAGGATTTCTACCATGGGAGCGGGGGGCTGTGGGGATCCCCCGGCACCAGGAGTGCTAGCTGTGCCGAGGGCTGTGCAGCAAGCACCACCAGTCCTCACCCTCCCCATCCCGGTTTTGGGGGCAGCCCTGGGCTGGTGGCCACACGCTCCATCCTCAGCAGCTGGGCAAGGATCCTCTCAGCCACGGCAAGGAAGGACAAATCCAAACCCCCTGGATCCCATGTCCAACCTCCCACCGAACCGCCCAATAATGGTGCCGACAGTGCTAATAAAAAATCAATAACCATTTATTCGATACAGCTGTTTTCATACATACAGTACAGGGAGCGCCTCGGCGCTGCTCGGAGCTGCTCGGACAGTACTCTCCAACTGAGGATTTGTCAATGATTAACAAAAGAACAGATCATCACAAATCGGGAGTTTATTATAAGATAGTTTACCGTTAAAACGATTTTATTTTTTGCAAATAAACACTTTTTAATATATATATTTATATATTTATATATTTATATATTTATATATATGGTTACAAGGGATAAATTGAAAATTTTTTTTCCTTTTTTTGTTTTTTTTTCTGTTTTAATTTTTTCCCCAAAATACACTTATGCACTAATAACTGGCATCGACGAGAAACATTCGGATATGCCGTGGGATGGGTGTCACGAGGAGAGAAAGAAAAGAACAAAATGCTCCCAAGGTTCCTGGGGGTGGGAGACGCTCCAGGCTTGGGCAGCTCCATGCACCGTGGCCGGAGCTGGTGTGACACAGCCAACCTCACCAGGGTGGGTGTTGGTGCCGAGGGTTCCCCGCTTCCCCACGATCCAAGCTTTCCATGAGGTCTTCCCACAGGCTTGCAGTCCATGCCTGCTCCCATGGAGGGTTAACCCTTTCCTTGGGGACATGGGTGATGGGACCGTGGGTTTCCCCAACAGTGGAGGTGCGGGACCACAGTGTCACAGTGTCCAGGATGAAAAAATCCCCAAACCCCACGAGTGATGGGATGGAAGGGGACAGGACAACTCGTCCCCCATCTGGTCCCACAGCCTCTGCCTGTCCCTCTGGATCAAGGTGGTTTCCCCTCTGGCACTGACAGGCTGAGAGCACCTGAAGGGGCACAACCTACTGGCCCCCAGCAGTGCCACTGTGGTGTCACTCGGCCCTGCCTGCTCACCTGTCGTGGCACTGGCAGGTGCTGGTGATCCCAGCATTGCTCTGGAACCTTCCTTGGACAAGCAGGAGAGTAAAGGATGTCTCATGGAGAAGGTGGTGGGGGGGGAACATGTTCCTCTCCGAGTGATAACTAGTGGGGAAAACACCTTTTTTGGGGGGGAAAAACCCTGAAGATTTCACTTTCTCATAGAAATTCTCTCCTGCCCATGGTGCTGCCCTCACTGGGGCTGTGAGTGCTCTGAGGGTGACAGGGACAGCCCCAGCACAAGGACCGCTGCTCCCACTGCCTGCCCTGAGAGCCCAGATGGTCCCTGGGGTCCCCTCCAGGCTGGTGTCACTCTGTGAGGCCACTGCAGCTGTCCCTGCTCCTGTCCCTGCTCCTGCCAGACACTCATTATGGAAGCAGAGGTGGATTTTGATCGGGACCCCACGATGACCCCCTGAGCTGGCCCTTTCCCATGTCTACCCTGCCCTGAGCAGCTCCCAGGGTTCCCCCCTGTGGAGCACAGTGCTGCCAGTTAATTTAATCAATGAGAAGCCAATTAATTGCATGCTAATGAGAACAGAGTCCCAGACCATGCCCAAGGGGAGACTGAGGATTGTGTGGTGACCATCCAAGCCAGCAGCCCGGGCTACCCAGACCTCCCTTCCCTTGACCAGGGCATGGAGCTTTCCTGGGGACTTCTCTCCATGGCAGGACATGATTTTGGGATCCAGAGGCCCCCTCTGCACCCTCACAGAGATTTCAGTGCCAGGCCCACAGCTCTGCCTGCGCTCCCTTCCTGCTGCTGCCTGTGAGCTGTTCCAAGCTGTCCTTCAGCTCCCAAAGCTCTCCCCACTCCCCAGGGAGGCAGGATCTACCCCAGTGACACCATCCAAACATGATCCGATGAAGTGCAAGCAGCGACCAGGCTGAGCTGCAGTGACTAATTAAGCTTTCTCACTAATTGCCTCGAGGCCCAGCCAGCCAGCAATGCTCAGCAGTTCCCTCAGCCGCAGGCACGTGCCCAGCTTGGGCAATGCAGAGGATGGATCCAGGTGCCAGAGCCGTGGACAAAGCAGGAGCCCTGGCTCCCTGAGAAGCCACCCTGGCTTCAGCCACCACTGTCCCCCCTCTCTGGCTGGAATAACCTGCCAGTGGAGGAGGTTAATTATGGCTGAGCTGCTGCTCACAGCAGGGACCGATACCGAGCCTCTGATGGGCGACAGGAGCAGTGAAGGAAAGCGAGGACTGAGGTTTGAATTGATTAAAGCAAAAGCAGAAGCTCCCCCTCTGATGCCTCTTTCCTGGCTCTGCATAGGGGAAAAATCGATTTAAGGTTTTCTGTTGTGCTACTGAGAGGAAACATGCCCATTTCCCAAGGACCGAGGTAGCCTGGTTTTGTCTGGAGACGGGCACATCCCGGTCCAGGGCTCCCCCGGGCTGGAGCAAGGTGTGATGACAGTGTCAGCACAGGAGCAAAGAAGAGCTCCAGGGAAGAGCACAAGCAGGGATGGCACCCCAGGGACCTGCCACCCTGAGGCGGGTGGTCAGGGGCTCAGATGCATCTTTGGAAGCAGAGACTCCTCCTATGGTGGGTACCAACCCGAAAGGACAAGGGGAATGTGAGGTGCCTGGGCAGCAACTGGGCTCATCCTACAGCAGGACCCATGATTGTCTCTCGATGCTGCCCCCGTTCCTGTTACACACCTCCTGTGGCCACAGCTGGGGAACTGAGACTCCATTCCTCCCCCCTGCGTGATCAGCACCTTCGGGATGGAGCACAGAGGGACCCTGAATCACCCTTGGCTGCCCCCAGGCCGGGGGGCAGCTCCTTGGCTGCCCTCTCCCCCTGCCCCCGGCACTGCCATCAGTCTCTGCCATCACAGCACTCCAGGCCCGGCAAACACAACCCAAGCACCGAGGCACAGCTCCCTGACTGCACCCCCTCCACGGCTGCTCTGCCTCTCTGCACGGTGCCCACAGCATTCCCACAACGTTCCATTGTACCCTCTAGCCTGACCAGCCACAGAGCACCCCCCTGCCCTGCTCACACCTCCCACACCGCCAGCGTGTGTCCCGCTCCCTGCTCTGCCCGTGCCAAGCCCACGGAGCCGCTCCCTGCCCAACACCTCCCCCGGACCCGCGCTGCCAACTCCCCCTCCCCGCAGCATCCGCCGCCGCACCCCGGCCCGAGCGGGTCAAACATCTTTGGAAACATCACCCTGGGGCTGGGGGGCAGCCGGGCAGCTCCCCCCGGCACGGAGCCGCTGGGGAGGGTCCCCGCCACGGGACCCCGCTGCTATTGCACTTCTCTTTCGCTCAAGCGTCACCAGATTGGCGCAGGGAGGGGAACCACGGGCCGGGGGAGGCAGCGGGGCCCCAGCGAGGGGTATGTACATGGGCAGGGGGTGGAGAACGTTCCAGCTTCCTTGATCCTGTTTGTTTTCCAGTGTGAAACAAGGTCCGTGATTTGTTTAAAGTGGTTAACTGGTATTTTCTGTCTCTTTTTTTTTTCCTTTCTTTTTTTTTTTTTTCCTTTCTTTTTGTAAAAAGAGGGTGAGAGGAGGGTGGGGCGAGAGGAGGTGGGATGGGGAGGAAGGGACATAAAACTGGGAGAGACCCCCACCCTGTTACCCTGGGCTGTAAACGAATCCTCGGAGACGAGTCTCTGAGCTGCTCATTTCTCGGGCATCTTGCTGGCTCCTCCCTTCCGCTGGCTCGGGGGCTTGAGGGCGAGCTCGTCCCCCTCGGGGCTGCCCCGGGAGCTTTCCCAGTGCTCGAGGGTTTTCTTGTGATTAGTCTTTGCTGCCACGCTCTCTCTGCCCTTCGGGGACATTTCCGGAGGCCTCTCCTTGGGTTTTCTCCCTCTTTTCTTGCCGTTTGTGCTTTTCTTTTTCTCCTCTTTGCTGGAAGAAAGCTGTTCCCTGTTTTTCTTTTTCCGGCTGGCCTCTGAGGAGGTTCGGAACCAGTTCTGTGTCCGTGGGGTGACACGGGAGTTAGTGACAGTCCTGGGGGCAGGCACTGGCACCGGTGCCAGCACTGGCACACACAACCCGAGCCTGGCCCACCCCTCACCCCACTGGCATCACCTCTCTGAGGTCAAACTGCTCCGTGCTGAGCTGCTGCAATGAGCCTGGGGGTGCCAGGGACACCAAGGGGGATAGGGAAGAACCCCCCAGGCTGACTGGGAGCTGTTACACAGCTCTGCTCTTAACAGACATGGATGGATGGATGGATGGAAAGGGACAGCCCAAGGATGCATGTGTTGGAGCAGGGACCAGCCCAGCCCAGCTCCAGCTGTTTCCTTACCTCCGAATGAGCCTTGATGATGTGGTACTTGACACCACTCTCAGAGCTGAACTCCTTCTGGCACAGGAGGCAGCGGTACTTGCCCACTGAGTGGTCTCCCTGCAAGACACAGCAGCTCCTGCAGAGCCCAAAGCCCCCAGGGGATGGCCCTCCCCTGGCCCTGACCCTCCCATGACCTCAAAGTGACACAAAATAAACAGACACAGGTGGTTCAGACACTCATGTCTGAACCACCAGATCTCTGCCAGCCTCTCATTATGGATCAGGAGCTCACAGCCACATCCTCCTTCTGAGTTTCAGTCCATGCCACTCGTGCTGCTGCCTGTGTGTCCCCAACATCAGGTGATGGGGCCATCGCCCCGTGTCCTTGCTATCAGCAGATCTGTGATCCCCTGGCACTGAGCCACCATCAGATTTATTCCAACACTCACCTAATTTTCCTGTTACATTGTCAAAGAGCCAGGGTGAGTGCTGGATTCCTGTCACCAGCGCCCTGGTGGGATGACAGATCTCCTGGCTCTGCTGCAGGTCATGGCACGTGGGAGATAATGTGCTCTCTATTGATGAGGGGGTTATGGATGGGCCCCTCTGGGCCATATATTTCCTCCCTGGGAATTTCTCCATAGCTGTAAATCTTGAATTAGACAGGTCTCTCATTTCGGGAGAGGACAGGCCTGGCTTCAGGAATCCTTGTGCAGAATCATCCTGGTGCATCAATCCTCACTGAGGGTGTGAGGATGGGGTGCTGCCTGGGAGCAGCCTCTGCTTTGCTAAGGCTCTGTGTATTGCAACCAGTTCTGCAGGATTTTACAGTGGGAATCACAGACCAGTTCTGGAGGGGCTGTGATTTATTTATGCTAAATTTGCTGGCACATGTATTCAAAGTAAATCCTCTCCCCTAAGGGGAAGAATCCTGCTGAAGGCAGTGTGGGGGTCGCAGAGCAGCTCCCCTTTGCTGACTCCCAATACCTGGCCCCAGCTGTGTCAGATCCAGAGGGTGCAGCTCTGTGGTTCATGGAAATGTTCATGCAGATCCTGGCTGCTTCCCATGCATGGAACCAACCAGAAACCAGCTCCATTTTCTCTCAGAGAAGGAGCTGTCCTAGTCTTCTGTGTTTGCTCTTTTATCCTGCATAAATCCAGCTTCTCCTGCCGGATCTCTGCAGCCCATTTTCTAAATGATCTCATTAAGGGCTGCTGTTCCAGCTAGCACTGGAGGAGTGCAGGAGTTGGTGTTTTTAATAACCACAGGGTATATATTAGAGCTGCCTCCTGGAAGCTCCATTCAATGGAAGCTGCAGCTGGAAATATTTCAGGGTATGAAGCTTTACCAGCTCTTACTTGGTTCCAGTTTGAAGGACCTACACAGAGCTCCTGATCCCTTCCCCTGGGACAGCTGCAGGGCACTGGAGCTCAGGGCTGCTCCATCCATGCAGTGGAAGGGCACTGGTCTCTGCACAGACCAGCTGACTCTTCCAGACTCAGCTTATCCCAGGAGGCACCACTCCAGCATCCCTCCAGCTGGGCTTCCAGAGGGGCTGTAGGACTGCCCAAACTGATGGAAGAAGACTCCTGATTCCCACCTGCCTCAGGAAACATTCTGTTTCCAGCACCCACTCCTTGGTTCTGAGCTGCTGTGGCTGATGTGTGCTTGTGTGATGTGCTGGCCATGATGCTTAGCCAAGGGCTTGTGAATGACCTGGGGGCTGCAGGGACCAGCTGGGCAGGGGCTGCTGTGGGACAGGAGGATATGAGGCAGGAGGACTTAGACCCACTCCTGTGGGCCTAAGTGTGTCTGGAGCTCCCTGTGACACTTTGTGTATCAGAGGTCTGGGCTTGGGTGAGAAGCCTTTTCTCTTCTCTTCTTTTCTCTTGGGTGTTGTGGGACCTTTTCTCTATAACTGGAATAGCAGCTACATCCCCTCCAACCCATCTACTCAGCTCGAGCCTCTCTGCCTCCATCTGCCTGGTGACAGTTCACTTGTAGCAGTACAGCCAGCCAGACCTCCAGCAGCCACCATTCTTTAACCTGTGCCATTGTCCCTTGCCTTGTTCCTTCCAAACCAGCTGGGGGGGAAGAGAAAACCCAAAGCCACCTCAGAGGAAAGGGTGTGAAAGGCAGGACCTACCTTGTTGCAGTTGGCCAGGTGAGCTTTCAGCCCCGAGACACTGGAGTAAATGGCTTCACAGCACTGCAGGAACAAACAAAGCAGGGTTAGACATGATCCCCCTCATCCCCTGCCTTCCTCTGAGCTGTGGCCAGGAGCCTGCTGAGCCAGCACGGCCACCGGTCCAGGCTGAGCAGTGTGAGGTTAATGCTCTGCCAGGCGCCGAGGGCTCTGGTCACACGTTTCCCATTAGTGCTAATGGGAGTCATGTGGCCACATCCCTCTGCAACCGACTGAAAAACGTCTCCCCTAAATGTCTCCGTGGAAAACCTACATTTGTGAGCTGTCGGGAGGTCCTGCTGGGCTACAGGAGCTCTTGGAGCCACAGCAGAGGCTTAATGGAGAGGAGAAATCACCCAGGCAGCAGCATGACCAGTTTCTGAGCAACGTCTTTTCCAAGTGCCTGTGTATGACATTAATTAGCCAGCCCGGCTCCCCTGGCCTTGTGGGAACTGCCTCCTTCAGAACTCCCATTAGCAAGGCTTTGTTTGGGACGATAAATCCAGGCTCAGCACCAGGGTGGGGTTCACCTCTCTGTCAGCTCGGGCCAAGGCTGTGTTTCACAGAGAGATGAGGCACACGCACTATGCCCTGAGGGCTGTGCTTGTCACAGGGCTTTAAAAAGCTTGGCTTAAATCTATCTTCACTTAACTCTGGGAAAAGCAGGTTCTATGCATCAAAATGCTGTGCAGGATGTGCAGCCTTCACCCTGTCAGGATCTTGGAAGCTTCCCAAAGGCAGCTCCAGAGCTCAAATTGGGCAATGCTGCACTGTCAGCCCAAGGGTGGCCTTGTCCCCAAGCCTGATGGCTTGAGCACACAAGGAGGATCACAAAGGTGGGACATGGTTTAACCATGCAAGCTCAGGGAAAGGAGGTGAAATGAGTGTCTGAGCATCACTGTGATCAGGGGCCCAATAAAAACCATTTTTGGTGGGTTTCTGCCCCAAAAACTCCCCCTTCCTCCTGCAGATGGGGACCAGCCAGCCCACGGAAGAACAGACAACCCTTACGTTGTTAGGACAGTTGATGCGGCCCTTCTCCTTCACTTCATTCTTCCAGTTTTCCAGCAGCCTGGGATTGAGCTTTGGAAGCCCTGGCCGGGTGTAGTTGAGCTGTGAACAATAGCAGTTGATTAGCAGAGCTGCACACCCCAGCCCCATCCGCTCTCCTGCCTCTTCACATGGGTCTTGCCCTGCTCCGAAGTGAATAGGAGCTGAAAACTACTTGGGAGGCTTCCTCCAGAGATGCCATTCTCCCCCTGGGCACCGCAGAGCAGGGAGGTGGCTCTGCCCACTGCCCTGCCACCAGCGAGGAGTCCCTGGCAAACAGGAGAGGAGAGGCTCCTGCTCCCGGGTCCAGGCCCACAGGGCCAGCACTGGACTCGGCCTTTTCGGTGCATGGTGTCAGCACAGCCCTTCTGCCATGTTTTATAACCAGGGGAATAAACAACCCTGCACACTGGGCAGAGGGGCCAGGAGCCTCCATGGCTGCCTTCCATGGATGAATGGGCACAGCCCGTTAAACAATGAAAGGCTCTTGTGTCGCTGCCTCTCCTTCTGGCAGGGCTGCTCCTTCCAAGTGCTTTTAATTAGCGCTTTATTAGCGACTTTGAGGGTTAGCATAGCAGGCTGGCCTTCCCAGCTCCAGTTCTGCCTGTTCAGCACAAGCCAAGGCAGCTGTGGCAGCTCCAGGCATCTCCGGGCCTCCCAGCCACTGTGCCTGGCCCTACCTGCAGGGCTGCTCCTGGCCTGACACTGAGCCACTGTGCCAAGGTCTGCAGGGGACACCGGGCTGCACAGCCACACCAGCACAGCTCCCAGCCCAGCCTGGAGAGCTCTGCTAGAGCCAGTGGATGTTGTTTCGGGTCCGAGCCCCAAACCTTCCGAGTGGGAGCAATGCTGGGTGAGCCCACAGATGGCACGGTGCAGGTGTGGGTACCTGAGCACCTGCCACTCTCCATGGGCACCTCTGAGCACAGGGTGCAACTGCATCCCTGCATCCATGCTGGATGGAGAGGATGAACAGCCAAAAGGTGCTTGCAGAGGTGCAAACCCAGGCCAGACATTCCCCGAGGTCCTGGAGCTGGTGGTTTGGAGGCAGAAGGAAGCTGGCTGGATTTCTTTTCTAGCTGTGACTTTTCCTGAACACGCTGATAAAGCTGCAAATCTGCATTTGGCCAGCTCGCCCCAGCTGTTCCCAAACCTCCCTGCAAAGGGAAGCTCAGGATGTTGAAGGCTCAGATGCCAGCCCCTCCTTTCCGCTCAAATTGAAGTGATCCATGTGCCCCTGCAGCCTTCTCCTTGGCACGTGGCAGGGCATGGCTGGGTCAGGGAGCACTGGGCTCCATGTGAGGGGCAGGGGCACAGGGCCTTGCGAAACAGCGCTGTGGGCACTGCTAAGGATGGATGTGGATGTGGAAAACTCCCCCGAGCCCCAGTGCTGCAATTCTGTCGTGCTTCGCGGCTGGGGGAGATGCCAGCAGAGCTCTTTGAAGCTCTGGGATGGTGCATCTACCAAGAGCTTGGTCCCCAGCCCAGGGAAGGCAATGCCACCTCCAGGGTAGAACACAGGAGTCCCTTTTTGCCATTGATGCTGAGAGCCAGGATGCCAAGCAGCCTCCATAATTAAAACCCAATCAATCCCATGAATGAGCAAACATTAACGGTAACCACACACAGCCCCAGCAACAACCTCTCCCTCCGCGTGTCCCCGGGGAGGAGGCGAGGGGGGATGTTCAGAGATGTGGACTCTGCTGCTCTGCTTTCCCACTCCAGAGAAAAATCCCTCCCTGCTCTCCTCCAACAGTCCTGCACAATAACATGCAAATCCCATGTCTTCCCAGGGCGCTGCGGTTCTGGGAATGTCAAAGTCATCTTTATGTCTTTATTAAGAGGGAGCCCCAGGCATGGAATATTTTATATTTTTTTTCTTTTCCATTTATTTTCCTCAAACAGCCTGTAAGTGAAAATTTTCATGGCCAAATCATTAAACGACTACAACTGGTTTTGGCTACAGCCCATCTCTTCTGAACAGTCGAAGGATGCTGGGCTGGGAAGGTTTGTTTCCTTTGACTGACAATTTTATTTAATTAACTTTCATATTTCAATCCTCTCTGCTCCCTAGACAGCTCTCCCCTTCCCCAAAATATATCACAGTAAATGAGAACCATGCAGGATGTCTCAGCTGACAAGCACCCCTGAAGCCTCACCAGGTCCCCAGCACAAGGTACAGATCTCCCTTCATCCTGGGGAAGTTATGGGTGATGCTGTGAAGGCACAATGCACCCAGGGGTGCTGGGCAGCAGCCAGGTCCCACTGGAAGGTCTGCTGAGCAAGGGGAGGAAGGCTGGACTCGGCCCCACACTGGAGCTGGGATCCGGTTTGGCCCACAGTGCCATGAGTCTGCAGGGCTCAGCCTGGCTCCTGCCCTGCAAGAGGGCCATTGTTTTGGGGGACAAACCCAAGCCAGCCTCTTCTGCTCTGGAATTTATCCTGGTTCCAGTATAAAAACTCAAGCCTGGAGATGACTTTTCCCCTTTAGCTTTATGACTGGCCTACAGCTGCCCCTTGCTCCAGATCCCTGGCTCCCCATGGCACCAGACTCCACAGGGATGTGCAGACTCCATGTGCTCCAACTGACACTGAGACCCCGAGCAAATGGAGTGTCCATGTATCCCACAGTGGAGCTCTGCATCCTTCCCTGTGTGGCACAGCTCCTGCCTGGGCTGCAGGAGCCCATCACAACCTCCAGCACCTTGAAGCAAGGAACCCCACCTCAAGCTCTGCCAAGAAAGTGTCACACTCTGAAACAGTGGAATAGCCACAGCATTTTTCTCCCCTTCTGCCTCTTAGATGCCTCTTCCCTGTGCTCAAGGAGGTTGTTTCTCATCCCCCACTACGTCCCAGAGCCCACTGCCACGAGCTGGGAACCTGCAGCCTCAAGGCTGCTCATGGGCAGGCAACAGCCCTGGCAAAGGCCAAAAGAGGGTCGGCATCATCTTCACGGAGCTTCTGCAGAGGGGATTTTTCCCAGAAAAGCAGCAGGGGTGTGCCCTTCCCCATCTGACATCCCCAGCAAGCGGCTGTTGTGAAACACCCCATCTGTTTCAGCTTATCTGGAGGCAAATAAAGATCGGAGCGAGAAAATAAGACTCCAGTGTATATTTAGAAATGCTGGATTTGGTTAGCAGAGACTGAAGGCAGCGCAGGGCCTGGGATCGAGCAGCAATCGTTTATTCTGATGCCATTGCTTTGGTGTGAAGGAATCCATCCTCCCGGGGAAAGGCCAGCGCATCCCACCACAGGCCACCAACGGGATCCAAAGCCGCCATCCCTCGCCCCGGCTGGGACCGGTTGCCACGTGGCCACAGAGCAGGGGCTGCAGTGGGGCTGCTCCTGCCCTGAGGCTGAGAACCCCTGTGTCCCATCAGCTTGTGCCTTTCCCTGGGAAAAGGTTTTGCTGCCTGGAAAAGGGATGGAGAGAGGTGGCTTTCTTCAGCAGCTTCCTTGGAATCAACACTGACTGCTGGGACCATGGTGGGGAACCGGAGAGTTCAGGGATGGAGCTTGTCCTTTGTTGCAGCAAGTTTGGATGTATCCATCCACCTCTGGCTGCAGACCTGAGCTGGGAAGCATCTGTCCCTTTGGAATCCTAGGAATCCCTAGGCTTGCTGAAAAGATGAAGGAGCATCTGCAATCTGCTGCTGATCCCTGACATCCCGCTTCTCTCCACGTCCAGTACAGGGTCTGCAGGCCCAGAGGTGTACTCCCAATGGCTAGGCATGACTTGGGGAAGAAGAGGTGGTGGTGTGGTGGCTTTTCAGGGAATTCCATCAGTTCCCTGGTCAAGGTGAACTGGTGTTTATCTTCCTGCTGCTCCAATGGCTCTGGGCTGTCAGTTCCCTCAGGGAGGGCCACCACACATGCTCGGTGGGGTGGTGGCACGGGGACACGGGGATGCTGCTGGCTGCTCTGAGCCTCCCATGTGGCACAAAACTGTCCCACAGGCAGTTCTGTTTTGGGGCCATAATGAGGTCAAATTGGGCATTTGCTGGGAGGTTTCTTTTCTACCCTGAACTGAACCAACTTGTAAAGGCAAAGCAGTCCTGAGCAATGCAAACGGTGGCTGAGGAGAACAGCTCAGAGCCTGCTGAAGTCAGCAAGCTCCCACCAGCCTGCCTGGGCAGAACCTGCCTCCCACCTCCTCCCAGCATCCCTCATCAAGAAAAAATGTCGTAGACTGAACAGATTATAAAGTGTTGTCAAGGGAACGTGACAGTCACTGCAAGACGTACCCACAGGCACACGCACGGATTCACCCACTACACTGACTTCCTCCAAAATCCATGTGGGATTTCATGCAGGGCCTGAGGTCTCTTGATCCTCCAGCTCAAGAGCCTTGTTTTGCCATCTGGGAGATGATCCAATTCCCCCCTTTCCCATCTTTAATGCGAAACTACTTCTGCCAGCCTCACAGCAATTCTTTGCTTTTTAGCACTGAGATGGGGCTCAGTTAAACTTAAACAATCAGATTCTGAACACAAGAAATGTCTCATTAAAAAAGCCCACCAGCACTTCATGGAGCAATTACGCCAGTGCTGAGACCTTTACGATGCCTTTGTCAGCCTGAGCATGTGCCCCTGGTCCAGGCCTGGGGTCCTGGCTGCTCCCTCAATTCAAAAAGAAAATACCCAAAGTCATGAGTAAAGGAACAATTCCAAGTGGAAAAAGAAGAATGCAAGAGCTGAGACAGGAGAGGGGAAAAGAGAGCAGCACACCTCTTCTCCCACAGTATCTGAAATGAAACAGCTACTTTGGGCTCAGTTTTTTAAAGTTATTAATGCATTGCAGATGAAGTCATCTGGAAAGCAACAATGGCAACACCAAGCACTGGGGAAATAAAACGTTTGCAATCAGTTCTGGCCCTGAAATGCCCAGCTCTGCCCCAAGATGGATAGCAGTGCTGCAGCTGGATCCCCTTCTGTGCCAGTGCCTCACTGGGATGCCAACAGCAGTAAAGAAGCTGCTGGTTTGTTTCTGTGCTGGTTTTCCAGCTGTCCACCACATGCAGACCACAGGTGAGCCAGGCTTAGCTTCTCTGGGTCTCTGCAGGACCATGGTGGCACTTCTGCTGAGCACACACAGGTGCCAGGACAGCATGGGACAGCCTGTGGGAGCAGGAAGGCATTTTGGTGCAAGCTCTGCTCTCCTGCCACCCCTTTTCCTGGGGTGACCACCATTTCTTCTCTAAGCTGGCTCTGAGACTTGGGCTGTTCTCATGGCTTGAGGTAGGTCCTCTGGGCTGGGACTGTTCACGCTCTCCAGATGCCATCTGATACTCACTTTCATCTTTGCAATGTGCCAAATATCTTGCCAGAGTGAATTTCAGAGCACTGGGCAAGAGATGCCTGACTCTTCAGAGCAGGGAACAGGCCTGGCACCTAACTGCAGAGTTGCCTGCTCAGGAAACAGGCTACACTTCATGCAGGGACTCTGCATTGAGTCCTGGCAAACAAAAAGAACTCCTATTCCCTCTCTTTTTTTCCCCTTTACGCTGAAAAGGTTTATGATTTACTGCTGCTTCATTCCTTTTACAGTCCAGAAGGAGCATACCTGGAGGGAATTTTAGCTTTAGTACACCCCCAGGAATAATCACATCCTCCCACAGGCAGAAGGGAGGTTTGGTTTAATGTGTACTCACTCCAATGCCTACAAAAAGCTCAAACCTTTGGGGCCCTGTGCAAACCCCACAGCACTGAGCCACGAGTGCACTGCTGCTGGAGCTTGGGGGGCTCAGTCCTGTCTCCACTCTCTGCCTCCCTCTGCTCCCAGCAGCGCTGCTCTGGGATGCTGCAGGCCTTTTACCTCCAGGAGAGCATCTCCCAGAAGTTAAGGAAGAGACATGGAAGGGAGGGAATTCTGCCTGGGGCATCTTTGCTCTCTGACAGCGCAAGGGAGATGGTTTCAGATCTGACCTGCTCCCTTCACGTGCTCCTCTTGGCTGCCAGCCTCTGCTTCCCTGCTCAGCATGGACCAGAAATGACCTCCCACCCCAGCACTCTCAGGGCCAGACCTTGATCTCTTCCCTGTGCACCACCTCTTCCTCCAAAGGGCACAGCTGCCTGCTGCTGGGAGCCTCCAGACCACAGCAGCTCAGTCTGTGCTGGGTGGGCTCTTCAGCAATAAATCTGCCATCACAGTTAATTAATTTAAGGCACAGAAAGTGAGACATGTGAGCCCTCAACCAGCTGGGGCCAGGCTGGAATCCTGGAATCTCCGTGTACAGCTGGAGGCAGGCTGGAATCCTGGGATCTCCATGTACAGCAAAACCAAAAGGAGAACTAAAGGCTGCTCACCCGCTTTGTTTCAGGCACCAGGTCATCCTTCATCCTCCGTTTGGTCCAGTCCCTGGCCAGCTCATCCTCTGCTATCTCCTGGAGGTGGAAGACGGCTACTTGGGCCGACGTCCGACGGATGCGGCCGCTCGGGGTCCTCTCAAAATCTTCTACGGGAGCAGGCTCTGGCTTCACCTCTGGCTCCTCTGCAGGCTGCAAGAGAGAGACAGAGTCAGGGAGGGCATGACAAGAGAACGAGTGGGATGGGGATGCTGGGATTTGGGCTGTGTGTTTCCAGACTTGCTTCGTGCCTCTGCACTGGAGCATGGGAGCAAGGGGAGCACGCGCCTCCCTCAGCCCAGCAGCAGCCATAGACTGAGTCCCTCCGTGCTCCCACGTGTGTAAATGTCTCCAGTTATTAGATTTAGGGAGTGATTAGTGTCGGATGCACTGTCAGTAGGGATCAACAGAACAGAAAGGGATGCTCCCCAGGGATAGATCCTGCCACCCTAGCACTGGCAAGCAGCCGGCGCTTGTGAGGGAGCGGCCTGAGGTCTGGATTTTCTTTTTCCTGCCCAGCATAGATGCAGGGCGGGCTGGAGCAAAGCCCTGTGGGCCCTGGGGAAAGGGAATGCTGCTGACTCCCACAAAACAGCATTTTTGGAGGGGTGGAGGAGGGTGTACCCTGTTCCCCCCAACACTGCATGGTACAACACACATGCATGGCGATCTGAGGGAGCAAACAACACCGGCCCGACGTCTGCACCTGCCTTGCCCGGCCCGGCCCTGCCCGGCTCTGTCCTGCCCGCGGGCTCCGCAGCTCTGCAGTCCCCCCCGGGGGGGGATGGCCCCGCTCCTCGGGCTGCGGGGGCGGCCGGGGGGCTCACCGAGGCCGTGTGTTCTGACCGCACGTGATAGTCGTGGCCAGCCTTGGATTTGTACTTCTTGCCACAGTGTGGGCAGCTGAACACAGGCTTGTCGGCCTCGGCAAGCTGCTTGCCACACCGCTTCTGGTGGTACTGGTAGCCCATCAGGCTGGAGAAGTTGGCCACGCAACCCTGTGGAGATGGGGAGAAGGGGAGGGTTAAGGAGGGCTGGGGTTTCACGTTGAAAAGGTTGGGGTGCCATTTCTCCAGGGAGGAACATTCCTGGGGAGCCCACTCTGAAGAGCAGCTCTGCCAACCCATCCTGTCCAAGTGCTGGTGAATTTGACAGTTCCCAAAGAGCTAGGCACAGGCACAACAGACAATGCCCTGGAGGGATGGGAGAAGCTGTCCCTGCCCCAACACACGGACAGAGCTCTCTGGACAGACACACAGCAGGCAGCAGGAGGGGAAGGCACTGGGGAGGCGCTGTCTGCACGGAGAGCAAAGCATCCGCGGGACAAACCTCTGCCACACGCCTCCCTTACCTGTTCGTGACTTGTCTGCAACCCACTCGGCTCTGGTTTTGGTGTGGTTTGGTTTGGTTTTACGCTGTGCCCAGGACAGGCTGTGCTCCTTCCTGAGCTCAGGAGGCAGAACCTGCCCTCCAGCACTCCTCAGTCTGCCCTGTGCCCACCCTCCTGCAGGGCTGTCCTGTTGCTGGAGTGCACAGAGCAACTGGGACAGGGATTGGGATGGCTGAGCTAAGGTGGAAACGTTGAGCACATGCCAAGGGATGCCTGGAGAGTACATGTCCCCTTCTGCATGGGACTCACTCCTTCCACTTTTTCACAGAACGAGGAACAAGAATTGTTCTCGTACCTCATTGGGGCATTTCAGTTTTCCCATCTGCTTTAGCACTTTCCTCAGCCTTTCCCGCTCTTCCTGTTCACCAAGTCCAGCGGTTTCCACAGGAACAGGCTGGAAACAAGGAAGTAACAGAAGCGACAGAGTCAACCATTTACTCATGTCCTCTGTGCCAGGAGTGGATGGTAAAGCCCTGCCTTGCAGGGAGCTGCCCTGGGCTGGAGGGAACCTCTCACTAGGAGAGATGGATCTCCCACTGCTTCGTTGGTATGTGCTGGATCTGCTTATGCCTTTCTTGTGATTACACCCAAAGGGCCAGGTGAGAAACCCAGGAGCAGTTCCTGCACAGAGGATTCACCAGCAAGACTGAAGAGCAGGAGATTAAGGCACAGGTAAAAGACAAGTCACAACTGGTAAGCACGGGACACGTAGAAATGTAGTTATGCCTTGCCCTGGTATCTCAGAGGTGTACAAAATTTATTCATGATAAATTTTGTGGCTGCTTCTCCCATGCACATTGGAGAACTAAAGACCAGATTCTGAGATTCGTGCAAGGCAGAACCCATCAGTCCCAGATTTGCAGGCACAGTTTTGGAGGCAGAGCTTTGCCACTCAAAATCCACCTCACCATACTCACCCGACCTTCCCCATGTTGGGATCTGAAACCCTGTTTTATTTTTTCAGTCCTCTGTTCTACTTATCAGGATCAACATGAGCCTAACTCACAAGCTGAGGAGGAAATGCTTTCCTTGGCAGGAAGGGGGAAGGCCACCATCCAGGCTGAGCAGTATGTGAAATGCTCCAAAGGTGGATCCCTTCTTTACAAAGATCATGGAAAGAGGACTTTTGATGGATGGCTTCATCACCTGCATGGAGGAAGGAGGCACAAGACGAGCACAGCCCAGCTCCCTTACCTTGCTGACGTGTTCAGCCATGGTGTGGTAATTCAGCCCAGCTTTGGACTTGAACTGCTTTTTGCAGTGCTGACACTTCAAGGCATCCTGCAGCTGAAGGAATTAAAGGCAAGTCACCAGACAGGCCACATCCTTCCAAGGGCTGCTGCTGCTGCTGGTCAATAACCCCATGGGTGGCTGTTGCTGCAGCAGTACCCAGTGGTGGGGCCCAGCAGGCAACACTGCTCCTCTGTTTCCCATCCCAGGCCCTGCTTGCAGCTCAGAGCTTTCTCTCTGTTGTCCTGGATACTGTTATCAAACCCACATGCCCCAATTTTTGGAAAACATTCCATTTTGGATTTAAATTCAAAGCCTCACTGGCTGAAAACATCTGGATCTGGTGTCTTACTCTTCCTGTTAAAGGGTTAGAGAGAGAAGAAGCTTTGATCTACCAGTGCCAGTTGACTGTGCTCTGCAGTCCTGTTAAGTAAGACAGATGCTGGTGCACAGTGCAATTTCTGGGTGCCTGGGCTGTGTGAAATTAAGGACACAATCACAGGAGGATATTTTCTACCTCTCATTGCCCTGCTGTTTGACCCAACTCGGCCTCCTGAGTGTGTGGGGAGATGCATTAACTGCACACCCTGAGGTACAAGGGGCACTTGCACAGTGGGTGAACAGATCTTGACTTTTGCTGGGGCAGGGACCAGAATTTACTGATTCAGGAGGTTCATGCTCTGGGCACCAAGAGACAGAGTATCTCCACGGGGAGCCAGTGCCTGGCCAGCCGTGGTCATTCCTGCTTCTCCTGCCAGATGATTGAAGGGAGAGTGGTGAAGGTGAATCAAGACTGAACTAAAAGCTGGAGAGGCAATGAAGATGGATCTGCAAATCTCTCCTCATTATGGAACTCCAGGAAAATGAAGAATAGACTCACTGCAGTCAGTTGGGAGTGACTCATGGTAGCTGCACTCCCATCAGTTAATCTTGTCCCAGACCCAAGCACTTCATCCTAACAAGGTGGATGTTAACAGCTCCTTCACTCATTAGATGCCACTAGCAGCTAACTTGGGATTTACTCCTCTGGTTAACACTTAAAAACATACCATGTCCACATTCCAACCAGCCCTCCCACCTGGAATACCAGGAGGATATAGCTGCCCTTGCCTCCTTCAGGCCCAAGCAAGTTGCAACCCTCTCCATCCCTTATTTCCTTTCCAAAGCCAAAGGAAACAAGTCACAAAGCAGACTGCTTAGTGCAGAATGCTCCTTTTTTTTAAATAAGAGTTTTGGGAGCCTGCACATCCTTTTCCCATGATGGCTTCCAGGCATCTAAGGAATATATCAGTCATTAAAAAGAGGGGGTGCCTTAACCCCAGGCTGGCTTTGACAGGGATCTCACGTGGCTGTAGCAGCAGGGTCTCACTAAGGTTGTGCCACAGGATCATCTCAGAGATGGAATGCTGAGAGCTGGACCTCTGGTCACACACCTGGAGCTCAGGGACTGTCCTGCATGGGTTTCCATGAAGCATCCCAGCTCCCAGAGCAGCACAGCCAGCTCTGGCAAGGACTCTACCTCTCAGGAAGTGTGACAGAACACCCACTCCAAGGGCTGGAGCCCAAAATCTTCATCTGAATATAGGGCTGGCATATTGCCAGCAGGGAAGACACTGCTGACTGCTCCAGCAGAGCCCTGCTCAGCAGGTCATCTGGCTGTGCAGCCTGCACAGAGCCAGCCTGGCTTGGGAGATGCTCCAAAGTGGAGGAAATACGACCAGTGATGGCCAGGATCCCCACTCCTCTGAGGCCAGGAGGATATCGGAGGCGGCAGCATTCTGCCCAGCGTTGCTGTAGGACGGGGTTTGGGAGGGAGAGCAGCCTCCCACTGCTGTATAAACAGCAAAGCAATGGCTGGGGAAGCATTTACAGCAAATGAATGTGGAATCAAAGCCCAGCCACATATTTTCAAAGCAGGAGGCATCGATCCCACGTTGGCTTTCTGTGGCGACGGCTCCGCCAGGTGACGGATGAAGATGTAATCCAGCGCTCTGATGGATGGTGGTGTGGCACAGAGACAATTTTTCACTGCACCATTACTGAACTCCTGCATCTCGACAGCCTGCCTGAGCACATCCAGGCTCAGAGTCTCCCTGAGACACGCTCTCATGCAACCAGTTTATCTGGTCTGATACAAGGCACAGCACACAGTGAAACCCCACAGCCAGGGCTCCAGAGGAGGCCAGATTAGAGACAACCCCAACAATCTCTCCAGCCTTAAAACTATTTGTTTAGCTACTAGAAATACCTGAATCTGTTGAGACACTGGGGAAAAGGGATTCAGAATTGCTGAGAATTAGTGTCCAAATCCCTCTGGGTCAATGCAAGCCAGCCAGCAAGCTGAAGACGACCAACACAGTACAGAAAGGTTTTAGGAGCACCACTGCACATTTATGAGAGGCACACATACACATCCATTCCCCCCCAAAATCCATGTGTTTGACTGAATAAAGCAGGGCCTTACTTTCTGGCAGACATCCATGTGTTTTTTGAGTCCCACAATAGTTTTCCTGGTTATAACACTGCAGGTTGGACAGGAAACTTCCCCCTTCTCACTGATCTCCCGCTGCCACTGGTCCTCGGGGCTTGCTGGTGAGGGAGAGAAGAGAGGTGTTACATCCAACCTGCCTCAGCTGCTTGATTTGATAAGTTGAAAAGCAGTGAAGTGGGAAAATTCTTGATATTAAAAAAAGAGATAGACTCTCCTAGGCAAAATCAAAACTGGACATGAACCATGCAGCTCTCCCTGTCCCACCCTCCTGCAGCTGCCCAAGTAAACTGGGTCACTGGGTCAATTTTATGTGGAGTTACCAGACCTGGTGACCTGGGGAAAAACCCAGGTCTTTCCAGCCACTCTGGTATCCTGCACACTGGGAGTTACAAAAAGATGATGATGCCCCCAGCCACCTGATCCTGCCCTGCTTGGAATAACTTTCCCCTGCCAAATGAAACAATTAGCGGGAGTGAAACAAAGGTGAGCGTCTCAGCTCCATCCGGACGTGTGCCTGGAAAGCTTCTCTGGCAATCCTCTTCCCGACAGACACGGAGGAAGCTGGGGGACTGCTGGCTTCCAGGCATCTGTTTATTTGAATGGCTGTGACTGGCCTTTAAAAAACCCAAAATAAGAGATATGTGGGGCCAAAAGCAGCTCCCAGGCCCAGAGTTCACGCCGTGTTCTCAGCAGAGCAGCGCTGGCCTTCCAGCAAGGGAAGCCTGGGCTGAATAAAATCCACCAAGTCTGTTTATTTGGATGCTCTTGCATGGCTGTGAGATCAGAGAGTCGTTTATTTGAATTTGAAAGCAGTGCAAGGCACTGCAGCTGTGTTTATCTTGCACATCCTGCGTTCCTCCTGCTGTCAGAGCTCTCAGGGAAAGCAAGCAACCTGTGCTGGGTGTAGGCTGCACCTCGAGGCTCAGGGAAGGCGTAATTGTGCCCAGAGTTATGCACTGGTGTCATTCATGGGAATGATGTTAGAAAAATGCCATCATCACATGGGTCACATGCTGACTCACAGTGAAGCCAGGTGGAACTTGGCTCTCAACTCCCAGCACTTTCATCAGGTTGACCTGGCAGTGAACTGAAGGTAAGCTGCCCCTCAGGATGTCAGTTGTGGCAGCACCAACATTTTAGCAGCAGTGGCTGTTTCCACATCTATGTTATATCTCAAAAGGGCAGGAGTTGTGTGCTCCTACCTCTGACTTTGTGCTGCTTCTCCTGACAAACCTGCCAGAAAACTCACCCAGCAAACAACCCACTGGGCCAAGAGGGGTGTGGGAACCATGAGCTGCAGGTGAAGGTGGGGATGGAGGCATGAAGGTAGGGACCATTCAGGCTTGGGGTAGTGCACAGAAAAGGAGCTACACTGCACACAGAGCTGGTGCTTTGCCCCCACCAGCCTCACCTGTTGGTGGATGCACAGATGTTTCCTTCTTCACACCAGCTCCTGGAGGTTTCTTTTTCAGCTCCTCCATGTTGGCATTTCCTTCCAGCTTCTTGGCTCGATGAGCTTTTGCTTTGTCCTCTGCTTTGACAAGACCTGTAAAGAAAGAGGATTTTTATTCACTACTTGCTTTAATGCCTTCAGAGCAATTCACATTTAACAGGTAAAAAATCTCTCCCTCTAAGCCAGGGACACTGAGCTGGCTGCATGTCTGCCAAGGCTGTACATGTAGGCTCAGGTCCATAATTGTGACAAGCAATATTCTAACAGCTTGTGATGTTTTACAAACAGCATAATTTCTCCCAACACAAGTTATGAACTATGGAAACTCCATGGCAAAGTGAGGTAGGATGCCTCTAGCCAGGCAGACAGGCTGGGGAGAAGGGAATAGGGTGTTTTGCAAGAAACTGAAAGAGGGAATTGGTACAGCAAGTTCAGTGTGTAAAAGGGATGTTCCTGCTGACGTTCCTGCGCTGGAAAGGCTGTTTAACTCCCCTGAATCCCCAAATCCATGTGCAGCTCAGCCCTCTGCCTGCACTATCACAGAAGGTGCTGCAGGAAATGTGGTGACTACCAGGGTCAGATCCACATCCCCCTAAACCTGGGAGCTGTGACTCTTGCAAACCCAGGGTGTGAATGGAGACAGCACCCCATGACATGCTGGGGCACCCTCTCTTTGGGCAGTGACTGCCACGTGGAACTCGGGGAGCATAGGCAAACGCCTGCCCCATCTTCACCTTCCATTTGAGGCACTGGGTCATGGGGACACCTTGTTCTCCAGGAACCCACAGCAGATGGTTCAGTCCCCAGCAGCGCCTCTGTGGGGAAGATAAGGGAAACAAGCCCAGACTTCCCAGGAGCCAGAGGAAAGGAAATCACAGAGACCACATCCAGCCTGCTTGTCAGTGTTCAATTCCTTCAAAACCATTAGTGCCTCTCCCCCGAGTGCCTCATACTGGAAGGTGCTGCCTCCTGCAGTGCCTGGAAATCTGCTTCCTATTTCTCTGGCTGAACGTATCTCATAGTCAGCCTGTATCCAGTTGCTCTCATTCCAGGGATACTCCAGGATTTCCCGCTCCTTCCCAGCCCATTTGGGTGTATTTATGGAGCATGACCAAAGTCCCACTTGCTCTTGCTTTGTCAGGCTGCAGCAGCCAACTCCTAGGCCTCCTCTCAGCAAACATCCCGGCAACATGTCTCCTCTCCCTTGGATTCATTCTCCTGAATGTGGGCGACCAGCCCTGGAGATGGAGGCTGAGGGATGGGTGCGTCACGAGCCTTTCTACGCAGCAGAGTTCCTTCCCGCCGCCGCTGGAAACGCTGCGACACCCAGCCCGGTGGGATGGTGATGAGATGATGTTTCTCATATCTCACTGGTGTCAGCAGCTCGTTACTCTTGTGTTACAGATGAACATACCATAAGAGGATCCTTTTCCTCTCTTCCCTCATTTCCCAGCGCCAGGCTCCGGAACAGAGCAGACAGGGTTGTTATCAGTCCCAGCTCTGCTGCTGCTTTTCACTCCCTTTATTACTCTCTCATGGTAAAAGGTGCCAGCTCCTCCAGTGTGAGATCCTTGGGCTTTGTCTGGCTCCACCACAGGGAGGGATCTTAGGGAAGGGGCTTCCCTGCAATGCCCTGGGGAGAAGGTACAACCTACAGCTGCCCAGAGTTGTCCTGTATTACCTTTCAGTCCAAATGTCCCCGAGATGGATGGCTGCTCCCCCGTAAACTTCTTAGGAGTTTTCTGTTTCCTTCCTGACTCAAAAGAGAGAAACAGAGAGACAGATTTGGTCAAATAACTGTACTGCCAGGGGGATTCATCAGTCTTGGGGCATGGGGTGGGCACACACTCCATGTTAGGAGTGGGTCAAAGACTGTCAAATGAAGCACCCACCCTCTAAACACCAACAGACTGCTGTTTCCCACTCCACAAAACCAGGACAAATCTGTTATTCAGGATTAATTCAATGAATGAAAGTGGTGGCTCTATCTAGTGCAAAAGCTAAGCAGCTCCCACATGTGTCTGTGGTGGTTTGCTTTAGTGTTGCAAGCAGTGGAAACCATGATGGGGAAAACCACTGCCCTACACCAGCTCAGCAGTGGCCATGGACAGATAGAGACTCCTCATCCTGTCCCAATCCTTCAGGAAGATGGATTTGCCAGAACCATCCTGGTTTAACCTCACACACTCAGAGAGGACAGACAGGCTGACATGGCAGCTTGCTGTGCTGCCTGGAATTCAACCCATTTCAAGTCCTATCATAGGATTGTTAAGGTTGGAAAGATCTCTAAGATCATTGAATCCAACCATCACACAATTCCTTTAGAAATATTTCCACCACAGCTACAACGGGGCTTTAACTCCCAGTGAAGCTGCAAGAAACTGGTGAGCAGGGCAAGTTATCAAGGTCTGGAAACCTTGGCTCTCTCTCTGAATCCAAGGCTTGGCTATCCCTTGGATTCAGAGACACCTGGAGCAGTGTTGGCTGCAGCACATCCCCTTCCCACGGGACACCTTCTGACCCAGCGTAGCCCTGGGCTCTAATCTTACTGTGCTTCATCCTCTCAGGGTCTTCCTCCTGCAGCGAGGCCTGGCTGCCCCGCTGCTGCCCGGCGTCCTTGCCACTCGAGGACTTGGCCGTGGGGGTGGCAGCTGCCATCGCCTCAGCTGCTGCAATCTGGAACTCCTTGCTCTCCCTGCTCTCCGCCAGGCACTCGCCATTCTCCGCGTGCTCCTGGGCCACGGCTTTTTCCGTCTTTGCCTGTTTGGGATGGATGGTGGGGCAAGCTGAACTCTCAGCAGGTCTAGGGCAAAGCACAGAGGGCTTGTTTAAAGAGGGCTTGTTAGACAAGTGTCCTGACACCTCTCCCCCCTCGCCAGCCCAGGTTGTAGGAATGGAGGCAGGCATGTTCCCCTTCTCCCAACCATCCCTGTGCCGCTGCCATGCAGCCCAGCCACAGCCTGGTACCTTTTCTTTCCACTGCTCTTCCCAATGGCCTTGGGCACTTTGTTTTCTGCTTTGTTGGCTGGCACTGGCCGGTCCAAGTGATTCCAGAGCCGATGCTTTTCCAGCTGGGTTTTGGAGGTGAAGGCAGCTTCGCAGTATGAGCATGAGTATGTCAGCTTCTCCGAGATCGCGCCCTGAGCGGAGCAGGGAGAGGCAGGTGAGCACAGATCTTAGATCACAAAAGAGAAGCTTTTTCTGACACAGGCATGAACATAAATCATGTGTAATACCCTTCTGCCCTTCCAAATGGTTATCTAAATTCCATGACCCCCCTGGGCCAGACCTGACACTGAGCTGCAGAGATCTCAGTCCCTCTCACACACACACATCTCACAAACTGCTCCTGGCCCATCTCTGCCCTCTCCATTTCCTCATTTTAACCTCATGTTTTTCCTGGTGTTTAAGGCCTGAGAGCAGCTTTACCCTGCAGATGGTAATGGAAGAGCCAGTCACTGGAAAGGACAGACAGTTCTGCAGTCTCCTTACCCCTTGGCAGCGCTGATAGTGGTACTTCAAGCCATAAATGCTGGGGAACTCCAGCCAGCAGCCTGAATTGGGACATTTCACCCTAGAGTGGGCTTTGAATTCATCCTTCCACTGGTTCATCAGGGGGAGCTGGGAACAGGAGAAACAAGAGATAGATGAGTGAAGAGCACCCTGTGCCTGGGTGTGTGCTGATGCATCCCAAGGGAGCTGGGAGGACACATGGGAGCTCTGATAATTCCTGTCCAGCCCCTCCACCACGCAGTCATGAAGTGGACCCCAGGGGTGTGTTGCAGTGTACCAGTGCTCACTCCAGTGAGAGCTGCTGGGACAGATGCTGCAGGCTCCATAGGCTAATGATTCCTGCTGAGGCTTTATCTTGCTGTGCTTCCCAGAGCACAAGCACACTCCCTACCAGGCTGGGGAATAAATCAGGCCCGAAGTCACCCGGCTGATTTAATCACCCCACATTTCATCTAGTCCGTAAATCACCCCATGCCCCTGCTCTCACGACAAACTGCTCCATGTGTTGTCCATGCTACCAGGCAGGGATTAAACTGCACAACTCTGCAGGGAATAAATCACCCCCTTGCCATAGCTGCCGGCTCATTAGCCAAGCCTGACACGGCTGTGACAGGATCCAGTCATCTGGACATGGCCCTGGGAAAGTGAGGCTGGAAAGGGGTACAGTTCCTTAACCAGGGTGTTGGAAGATGCTGCATGCCTGCATGTAGGGGTTGAGGGACCAAGATCTTGCTCAGCCCAAGACAAGGCTGCTCTGAAGATTAAACCACAGGGAAGGCAGGTTTAACCCTGCAATGGGGCTGGCTGGAGTGCTCAGTGCAGGACACATCAGACAGAGTGAAGCAGGGAGGGTTCAGGGACTGGAGTGTGTGGGGTCTTACAGGGATGTCTTTCAGCGCCTGGTTCTCAGCCTTGGGTCTTCCTTTCTTCCTGCCTTCAGTTTTGTCACTGGTTGCATTTCCTGCAAACAGACACAGCACACATCACCAGTCGTGCTGGAGGAGCCACTGTCCCAGTA
The DNA here is from genome assembly GCA_013397555.1 of Urocynchramus pylzowi. Classification (NCBI taxonomy): domain Eukaryota; kingdom Metazoa; phylum Chordata; class Aves; order Passeriformes; family Fringillidae; genus Urocynchramus; species Urocynchramus pylzowi. The sequence continues at coordinate 163,649 of VZRH01006911.1, forward strand.
ATTCTGCTGCCCAGCCCCAGCTTCCTGCTGCCTGCCTTGTGCCCTCAGCTCTAGGCTGGCCATTCTCTGTCCTAGCAAGGATGGAGATGCCCCTCTGGAAGGCAATGGCAGCTCCCCTGCAAATGAGGTGCTGATAAGACGTGACACAGGGAAAAACGGTCTCCTGAACACAGGCGTGTTCATATTGCAGACAGCTGGAGTTCATTCCCTTCAGCAATAAGTTATCCTCCTCTGTTTGCAATTATGGCTTTAATCCCCTCAAGGTAACAGTGGCATCTGGGAAACATTTAGGGCACACGCATTTCCCCACAAAGCCACTGATTTTGGAAGCCCCATCTGAGCTACACTGCTGGGGTCCAACCCTCTCCTGGGGTGCAGGCACCCCTTGGCATCCAGAGCTGCCCTTACAAAGGTAAAGGTAATCCTCTCTCATAGAGGATCTGCCCAGCATAAACTGACAGGAGGAAAAATCTCCTTGGGCCTGGAGATTCCTGGATAGAGAAATCAGCCATCCATCAGCGTGACAGCCCTTAGTGTGAGGGTCCCCTGGGGCTTGTACGCTAGCGAGCCTCCATCCCGGGGGCCGCGACACGGGAGGCAGCAGATGGCCTGAACTCATTTAAGCCTTTCCATCCTTTGATGTAACACTTAGCTACCAACACGATAAATAGGCAGTGAGACACCCATCTCGTTAGGCCAGACACACGCCTCTCCGAAGGGAGAGACCATCTCCATCCCTCCCTCCTGCTCCCAGCAACCAGCTCTCAGAGCTGGGGCTTTTGGGCCAGCACAGCCCTCACTGGTGAGTCGAAGCCAGGAGCAGAGACACATCAAGACCCAGGCCACTTGTTTTGGCAGCCACCCCCCAACTCCTGCCTCTGGGCTCGTCCTCCCCGCCCCATCCACCTCCACTGAAAGGACAAATCAGCTCCTTACCCAGCTTGGGCAGCTCTGCCGGCGGGTTTATCCTCGTCTCCGTCCTGCTTTCTTTGCTGGCAGTGGGTTTGTTAGAGCCTGCAGTTTTCCTTCCACCTTTACAGGTATAGGAATCCGCCATCTCTGAAAGAAGCAGGGGAGGCGTTAAAATTCACTCCTCGGAGCTGGGAACAACACATGGTGAAAGCAAGGAGAGCTGCTGGGGAGGGAGGGAAATGAGAAAACCATCACGCAGCTTCAGGATTCCCACAAAGAAAGAAACGGGACGTGCTTCCGAGTATTTGTTCCACAGTTAAGGAACGCCACAGACATGGCTGGAAAGCTGCTTTCATTACAGCCTGGCTTCTCCTTCACATACAATGGCAAAGACTTTATTAAAAATTATGGGCTGACTTCGCCCAGAGAAGTGGTGAATAAATGGCTTTTCCTCTTCGTTTATTTCTCCGCTTTCATTTAAGACACCAAAAGCAAAAAAAAAATAGTGAGTTTTAATGAACAGATGTAATGATAAATTTCCAATTTTCCTTATTAATGGGAAACTGTTATAAACTGAGAATTGTTAATGTTATCTGAATTTTCCGTATTAATAATTCAATTTGGCTTCTCTATAAATAATGAACATCAGGAATTATCACACAAGGCCCACTCTCACTCCTGATGGAAGTGGGCAGTAGGACACCCCTCCATTCAGCAGTGCCAAGAAGAAGCCCACGGCATGACTGGCTCTGCCTCTGGCTTCAAGTTCCTTCTTCCCCTCCTGACAGCACAAGCTGAGGATGAGGGCTGCTCTGGGAGATGCCATATATGGATTTGGGGAAAAGAAGTCTTCCATGCCCCCACAATGAAAGCATCAGACCCTTGGGAAGAGATTCCTTGGACCACCACGGCCTTGAGACCTTGGCTGGGATGGGATGCTGATGTTCACCCATGCGTTTTTTAAAACACGGATTTGACTCATCACCTGCAATTCCTCCCACATGTTTTACTCCCATCATTTAACTCGAAGGAGCTGATTCCCAAAAGCATCCACACTCATTCTGTCTGTCCTCATGCCCAGAGAATGGAGGAGCATCTCCTGTGTGGCCAGATTGCCAGCCATGCCACCAACATGCAGGACACGAGGGTCCAGCAGATCTTTCTGAGGTGTCCCCAGGGACTTTCCATGTAGGATCAGGGACTTTCCATGTGGGATGAAGCCCACATGCTCCAAGAGCTGGCAAAAGCTTCCAGCATGTGCTCGGCTGGTGACACATATGTGGTTGTTTGCATGGGCACAAAGGTTAATCGGATCAAGTGAGAAATTCCAGCTTGGCAACTGGTTCTGTGGCATTTGGTGCTGAACATGGGGATCGCTGATTCAACTAATTTGGGCTCTTTTGGTGGGAGAGCTGGGTAGGAGTTTGTAGCCTGCCTGACAGCAGCTCCTTTTGGAGCAGGCACAGAGAAGGGTCCGTGCAGTTCCTTCCCAAATTGCTGCTCCACTCCCACCAGTGTGGGCACTGCTACTGTCCCCAGTCCTCCAGAGACAAATTTGCCAGTCCTCCAGGGACAAATGCCCCTTCCTTCCCATGCTGCATCCTGGCACCTCTGAGCAATCCTCACTCAAACTGGTCAAAGGAAAAAGGGGGAAAAAAGACTCACGAAAAGCCAGTGAAGTGAAAACTGAAGACAAGATTTCTGTGCTTACAATGGGGTGAAAACCGAGGGGAAACCCACACAACTGACACCTCTATCCAGCCAGGGCTAGTGCCAAAATGCAATGGGAGATGGAGCACAGAACCTCCTTGCCTGCCTTGCTGGCCAGCTCGAGGTGACAGGCAAAGAGTGACAGCCAGGGCAGACCCTGTTGACATCTCTGGTGCTCACCTCCTGCACCTCACAACACTGCACACCACTGAGCATCCCCCAACTCTCCCTTCCCAAAACATCCAGAGTGCCCAGCTCAGCCCTGCTCCAGCAGCTGGACACCTCTCATTCCCCTTAACACATCTGTCCTCTCGAAGGAATCCTCTCTGCTCAGCTTAAGAGATTCTGAATCTTCTGTTTTTCCACAACAAATATTCCTTTGCATTTTCCCCATTATTTTTTAACCAAATGAAAAATAAAAATCTCATAAACCTGTCAGCAAGAGCCAAAATCTGCTCCCCGGCCAGTGAAACAACCCCAGGGATCAGAGGAATTGTCCTGGAGATACAGAGCAAAAATCAGCCCATTGTGGGGTTTTTTGGTAATGTTCAAACTTCTCACTCATTTTTGAGTAACACACACTGAAAATAGGCAACAGCCTGTGCTCTTCCACACTTTCCTTATGGTTTTGTTGAAAACTCTTTTGCAACTGGTAATGGGAAGAGGAGGCATCCACAGGTTCTGGCCATGAGCCAGGGGTAGGATGTGGTGTGGGAGGGCTGGGCCGAGTAGCATCTTATGAGGACTTCAGCTCTTTCTAGGTAACTTTTTAGAACTTTGTGGCAACATTTTTGAAACATCTAACTCCAGCTCCAGGAAAAAAAAAGCTCCTGTGAACTCAGGCATCAAAACGTGAGGAGTGAAGGCCAAGCTGGCACTGCTGGGAGCAAGGGTAAGGAGGAAACCCACGGCTGAGGGAAGGGGGAAGTGACATTCGGGAATGAAAGGCACCGTTCTCAAGCCACTGGCAGCCCTGTGTGGCTGGAAATTGGGCATAGAATGGGAAAGGGGATATAATTCCATGCAGAAATGCCTGTCCATTAATTTGGATCAGGCCTGAAGGAGCATGTACGTAGCCAGGGATGGCTGCGACCCTCTCACAACATCCTTACGGTTACCAGGGGAAAGTCACCTGCAGATCGTGACCCCAAGTTCTCCTGCCAGGATTCCCACCCCAGTCCCATCCCTATGGATAGACTTTGCTACACGACAACTGCCTGGTCACCTGTCAATCTGCTCTACCTATCATCAATAATTTACCAACAGCTCCAGAGGCACGGAACACCAAAAGCCAAGGGAGCTGCCTGTCCCAGGACAAGCCGTGTGCCAGCAGAGGAGCAAAGAGACCAGCACAGATGATGGATGCCAAAGGGCACTGCCATCCCTGCTGCTGTCAGAGGAGCTGTGCTCCCTCCCACGAACTCCTGGCAGAACCCGAGATGCTGGGAAAAACTTGCAGGGAATAAAGACAAGGAAGCGGAGGGAAAGGCTTCCTCTCGAAGAATCGCCCTCGCTGGAGGTTTCCCCAGGAGGGAAGCACGTGGTGGATGAAGCCCTGCCAGCCGCTGCCTCCCTGGGCACGCCTGGCGGCCGGGCAGCCCCGGAGGGACACGGCGCATCCCGCCGCTATCACCCGCACCGAGTGACACCCACCGAGGCTGCCCAGGAGGGAGAACCTCACCCGAGGCACGCACACACCGCTCCCGCCGCACATGGCTCTGGCCAGGCGCAGACGAGGCTTTTGAGGGTGTAAAGTTTCTATTCGAGGCGCGTTATCCCGACCCTCCCCTCTCTGTCCCCGGGCACTGACACGAGGGGAAAAGCGCCCGCACATGCCTGGCACACAATGAGTCCGCACCGAGCCGCGGGGACAGGGGTGCCAGCTGTCCCGGGGGTCACGGGGCGCGGGGAGCTCTGCCCGGTGCCGCTGTCACCTCCTGGCCGCGGGGAGCTCTGCCCTGCCCGCTCCCGCTGTCACCTCCCGGGCACGGGGACCTCTGCCCTGTCACCTCCCGGCCCGGCCGTGCCACCCGCGTCCCGTCGCTGCCCCTCCCCGCTGTCACCCCGCGGGCAGCGCCGCCCGGGCCTGTCACCCCGCGGGCCCGCGCCCCATC
>VZRH01006911.1:168535-188816 GCA_013397555.1 Urocynchramus pylzowi
CGATCTGCCTCGCCTGGTTCCGGGAGCGGCACCGGGATCGGCACCGGGAGGACGGGCGGGGACGCCGCCCCGGGAGGGAGGGACGGGCAGCGCCCCCCGGACCGGGCTGACCTGGGCAGGTGCGGCCGGAGCCCGGTGCGGGCAGGGCTGCGCCGCGCTGCCTCTGCGGGATGCGGGCAGGGTGCCGAGCTGCCCTCCGCGCCTCCAGGGTGTTTGGCCTCCGCCACACCCTCCGGGGAGCGGGCAGCGTGTCCTGCCCGCCGTCCTGCCCTCCTGGGTGTAGGCGCTGAGTGTCCTACCTGTCATTTCCCCTCCAGAGTGCCCCCCTGTTGTCCTGCCCTCCCGGTCGTAGGCAGGACGCCTTGCCCCTTACCCTGTTCTCCAAGATGCAGACAGGATGACCTGCTTGTCGTTCTGCCCGGCAAGGTGCCCTGCCCGTTATCCTTTCCTCTGGGGTGTCCTGCCCATCATCCTACCTTCCAAGGTGTTGGCAGTGCCCTGTATGTCACTGTTCCCTCCGGGGTGTCCTGCCCATCATCCTACCTTCCAAGGTGTTGGCAGTGCCCTGTATGTCACTGTTCCCTCCGGGGTGTCCTGCCCATCATCCTACCTTCCAAGGTGTTGGCAGTGCCCTGTATGTCACTGTTCCCTCCGGGGTGTCCTGCCCATCATCCTACCTTCCAAGGTGTTGGCAGTGCCCTGTATGTCACTGTTCCCTCCGGGGTGTCCTGCCCATCATCCTACCTTCCAAGGTGTTGGCAGTGCCCTGTATGTCCCTGTTCTCTCCGGGGTGTCCTGTTCATCATCCCACCTGCAAAGGTGCAGGTAAGATGCCCTCCCCACCATCAATACATCTAAACCCAGGGTGCTCCAGGTCCCCTTGTAAAGCCACCCCAACCCCTGGGAATGATGCTGGGTGTGAGCCTGTTACAATGTCCATGGGGCGCTTTCCCAGCTCCCAGGCTTGGGATGTCACACCCGCAGAGCTGGTGGCACCTGGGGAGGGGCTGCAGGGCATAACCAGCCTTGGTTACCTGCTGCAGGAACGCATTGCCACACAGCATCCAGCAGTAGCCCAGAAATTAGGGAAAATCGCATTATTTTTGCCAGGTGAGAGCAGAACCCAGAGCAACCATTGCTGTCAGAGCCACCCTGCCTGCCATTACCAGTGCGTGGCTCCTGCCGGGAACTGGGAGGCCCTGTGGCACAGTTGTGCAAAAAAAAAAAGCCCAACCCAAGCCGGGAGTTTCCCCGCGGTTTTCCCCTCTTTGTCTCCATTGCGGGAAAAGAGCTTAATTAACGTCTGCAGAGAGCAGGGAAATCTCGGTGTAATTGCTAGGTATGATTATCGGTGGAGCGGAGGGTGCTCAGCAGGGTGGGAGGGACAGGCACAGCCCACCTTCTTTGTATAAAATGAGGCATATCCGAGGCGGCCTCGCTTCCCAGGCAGCGAGCTGCCTCCCGGGAGAGCTCTGCTGCCTGGGGGTGCTGGCGGGCAGCTCCACGTGCTCGCTGAGACCAGGCAGCGCCTTCAGCACCTTCGAGGTCCCCTCCTTGCTGTAAACAGTGCCTGTCACTCATCCTGACAGCTGTTCCACCTGTGCAAAGGTGCCACCATGTCCATTTTCTGCATCCACAAAGAACAGTTTTGCATCTCCAGGAAGGGGATGAGGGTGAAGGGAGATGGGGGAGCTTGGCCACGCTGGGTTAGACAGGGGCAGGGAGAGCAGGCAGCTACAGGCTGGGTGAGGCACAAACCCCTGAAATTATGCAATATAAGGGCACCCACTGCTGCTATTTTCAGGCTCTACTGAGCAGAGGGGGCCAAGGGATGGACTTGAAAAGAGCAGCAAATGTTAAGCAGATGCTGAGGAGAGCTTTGTTTCACAGGCTGAACTGTGCTGGGAAAAGCAGGAGGAGGAGGAGGAAGAGCAACAGGGGCAGTGGTGCTGCCTTCCTCCATGTGCTCACAGGAAACCACCACATCTCTTCTTGCACTGTGGCTTTGTTGCAGAGGTGGGTTGTGGATGAGAGCTCATCCTTGCAAACCAGCACGATGCTGTGGAGGGGGGCACATGGTGGGTCCCCAGTGCTCTGGTCCCCTGGTCACTGTTCCCACCACTCGAGCAGGAGGTGGCCAAGGAGCAGCACCCAGGCACACACTGCAGCTGTAGTTGCTGGAAAAGGTGCTTGGCAGCAGGGATGAAGCAGTCCAAGCCATTGAGCATGTAAATTAAATTGATACGGACCCCAGGAAAGGGTGATGAGGGAAAAAACAATTACACAGCCTGTATCAGCGAGGTGCTGCCACCCTCCATGCAGTCCTGACATTGCTTCTCCAGCCTCTCGTGCTGGTGCTGAGCAGATCTCCCTGGAGCTGTCCTGTGCCTGCCAGGATGCAGCCAACACAGTCACCTCCACCCCAACCAGCAGCAATTTGGGTATCCCCGACAAGGGTCAGTTCTGGCTTGTAAAGACATCTGGACAAGAGTTCTAAACTCCACCAATGTAAAAAGCATCCTTTAAGGAAAGGCAGGAAATAATCTGTTTTTCTGGATTCAGATCCTCTTGGGATGTTGGGATCTGGAGGCAGGACAATGCCCCTTGCTCAGAATGGGCCCAGCTGATGGGGAATTTACGCTTTAAAAAGTAACTTAAAAGCACATTTTAGAATCACAATTAGACACCTTCCACTACACCAGGCTGCTCCAAGCCCCATCCAGCCCAGCCTTGGACACTTCCAGGGATGGGCCAGCCACAGCTTCTCTGGGCAGCCTGTGCCAGTGTCTGATCCATGGGCTGCAGCAGCACCCTTCAGACCCTTAAATACATTAGAATAAAATGTTTGCTGGGTCTGCAGAGCCTCTTCCAAATATTGTTGCTCTGGAGACATCCCAAGAACTCCCACTAATGGCTGTGCATGTGGGGCTGTGCAGGGCCAGCATCTCCACTGCTGGGATGGTGAGATGCTTAATGCGTGGCACTGGGAGCACTGGGAGCACTGGGAGCACTGGGAGCCCAGACTTCAGCCCATGTCTGCTGAGCCTTGTGCACCAGGCACAGAGACAGGGGAAGGAAGGGCATGACTGATGCCCAGATCCAGGATGGGAGACTCGGCATTCCCCGTCTCCCCAGGCTTTATCCTGGGATAAAGGATCACAGCTGGCTGCTGCATCCCCTTTATCCTTGGAGTGGCAGGGGGACAAAGCCCCTTGGAGCAGCCACATGCTCACACATCCACAGGACGGGCTGTGCAGAGGCTGGTCCGGCTGAAAGAGAGTGATTCCCGAACAAAGAGGGATTTGCAGCTGGTTTGTGCGGCAGCATCCGGGCCAGCCCCAGCCTCCTCCCGCACGCTGCTCCGCAGCCCGGGCCGCTGATTGGAAACCCGAGCCTGCCATCACTCCGGCAGCCAGGAATTATGCTGATGGATTTTTTATTATTTTTCCCCCCTCCCTGTGCTTGAGTGCACTCAGCAAATATAAGCAAAAGGGAAAAAAAAAAAAAAAAAAAAAAGAGCGAGAGAAAATCCAAACAGATTCAATTTTAGATACGGCGACAAAGCAAAATGGTTGCAGTGCAAAGAAGGAAGGCGAAGGGGAAAAAAGCTCCTGCCTCAAGGAGGAGCTGGAGCTGTAAAGCTCCCAGCAACCCTGAGGCTGCTGTTTATGATTTACAGGGTTGTGGTGACATGGGGGACATGTCCCATGGGGACCCATCCCGAGCCAGGGGCACTAACAGCCCCATAGAGGGCAGTGGGAGCTGTGGGGATGCAGGACAGGACTGGTGATGAAGTTATGTGGCTTCATCAAATCCTTCCCAGTTTTAGAAAATGCCTCCTCTGGTGGGAAGTGAAGAGGCTAATTTTCTGTGGAGGGTGTGAAGGATTTTCCTGGAGACCCCAGTAACAGCCTGTGCAAATGTGCTGCTTGGGAATGTGGTGTCAAAACCAAACCCCAAACTTGCCTTTCCAAAAAGGCCCAAGTGAAATGCTGTGGATGTTCAACTTGGCTTTGCAGCAAACCTACTGCATCCAGGCTGGGGAACAGCTCTGGTCAACCCAAATGATACCTGTTTTGGATCAATTCTTTATCTCAGTCCTGCTGCCTTCGCTGGGCTGCCTGACTCCCACCACTTGCTGCTTTCCCTCTGGTGGCTTCCAGCCTGTGGATGCTGCCTCCCCCTTACTCCAGCCTTGCCAGGTGGTCCCATGTGCCACCAAGCCTGCACCTGGCACTGCTGCAAACCTGGGACCACCCTGGTAGCACTGTAGCTGCATCTGCACCCACCCCTCTCCATCCTTGTCCCAGTGAAAGCAGCACAGCCATGCCCACACTCACTGCTCTCCATCTTTCCTGTCTCTGTGCTGTGCCCACAGTCCCTGGGAGCGTTTTGGCTCTGGGGAAGCAGAGCATTCAGAGGGCATCCAGCAGCTGAGAATGAGGACCAAAAATGAAGGAAGTAATACAGGGGAACAAAATGAAATGAAGCAATTATCCCTGCTCTGATACTTTCTAATTAAGGAAAGTGTCACCCTTATTAAGAGGCCATTAATTCATTGTCATAAGTCACCACCAGTGCAAGTACCAAAAACGTGCCTGGGCCGTGGGGAGTGGAGCAGCTTCCCCTCCTCCTTGCAGCACAGGCTCCAGCCCTGGCGAGAGCTGCTGCTCGAGGCCACAGGGCTGCTCATGGGTTCCTGCAGGAAATGCCCTGTCCCCACACCTGGGCTGTGCTTTGGTGTGCTCTGCCATGATGCTCAGCCTATCCCAAGCAGGGATGAGCCCATCCTCCTCCACCTGCATCCCTGTGACTGCACGCTCTGCCCTGTGGGCTGCAAACGGATTTGTGCAAAGCTTGTGGTGAGTTGTCAGCAGAGATCAGCTCTTGGCTGCTCTGGGGAACCCAGACACCAAAGAGCTGCCCAAATATCTCCAGCCCTGCGGTCAAGGCCAGCATTTCCTCCTGCATCACCTCCCATTAACAGCCAGCTCTGTCTTGGCAGCCTCTCATTACATATTCTGCACGGAGGGCCCCACATCAGCTTAATTAACAAGGTAAGAAAAACGGGACCTTTGAGGAAATCTTAATTATATTATCCATCTCACCCTGAGTGGCACCTGATCCATCCCAACACTGTTTTCAAGTTCATTAGCAATAAATCAAGATTGATTAGTCCTGGATGCGCAGCAGGAACATATTGGAGCAGAAGACTTCTGCTGCCATCACTGTGAGACTCTGTGTGTGTGTTCCCAAGCCCTGTCTTGTCCTGCAGCACCAGGCAGTGGGATGGGGACCAGGGCTATGGGATGAGGCAGAGGGAGGTGTGCCAGAGCTGGGCTGTGGCTGCTGGAGCATCCCAGGAGTGGCTGTTTCCCTGTGCCCCTGCCACACGCTGGCATCTCACTCTTCCCTGGGTTGCTGTGACTTGGAGCAGCACCTGGGCAGCCCTTCCAGGCTGCTGCATCCTTCCAGGGATGGGGCAGCCACAGCTACTCTGGGCAGCCTGTGCCAGTGCCTCACCACTCTCACAGGGAAGAATTTCCTCCTAATATCCAACCTAACCCTGTCTTCTGCTGGTTTAAAGCCATTCCCCCTGTCCTGTCATGCTCTTGTTCAAAGTCACTCAGCTTTGAACAAGAGCATGTTCAGAGTCACTTTAGGCACTGAAAGTGGCTCTAAGATCTCACCAGAACCTTCTCTTTTCCAGGTTTATCAACCCCAGATTTCTCAGCCTGTCTACATTGCAGTGCTGCTCCAGCCCTTGGCACATCTTTGAGTTCATACTCTGGATCCACTCCATCAGCTTCACAACCTTCTGACACTGGGATCTCCAGAACTCGAGGCAGCACTGCAGGTGGGGTCCCTCCTGAGCAGAGCAGAGCAGAGCAGAGCAGAGCAGAGCAGAGGGGGACAAACCCCCCTCCCTGCTGCCACGGTGCTGGGGATGCAGCCCAGGACAGGCTTGGCTCACTGGGCTGCCAGCACATGTTGCTCGTGTCAAGCTTCCCCAATGACTCGGGGTGGTTTGTAATCCTCCCTGCTCACCTGATGGGATGACAGGGTCCTAATTAGATGGAGCATGCAAACCACTGGGGACAGGCATTCCAATTTAAACCAGCTGCACCTCAGCAGAGCCAGTGGCAGGCGCTGCCACCCCTGTGCCGAGCACACCGCGTCCTCCCACCCCGCTCAGCCAGGGACAGCACCCGCTGTGAATTTCAGCACTCGATGTGAATTTCAGCACTCGCTGTGAATTTCAGCACCCGCTGTGAATTTCAGGGTCGGAGGGATGGGGAGCATTCCCTGCATCAGAGCCACAATCAGCAGTGCTTCAGAGCTGGAGGTGTTTACATCATCAAGCTCAGCAATTACTCAGACAAATTTGCATGCATTTTCTATGGGCATCTCTGCTGGCTTTTTTATTTTCTGCTTGAAAACCTTGCTGGAATCTGCAAACTGCCTCTGCCACTGGGAAAGGATTGCTGGATTGTTCCTTTCTAAGAAGATGCTGAACATAACTCCTGATGCCAGTGACACATTGGCCCTCTTATTCAAAAGATTTTCCACCAAATAAAATGGCAAAAAAATTTACCAGAGACAGGAGTTGTGTGTCCATTGCCTACCCCTGATCCCTGGTGCTGCTGTCTGTATCCTCCTGCCTGCTGCAGGGGACTGACTGACGCTTGCTGGTGTTTTCTGTTTACTTTAATTGTTGTCTGGTTTTAATATTGCATGAATTGATTCATCTGTGTTTCATTGTCGGCCCTGTTTGTTTTGGGGCAGTGCCTGGAATATCACTGGCAGATAAGTGCTGGACAAATAGAAGGTATTTTTCTTGCTTGGTAAAAGATGAGGAGTGACCAAGCTGTGCCTCAGTCTGAGAGGATCCCAAGCAGCATCTGCCTCCAGTTCCCAGAGTCCTGGTGCAACACTCACCACCCCAAATTCTCACCTGTGAGGAGGTCTTTCCTTCCTTGGATCCACCATGCAGACACATTTCGCTGTATGCCCAGAGCTACCAAAGTCAAAACTATGTCCTGGCTGTCCTGGATGTCCTGGCTGTCCTGGATGCATCCCTGCTGCCTTGGGATGCATCCAAGAGTCCTGGGTGCCCCTTCTGTAAGCCATGGGCATTAGGTGGCACCAGACACTGCCAGAGCAGTAGTTCAGAACATGCCTGTAAAGATGCTCTGCTCTCACCATCACCATCCTCATCAGAACAAAGACACAGAGCAGGGGACTGAGGGCAGGAGAGCATCTTCCTGCCAGCCCTGGGAATATTTTTTCACACTGCTCCTCCACCTCATCCTGTGCTGGTGGGTCTCAGAAAGACACCTGAACAGGGGCCCGTGGTTGGAGCTCTGGCCGAGTGCAATAGGTCGGGTTTCTGCTTTTTTCTGTGCTTCCTTTCTTCCATGCTGAGGGGCTGGAGAGAGCCAGAGCATCCTCAGGAGCACAGCATGGGGCAGCCAGGCTTTGGGGCAGGATCTGGGGGGAACTCTGCCTTTTCCAGAGGGTCCGGGGCAGCCCCAGCACTGTCCTGTGCACCCCAGCTGCATTCCAAGCCAAATCTCCACCAACTTACGGCATGAGCCCGGCTGGAGCCTGGAGAAGGCATTTCTCCCTGTGCAGCTCCCAAGCTCTGGAGAGAAGCTCAGCGTCTCCCTCTAACGATGTGCACACACCTGCAGCCGTGATCTGCTCTTTGGGCTTCTGGCCCCCCCACCACCCCGCAGCTCCCCGTGCCTCCCCACTGCTCCCACTGCCCCCCAGCTCCCCACCGGGACAGAAACAAACCCCCCCGTGGGGAAGATGGGCTTTTTCCTGGCTTCTTTTTCCTTTTCTTTAAACTGAATAAATTCTCCCAGCTCTGTTGCTCGTGAGTTTCCGGTGAGGTGAGAAGAGAAATTTTGCTGCATATTAGAAAAGGTCAGTATGGAAACAGGAGGAAATTCTAATTCCTGTGTCCTGGGGTACTGAGGGCTGCAGACAGCAAAGCCCTGGAGCTGCTTCCCTGCAGACAGAGCTGAGGGTCACAGACCCCTGACCCACAGGCAGAGAGGGAAGATGTTCAGCCTGGCATGGAGGGATTTAGGAGTGTAGACATTTCCTGAGCATCCCCAGGAAGGACTGGAGGGACCAAACTCACAGGGCAGGTTCAGGTGTGGGAAGAGCCAGAAGAGCAGTGAGTTAAAATAACAGTCTCTAATTTATTACCAGCAGAGAAGCAGGCAGGAGGATGCCCAGCCAGGGGGCACCGTGACCTGCCTCCACATCCCAGGGCCCCAGGGGTTTTGGGTGCTGCTGTCTGTGGACCCCCATGTCCCACAGCCCTACCCTCATCACTTGAGGTGGAATGTGGGGAGGTGACAGCATCCACCCTGGCCAAAAATCCTGACTTACACATGGATTCTCCATATCTGCCCACAAGGGCAGTCTGTAGCTCTGTATGGGAGAGTTTGGGAGAGGGGGGCCTAACAGCAAACACTTTCACTGTAATGATGGTGAAGGTCATCAGGAAGGTGCCTGGCTTTGGTGGCACCATCACCAGCCCTTGGGCAGGAGGTCAGGACAAGAACCTGCCAATGCCTGCAGGAGCAGAGCTCTGCAGAGCTGGTGGGAGCATGGAGCAGAGCAGGACCAGGCATGGGGGCTGGGGAGGACCTGGCACCCAGGGTTCCCCCAGCCCCACCCTGGGCAGCACCCACAACCCCCCAGCAGCACCCCAGCCTGCTCCCCCCAGCCCCTGCACGGGCTCCTCTGTCTGTCTGTGGACGAAGGATGAGCTCTTGGCACAGGTTCCTCCAGGCCATGGCACCCTCCCGGTGCATCCAACCTGCTCTTACTTGCAGATTTTCCAGCTCTGATGACTCAGCTCCCTTTTTAACTCAGCAAGTGGAGCTGGGTGTTGGGGTCTTGGCCCCGCTTTGAATTTTTTGGCTGGTTGTATCATCTTATTTGCTACTGATAACGTCACCTCCCCGGACACTGGAAGGCAGCCCAGTCTGATGAGGAAACCAAAGCTCCCTAAATAAGCTCCAAGGCATGGACACGAGTTGCTGGGTGCTGGGATGTTGCCCAAGTGCATAATGCTTCAGTGTCCTGCACATGGCTCCGAGCTGTCCCTGGAATCACTGCGTTCCCTTTCTTCACAGTGCCCAGTCCTGCCTTTTGCCATCTCCTTTTTTCCATCTCTCTCCCTGTGAACCGTCAGGCTCAGGTGGATGGAAGTTCATCATCTGTCCCAGCAGCTGGTTTGCTGATTTTCCTCCAGCCAAGAACCATGTCTGCTGGAAGAAACCTTCCACCCCTGCACAGGAATGTATTCCTTTAAAAGAAAGAGAAGGAAGAAGCAGGAGAGGAGCCCTGGAGTGTCTGGGAAGCTGTCTCTTCTTATTCCAAGCGTGTGGCTCAGGTCTCGTATCGGCGATGCGCAGCCCGTCCCAGCGGAGCTCGCTTCACAGTGTTGGTGCAATCTGCCAAACAGACGGATCAGCTAGGAGACATTTCCAAAAGAAGCTGGAACAAGGTGGGAGAGGAAGGAATAAACAGCCTGCAGGGTGGCAAGTCGCAGCTCACCCACTACCAGCCCCAGAGAATCTCTTCCCTTCCACGCTGAAGGCCACTGACAGACTTTGGGCTGTGTGTGGCAGCCTGGCCCTGTGCATCACGACTCACCCCGTGCTCCCTGAACGGCCCCACAAGCCACCCCTATGTGCCACAGCCCAGCCCCAGGCTGCCCCCTTGGCCCTACCTTGGCTGAGCAGCTGCAGGTTCCGGACCTCCTCGCGCACCTGGAGCTGCAGGACCTGCTGCAGGACCTCCTGGCGCTGCGACTCCAGCGCGATCCCCATGCGCTGCAGCTTCTCCCCGTTCAGCCGCAGCAGCGCCCGGCCTGCAAACACGGAATGGCTCGGTGCCCTGCCACAACTGTGGAGTGGGGGGATGGCTCCAGGAATGGGCAGCACAAAGGGGAACCCATCAGCATGGAGGAATGAGGAGGGAGTGCGCTCTCACTGCCTGGAGTAGCGCGTGGAGGGACGGGATGAGGGGGAACGACCGGCAGAGGATAGGGTTAAACTGGATGTTGGGAAGAAATTCATCCCTGTGAGGGTGGTGAGGCCCTGGCACAGGTTACCCAGAGAAGCTGTGGCTGCCCCATCCCTGGAAGTGTCCGACACCAGGCTGGACAAGGCTTAGAGAAACCTGGTCTAGCAGAAGCTGTTCCTGCCCATGGCAAGGGGGTGGAACAAGATGAGCTTTCAGGTCCCTTCCAACCCAAACCATTCTGGTTCGTGACCTCCCTTTCAGGGAGCGCCGGGTGACAGCTCACGTCCCCAGCCTCTGCCAGGTATCAGCAGCACAATCCTGTAACCCATCCCCGCAGGCAGCAGCTTTCCATTCTCCACTCCACCTCCCACATGAGGAGATGTTTTCTGAGCAGGGCCCCCACGCATCCTGGGGCAATGAATGGGGGTGCCCATCACAACGCATTAGCGCTCCGGTCCCACCGAGCCACTTCCCTCCAGTCTGGGGCTATTACAGGAGGGATTTTAAACCAGCTTTTGTCCTTGCTTCCCAGCATACATTCACTAATGCTGCCTTTGTTGCCTGAGCAAGGGCTGGCTGAGCTTTTGCATTAGGATTCTGCATCCCCCCCAGGCAGCTCCTGCCCTCACTTCCCTGCCACCGTCCCCTGGTCCTGGCAGAGCTCACTCTGGCCTTGCACTTATTGGAGTTGGACTGGAATGATGCTCTTACACAGAGGTCAAAGCCACTGTCCCCAGGGAGCAAAGGGGAGGGAGCAGATCCTAGAGGTGAGTCTGCTTGAAGGACTTGATCGGGAGTTGGATTTGGACCTGGACAAAGACCTTTGAAACTTGGACTCCAACTGGGCAGAGACTTTTCTCTTTTGCAAAAATTTCCAGCATTTAAAAAACTTTAATAATACTATTATTACATTAAGCTAGGTGATGAGAAGACTCTTCCCTGTCTCATAAACCAATTTAATAATTTTAAAGAACCTCCAGCCTGTCCTGGAGCTCACCCTGGTGGCAGATGCCTCCTGCCCAGCCTGGGCAGTGTCGCTGTGTCCCCTGCTCTCCCCCTGGCTGCATCTCATGGAGAGAGGGGACAGAAATGGGGGGAATGTCCATCTTCTGAACCACCAATGTCCAAACAGCCTTTCCTAGGAGCACGTGCTAATGGCAAATAGTCCAGAGGACACACTGTACCTGTGATGGCGTGGTGGGAGAACGCCTCGACGTAGATGAGATAGTTGTGTGGGCAGTGCTTCTTCAGCCATTTGCACACATCCTGCTGGGTCCACAGCACCACTGGCTTGACCAGGCTGCCCAGCGTGGGGCTGGTGTGGTAGATGCCATAGTGGTCACAGCCACGGACCTGAGGGGAGTGGAAGGGGAGAGCCTTAGTGGGATTCAACCCTGGGAGGAGGAAAACAGGAATCAGTCCATGGGGATGGGGCAGGTGCTGGTTGGCTGCATAGGATTGTGGTGATGCTGGCAGACTTTGGCTTCACACCCTCTGGAGTCTCTGGGCTCACCCTGAAGTCAGAGGAACCAGTAAGGGAGGCAGGGACAGTGGGGATGGGAGGTCAAGTTGGTTGTCCTGCCATATATAGATCCAACACTTTAAACTTCTCAGCCCTCCTGCTGCAGACAAGAGAGCCAGCTCCCCTCCCCTATGCATCTCCCAGCCCAGCAGAGCATTGCACAGGCTCAGGAGACATCCTGGGGGGTTCTCAGGGTCCCCACCTTACCAGGCAGAGATGGGCATTTGCTGGAAGCTCCCAGTGGGGATGAAGCCAGCAAGACCCTGGAGGAGAGTAGGAACTGGTGCAAAGACATCCCCACCAGATATTGGTACTGGTGCAAACTCATTCCCACCAGAAGTCCCCAGGAAAGCAGCCAGCTGGTGCCCTGGAGTAGGAAGGACTCTCCCTTTCTCTCCCTCTCAACCCCCTTCAACCCTGAGCTGACTGGTAACAACAAGGTCCTGCAGCCTTGCAGGTGCCCAAGGCCACCTCTGAATCCTACAGCTGTTCCTGGGGTGCTGCTATGCTCAGAGACACCCAGGATAAAGCAGGGCCACAGCCCCCAGTGTGCCCTGGCCACTCTCCACCACCTGCTGAGCGATGCCATGCACAATGCTGAGCTATGCCCACAGGGAGA
Organism: Urocynchramus pylzowi; assembly: GCA_013397555.1. Lineage (NCBI taxonomy): Eukaryota > Metazoa > Chordata > Aves > Passeriformes > Fringillidae > Urocynchramus > Urocynchramus pylzowi. Next base: position 180,730 of record VZRH01006911.1, read on the forward strand.
GGGGGCTTATCTGACAGCATCCCTCCACCCCACTTTCCCTTCCTCCCGCTGTCTGCTGCAGTGGCCACTCTCACTCTGAGCCACTCAGTCTCACCCTGAGCCACTTGGCAGCTCCATTTTTCCATTTTCTCTCCCCCATCACAGCTACTCTGGCCTCACAAGGTGCAGCCTGGACTTGTCTAATACAGAGCAAATCACACGTCTTGAGCTGTGACTGCACAGGGAGCAAGCCTGCTTCTCCTAGGGAATCTTCCAGGTTGGCTGTAAAAGGGGCTGGAGGATGCAGGAATCTCCCTTTCTCTGCTTTTAGCACCCAGGAGAGATTGGGGAGCTCTCCACTGCTGGAGATGCTGAGACTCCATCCTCGAGCAGCACCAGCAACCATCACCGCTCCAAGGCATCCACTCGTGCCCAAGCTGCTGGGACTGTCCTGGGCTGGATCACAGCAAATTGGGGTGGAAAAGGCATCCCTGCTTCCCACACCGAAGGGGACTGGACCGGCAGGGCTCACCCATGCCCCGGGCACGGCAGGGACAGAGCAGGAAGAGCGGCTGATGCTCAACACGCCGGCAGGGGAAAGGTCGGCAGCGGGTGGCCCACGGTGTGCCAGATCGACCTCTGCGTGTGAACGCCGGCTAATTAAGCATGTCTAATAGAGGAGCAGGGGTAATTAGTGTAAGAGGGACTCCAGACATCCCGCAGTCACTGAAACTAATGACACATTCCTGAGAGATGCTGCAGAGGAGGCAGTGGAGGGCAGCTGGGCTGGGATGTGCTCCCTGCCCCGTGCCAGCATGGCCACGGAGCATGGCCTGGTCTGGGGCTGCTGCCCAGGGGAGCGTTTGAGCTTGGAAAGGAACTGTTCCTCAAGCAGAGCTCGTTGGGAACATTCAAGCAAGAGGGAAGAAGGCGAAGTTGGGAGGCTGTACATTAATAAGCAAGGAGTCCGTCTCCAAAGCAGATATTCAATAGCAGGAAAATTCAATAGACAATGCACAGGATTCAGTTTCTGAACCAAACCCTCACCTTTGGGAGAGACCCCGGCAGCCGCCCGGCTCCACCAGACGCATCCCGGGAGTCGCCTGCCTGCGGGAGCAGCCCCAGCCCAGGCCGGCTGCGCGGCTCCTTCACACTTGGCTGAGCGCGCCGGAGAGTGTGCCGTGGGGGGGAGGAGGAGGAGGAGGAGGAGGCGGCGATTTGCTCTGGATTCACTAACGAGTGATGATGAGGAGCGGAGGGGCTGGGGGGGAATAACAACCAGCTTCCCGGGAGCTTCCCGCGAGCTTCCCACAGCTATTATCCAACTAACCCTCCGAGGCACGGGGGAAGAGGTGACAAACAACTGGCAATTTCCCTGGGCACGCACACGGCTGCACGCACATCACTCATCAGACGCAGCCCTGCACCGGGGACCATCCCAGCATCCCTAAACCCTGTGCTGCCCGCTCGGCGTGCATTCCCCGCTCCCCATGGCGGGTCCCCAAGCGAGCCCTGCGCTCCCCAGAGGGGCAGAGGCGGTGTAAGGGATCATGGGTTTGTTTTCCAGCCGGCTGAGCCGCGCTGTCTCTCTGATAAACTCTCAGCCGTGAATATCGAGTGCCGGTGTGGAGGAGAGCAGGCAGGAAGGCTGCGAGGCTGCTCTGGCAGGAAGGCAGGAGGTGGCTGGGGGAACCGGGGGGTGGGAGCCATCCCTGGGCACTGCAAGGAGCAACTTGCATCACCTCCCTTCGCTCTGGCATTTTTCTTTGCTTACGGCAAATTAAGAACCTTTCACTAAATCCTTCTGGGCAGCACATAGAAGTGGAGGAGGGAGAACCATGATAAGCCACAGCTGGCAGCTGGAGAGTGGCTGGTGTGTCCCCATGCAGGAGCCACCTGGAGGTGACGGGACAGTGCCACCAGCACGTGGGATATTGTCTCCCCTGGAGCTGCTGCTCCTGAGAGCATTACAACCATACCCATCCCTGTGGGGTCCCTGCTCCCTTCTGAAGCCAAACCAGACAGGAGGCCCTGTGGTACAAAAGCATCTCCATGCTGGCAGCTAGAAGCCAGGCTGTTGCATTTCCCCTGTTTTCTTTCCAGCATTCACTATCTGGATGTGCCACTCTGAACCCGACTCCCAGGGCGCTAAGGAGGGGCTGGGAAGCACCAGGAGCCACCTGCAGTGATGATATTCCTTCCTGTGTCTGTGCAGCAGTGAATGGATGGAAACCTTTGGCTCACAGCCTCCATAGCACAATAAAGTTTCAAATTTTAGGAAGACAGTGGTCCAAACCTGGCTAAGAGACACACACAAGCGCTCAGCGATTTTAAGGCATTATAAGAAATTTGTTCCTGGCATACTTAATGCAAAATGGCATTAAGTCCCAGCTCCAGGTAGGAGGGCAGGGGGTGCACAGAGGGGAGAGCTCACCCCAGTACAGCACGAGGCTGATGAAAACACACGACAACGTTTATAGATGTTACTATAACTAAATAAGTCCTCAACCTTATTGAGGACTTTCAGCAGGTTGGACTTTCAACCAACCTAAAAGTCCAACCTGCTGAAAGTCCTCAATAAGGACTTTCAGCAAAACAAGACCTGAAGGCCTGATCCTGCAGGGAAAGAGGGGATGCTCCTGCGGGGGGGGCGTGGTGGGGCAGACACAGGGAGCCGTGTTCCCCTTGGCGTGCCCGGCTGGGGTGGGGGTACCTGCGAGCCCTCGGTGCCCGGCTGCCGCAGGAGTTTGACGGCGCGGCCGCCGTCGGGGCGCTGGCTGCGGCCGTCGTGCCAGGTGAGGCTGCTGCCCGGGTTGCGCTGCAGGCGGTAGCTGAGGTTCTCGGCCGACACCGTGTGCTCCAGGAGGCTGCGGCAGAAGCTGAAGTGAGCAGAGGCGGCAGCGGCGGCTGCAGAGGGAAGGGGGGTGAGAGATGGCCACGGTGCCCGTCCACCCCACGCTGGGGTACCCAAAAGTGCCTTTTCTAGCCCACGGGACCTGCTGAACTCGGGCTGTGGGCCCCTCTTTCCAAAAACTCCCCGTTCCTGCCTTCCTTTCCCGTTGCCAAGATGAAAATCCACCAGCCCAGGAACCACCAGCTGGCGCTGGGATCCAGCAGGCGCCCGACAAGATGTTTGCCCACACAAACCCCTCACGAGCGACGTTTGTTTTGACACCCGCCAGCCGAGCAGACGCGGGACCCGCAGCTGATCCCCGACACGTGCTGAGAACCTCCTGCTTGTCACTGCCACCCTGCTGGGACAGGAACCGGGAGGAGGCCCAGGGAAGCTGCTTCCCATGGGCCAGGCTGACAGCAAACGGCCAGCACCGAGGGAAGGGGAGCGGAGAAACCCTCCCTGGGCAGCCTGGTGGAGAAGGGAATGCAGGCTGGCCCCCAGCACAGACCGTGGGTGCCTGGGGACAGCTACTGTGCACTCCAGGGACAGCCAAGCACACACCAGCCCTCCTTCAATAATGGCTGAGAGACATTTACCCACAACGAGTGCCTTGTGTCCCTTATTCATAGAATCATAGGATATCCTGAGTTGGAAGGGACCCACAAAGGTCATCAAAGTCCAATTCCTTGTGTTTTAACAAGCTGGGGATGTTAGGGTTACAGTGAGGTTGCAAAGCTTTCCTTTGAGGGGGGCTGAAGGGACCCAGCTGCCACAGGAGGAGGGTGAGTGGGCATTAGGGGCTCACGCTCTGTCTGCTCCGGATAAAAGCCAGACAGCTTGGCATAAGCAGCTCTGATCCGCGGAAGCAAAGGCTGGAGCATCCCCCAGCTCACCTGCTCCCACCATGGGGAGCCAGGCAAGTCGTGAACCACCTCCAAGAGCAGAGCAGCACCCAAAGGAGACTCTCTTCCAGGACAAACCACCCTGGGAGAGCAGGAGGGCTGGAGAAATCCTGATGCAGCTCATTTTCCTAATTAGTGGGTTTTCAGAGGGAAGAGGTTTCAAAGAGACCACTCAAGTACACCTTTATGCAATAAGAGAACAACTGGCCAAAAAAAAATCAAAATAGAACAAAAAAAGCTTGTCCCACTATACCCAGACCACATCACACAGTGCTGTTTCTTAAACACACCCAGCAGGAAGCATCACCATGGGGAAACTGAGGCAAGGAACCCGTCTGATGGCTGGGGAAGTGATTTTAGAGAAAACAAGGCAGAGGGAGATCCATGGAGAGGCTCAGTGGGGAGCAGAGGCAGGACTGGTAGGGGTGGTCTCTGCACCTGTCCCAGGGGATGGGGATGTCTCTGACAACTTCCAGCAGTCTCAGACACCCTGAGCCTGTCGGGTGAGGACCAGAGCGGGCTGTGCTGCCTCCAGCCAAGGATGTCTGAGATGCCACTGTCCTGTCCCTGTCACCCTGAGCACTGCAGATGTGCTGGGATACCTCCGAGCTGGACCCTGCCCATCCCACTGGGTGCTGTGGCAGATATAAACCTGGCAGCTCTGGAGGAGCTGCTGCCAGAGCTGTGCCCTTCAGCTGTGCCAGGGCTTCCCTAGGACTTGCTACAGGGAGTAGAGGGAAGGGCGCCCTGGCCATCAGCAGGACCCATATCCATAGGGAGCCATGGAGCATCTGCCTCCAGCAGCAGGACGTGGGCATCTCTGCTCCTGCAGCAAACTCTGCTGGAGGCAACACCAGGAGTGGGAGCAGATGGGAGAGAGGGGTGAAAGTGGAAAGGAAAAATGAGCTGCAAGGAAAGGCAGCTCTGGGAGCTTCAGGGCATGGCTGTCCTTTGGGGCAGGCAGTGGCTGCCCTGCAGCCCAGAGGCCCTGGCTCCAGCAGCTCCTCCACAGTCTCAGTTTGCCCAGCCCAGCCCTTGCATCCCAACTTTCCAGTCACCTGGCAGGACTCGCCATGGGACGGTAGGGAGGGTGAGCAGGGCATGTGGGAGCGTTTTGGAGCAAGGAAAGGATGGGGAGAGTAGCCCCATGTCAGGACAGCCCTGGGCTGGCTCCACGCAGGAACATGGGGGTGACATCCCTCACGGGCTCTCCTTTCCGTGCCTTGCACAGGGAGTAGCCACAGCATCCCCAGGAGCAACCAGCCGCCCTCCATCCCCTCCGCCCCTCTCCGGCAAGCCGGAGGCTGTGCCCTCCGGCCAGGAATGCACATGCAGCATCTCCCCGCAGGCCCGCTGGCCCCACAGCCCCCCGGCCATGCCCTGAAGACCCCTCACCTGGCTCGGGTGGCCCCTGCGAGCTGCGGATGGTGGAGACGCAGCAGAGGGATGGCCGGCCCTGCTGCATCTCGGCGGGAGGAGGGATGCGCGTGAGCGCTCGGCACCGCTGTCACGAGTGCGGCTCCATCCCTGCCTCCCCTCATACCTCGTCCACACCTGACTGATTCCCCCGAGCGCCTCCCTCCCGCTGCCTCCGAGCGCCGGCTGCACGCTCATCCCAGCCCCGGCGGCCCCGAGCCGGTCTCGCACGGACAGGGGGGTGAACGACGCCCCCTCCCCGCTGCCCCGTGGGCGTTGGAGCGCGGAGATGCTCGGCGCTTTCCTCTCGTGCTCCCGCCTCATCCCGCGGCAGGGCCAGCTGGCAGTGGCACGGACAGGGAGCCCAGGGGGCTGCTGCAGGTGACACTGCACCCACCGGGCATCAAAGGGCCCGACAGAGCCATGGCACGAGTGTGGCAGCACCGGGGGCACCGGGGGCTTAGGGCGGTCGAGTGCAAGAGGAGGAAAAGTGAGGAAGGAGCGTGGTGATGAACAGCCTTAACAGGAAGGGGCCGCAGGGCTCGGTGTGGGCTGCACCTGCTCTGGCCAGAGCTGTCATGGCCATGCTCGTGTTGGTGTCACGGCAGAAGTGGGGTTCCCACAGAGCAGAGGCTGTGCTGGATCCAGAAACGGGAATGCAGCAACCTCCAGGCTGGCTGAGCCCGAGCTGGAGTGGGGAGGGGAGAGCTCAGCTCAGGTCCCCAAACAGCCACTGTGACCCCACTATTCCAAGTCCCTGCCAGCTGGCCTAGGGTCCCTGTGTCCCCTCTGCCCGCCCCCGTGAGTGACACCCCACTGCCTGCCTGCCGCCGGGGGATCGCTGCCGGCTTGTTTCCATGGCTCTTTGATCCATTTTGGGCATCTCTCCAGCCACGCGGGGGGGGAGGCCAGGTCCGGGTCACCGCAGGGAGACCAGCAGCGGTGGGACAGGGACAATCACGGCCCCCTCCCCTCACCAGGCACAGCGCTGCTCCCGCTCCCGTTCCCTCTCCGACACTTTTATGGCTGGTGAAACGTGAGCGCTGGAGAGGCTCAGAGCAGCAGCAGCTGCTGGTGGGGAGAGGGACGGGAAACCCCCCGGGGCACCTCGGAGCAGGATGTGGCAGCATTCCCCGGCAAAAGCATTTCCATGTGGGTGCCGAGCTGCCCCGGGCTGATCCCTGCCAGCAAACCGGCGGCCAGGGGACTTTCCGTGGATGCTTCCTGCTCGCAGGTGACCAGGACCTGCCCAGGGGACACGGTGGCAGACAGCCCAGCTGCAGGAGGAGCAGGCAGGGGCACAGGGGAGCCTGGACAGGCAAAGACTCCTGTTCTGTCCTCTGCCACCGCTTCTCATCATGGCCTCAGGATCATCCCTGTGTCTTTGATGCCATCGCGCCTGTGGCTGTCCCACAGACCTGCCCTCCAGATGGGGCTGTGTCTGCAGTGGGGGCAGCCAGGCTTCCCGGGGTCAGCCAGGCTTCCCGGGATTAACGGGAGGAGCTTGAAAGAAGCTTCACAAGGAATGAAATCACTTTGTTGGCTTGCCTGGCTACCCGTGTGTGACGACCCTTAAGGATGGGTCATCACACCGCATTTGGGAGGGAAAGAGACATTTAGCACCAAATATAACGAGGGATTTGCTTATAACTGGAGGTGGATTTGGGGAGCTGGTCATCTTTCTTGTGTTCCTGCAGGCAGGTGAAGGGTGGATGGGACCAGAAGTCTCTGAGGACTCCTAGGACTCTCTGAGGACCTAGGGAATTTGCTCAATTCAGGGAGCAGCTTTGTGAAGAACTCATCCTGCTTTTAGTGGCATCTGCATGAGCCATGAGCTCAGCTGGCATTGCCATTGCCCTGGTCCCCTCTGTCCCTTCCATGTGGCTTTGGTGCAGGGCAGATCTGTTGCTTGAGCTGGTGGAGCCTCCAGGGATGATCATTCCAGTGAGGCTCTCTGGGATCCCCCAACACATCCCATATTTGAAGCTGTGCCTATAGGATGGACCAGGTCCTGTCCTGAGCTATTCCCTAAGATCTGAGGAAGATGAAACCAGGCTCAAAGAGAACTGACACCTCCTCCAGCCTCTCCAGATTCCCCTGGAGTGTACTTGGCTCAGGCCCTGGGTGTGGTGAGAGTCACCCCAGCGCTTCCCTTTGAATTCTCTGCCTGCAGAGATGAGATGGGAGCCCCAGCCAGAGCTCAGGCTGGTGGCTGCCCACTGCTGGTGCCTCCCGAGGACAGAGGAGGAAGGGAACAAAAGGGAGATGTCCTTTCTGTCCTCCCTGTGCAGCACAATGGGTGCCCTGGGCACACGCTGAGGGAGTGGGCACAGTGTTTGGGGGGAACATTCTTGCCTTTGGGATATCTGTGCTTCTGAGACTCCCATGGGTACTGCCAGGAGGTCCCTGGGCACCCCTTGACAGAGGACTTGTGTAGGGATGGACAGTGTGAGAGTGTGGGGTGAGGGCAGCTGGCAGGACTCCAGGGGGCTCTGGGCAGGTTCTCCTGGCAGGAGGCAGGTGTGGGAGCCCACGGGCACAGACACCCCTGCCTGCAGTGAGCCCCTTCCACCTTGACATGCTCTTCCCAGGGGTCCTGCCCTGCTCCAGCACCCCCAGGCCTGCCTGCCCTGTACTCACACCTGCATCCCTTTGCTCTAGCCAAATTTTCCAGCCCATTTCATTGGTACACCACAATTCCAAGGGTAGGGCACGGGGAGAGACTCTCCCTGGAATGGGGGAGTAAAGGGGAATGTGGAGGGACTGACTCCCGGGATGGAGGGGGCAGCAACGGGGGAGGGAGGACAGACAGCCCCCCAGGATGGAGGGGGCAGCACCGGGGGAGGGAGGACAGACAGCCCCCCAGGATGGAGGGGGCAGCCCAGGGGAGATCG
>VZRH01006911.1:189159-233274 GCA_013397555.1 Urocynchramus pylzowi
AGGAGCAGCCCCCGTTCCTGCCGGGGCTGCGGGCATCACCCCCCGATCCCTGCCCGGGGCATCATCCCCGCTGTCTCTCTCCAGCGGGGGGAACAGGTCCTCGGGGGCACCAGGGGGCAGCGGGCACCACGGACAGGTTTTTGGTCACGTTTCAGTGGGCACAGAAAGGAAAACACCTGGTTGTTCCCTCCATCCCAAATGCCTCTCCTCTCCCCGACCTCCAGCTCTGGACGGGGGAGGCAGAGGAGGGTGCCCACCCCCGTGGGTGCTGCGTGAGCTCTGGTGGGTGGTCTCAGCATGAGTGGGTACCCACCAAACCTCACTGGTGCTCAGAACACCAGCACGGAGCTAAACAGTGCCACCAGCACCTGTCACCACCCCGGGGTGACAATCCCACAGGTATTTTTTTAGGTGCCTGCATTCAGCTGTCACACCTGACCCAGACAGGGAGTGTCACTGCCAGCCCCTGCAGCCACCAAGGGACCAGGGTCTGGCTGTGCACCCTGTGTCCCTGCCCCGGGCTGGGAGAGGGCTGGGGGCACCTCTGGCAGCCCAGGACAAGGACAGGCAGATGTCTGTGCTGTGATACTCCACCTTTGCAAGAGTTCCCTGTCACAGACCCACTGCAGCACAGAGCAGCATCCTCACCCCTGTTTTAAGAGGAAGAACACTCAGCTTAAGCACACTGTGTGATGATCTCTGCTCTGTGGGCTGGGAGAGTGCAGCAGGTGGCAGTGACCTTGCTCAGCCTGGGGCAGGGTTTGTGTGCCTGTTCATCAGCCTTGCATAGCTACGGCATAAAACCCTCTTGGATCCGGGCTGTGCAGCTGTGTGTGTAAGAGTGAAGCACTTGCCAAAACTAAATTCAGCTCCCCAAATCAATAGGAGCTTTCCAAAATTTTGGATGCTCAATCAGGAGCTGCTCTGGATGAGGCTCAAGCCCCTGACAAGGCTGGATGCTGGCTCAGCTCTGCGCTGGGAGCTGGCCAGGGCTGACACGTTCAGCCAGCCAACCATGCTGCCAGGCAGGGAGTGGGGACATCGAGTCACAAACCATGAGTGTAGTGGGGACATCAGGCCCCAAACCCTGTCTGTAGACTGCAAAGATCCTTTGAGAATTCCTGGGGGGAGTTGGCATTCCTCCCCTGGCTTCAGGAGAGCGGGCAGAGCAATGTTGCTTGTTGCAGGCAGATAAAGACAGAACGTGTTCTCCATCCCTTTGAATTTCCCATTTCTCCCCCAGCCTTTGTCTGCACACAGAGCTTTTGAGCCATGGCAGAAATTTTCCAAGAGAAATATGGTTAAAGAGGGGCCTTGGCAGAAAAAGGCTGATGTTGCTTGAGAAATGTGTGCAGATTACACCAAGCTGTTATTAAAAATAAGTGCTGTGCTGTTTCCAGCCTTCGCTTTCCGTGATTTTTCTGGTAGCAATTGCATTTCCCCAGTAAAGGGTCCACATGTCCAGGGCATGGAATTTGCTTCCTTCACATCTGCAAATGAGCCTGGTGCCAGCTCAGCATCCCAATGGCCTGTGGGTACTGTGGTGGAGTTTGGGTGCCTGGGGAAGTTCAGACTGCTCATCCATCTGAAATCCCAAAGGATTTGCAGAAAAACCTTGAGCCTGGGGCTTCATGGGGAAGGTTGGGGAGGTGGTGTGGTCCCCACACCTGCTCCATGCTCCAGCCATCCTTGATTTTACAGCATCACTCTTGGGCTCACTCCATCCCTCCCGTGGTGGAGCATCTTTTAAACAGCCCCAGCAACTCTGTCTTGGGTTTTGGTCTGACTTTGGGTCTTTTAATGCCTGGTTGAGGACTTTCCACAGTTAAACAGCAGTTAAACTGCAGGAGTTAAACAGTTTTTTAGGGAAAGCCCTAAACCAAGACACAGCTTGGGGCTACTCAAAGCACAAGCCATGGCTCCTTTTCCCAAGGCAGTGACGGTGTGGGAAGGGAAGCAGCTGGGGACAGTAGCTGCAGTGAGCTCTAGACCGACAGGCTTCCCCTCCACACGCACGTGGATTTGGGTAGGCAGAGCACCAGTGTTCCCGTGGGTCCCATCCCTCCCCAGCCCCCGGCTCTGGAGAGGGTGTGAGCCTGGGATGATTCAGCACGTTTGTTTTTCAGAGAATAAAGGAAGTAATTAAACATCAGCTTTCCTCCCGCCGCGCCCCGCGAGGATGAGAGGGAGGAGATGAAAAGCCTTCAGACGGAAGTTATTTGTCCAAGGAGAAAAGTGGCTAATTTCTCTGGTGCTTTGCTTGTCTGCTCGTTAATGAAAACCGCTCATCAGCAGGAAAAGGGAGCACCCAGCGAGGGGGAGGAACCAGAGTCACACATCCATCAGTGGCTGGGCACGTGGTCTTGGTGGCCTCGGGACATCCTGCTCTGTTGGGATGTCACCTCCACAAAGCCCCCCATGGTACCCAACCACAGGCCTGGGGGCTGTGAATGCAGCTGGGTGTTGGGGACCCCCCCTCACTGCAGCCCCATGGGTTGGGAACAGATACTCCCAAGCTAAAAACCATGGAAGGGTTTTCCCAAATCCCAACACCCCTCCCCTACCCTCCTCCCCCTCTCAATTTTTTTGTGCAAAGACTTCAAAATGAATTTGTTGAGGCACTTGCAGGGAGATAGAATCGAAAACAGCTTCGTGCTGAAGCCTCCTGCCTGGTGCGGGCTGATGGATGGTGCTTATCTCAACCAGGCATGGAAATATTTAGTGTTATGAAAATCTCTCCCTGAAAAGAATTTATTTTCATGCTGATAATAAAAGAACCAAAGCTCAGTGCTGCAGGGCAGGGGTGCTGCAGGTCACATCGGAGCTCTGGCTTACGGAGCCCAGGAGGAACCTGTGCTGTCCTCTGGCCCCTGGCTGGGCAGGTGACCCTCTTGTCACTCACAGTATGACATCTGCACCTTCCCAAGGTTCAAGATTTACTGGCAGAGGACATCCAAGGCATTGCTCCCTCTTTGCTGCTCTCTGGCACACAGAGAGGGGTTGAAACTACAAAAGCTCTTCCATTTGGAGGTTTATATAGATATATTTCTAATTGGATTTTGGCATGTCACGGTTATTTTCAAGGCAGTCTGTAATTATTTGAGAGCCTGATCACCTCCTTTCCCTCAGAACAGAGGACTGGCTTTTTTCTTTTCAATAATGTTTACCCAAGTGAAATTGTGAATTTGCAACTTAATCCAATCAGAAGACACACATGATGTAACTCTGCAAGGACACGGCAGGACAGCAGGATCCACCTCTGCCAGGTTCCCAGTCAATGCCCAGCAAAGGCAAAACGCATAAGAATAGTATTTTAATTCTTTTTTGTATTAAAAACAATAAAGTATTTTAAGAAGATCACGGGTACTTGATGGGGTGGGGAGGTTTTACTGGTCCTGCAGTAGCTCAGCCCACTCTGTGCTGAGACTGCCTCATGTCCAGCTGCAACTCTGCAGCAGCTGAACGCTGCTCTCTGGCTTTTTCTGTCCCAACTGAAACCTGATGAAATTCCCACTAATTACAGGGTTTTATTTTTACATGTGTTGTAATTTTTTGGGGCCAAAATAATTTCATGCAGCTCCATCTGCTCTCCATTAGGGAACTGAAGCTCGAGCAGGACGGATCCTCCCATCCTCACCAGGGCTCTCCCCAGGCTGGGCATTGCCACCATCCCAGTGCTGCACTTGTTATTCCAGTGCCCAGCACGGACACAAATGAAAACCATTATCCAAGCAGAGTTTTTCAGCATCTCACAGCTAATGACCATACACCACCCTGCTGCATCTTAACAGCCTCAAATTCTTATTTTCTCCAAGCCCGATTTCAGGGCTCTGGGCTGCATTCAGTTGCTACTGAATCCGATTTATTATTTACATTGCAAGGTACAGCCTGCCATGAATTGATTTGCCGTGCTCTGATTGCCACTGCACGCTGCTCTGGGATCTGGGAGCTGGTTGCTCACACAGCCAGGCTGCAAAAGCACAAGTTAGGGAATGCCAGAGTTCAAACTGCCCAGTGCTCTGTGTTCTGCTCTCACCTTTGGTTGCATCCCTCAGGATGCAGGGAGTGCTGGTCCCAGTGGGGGCAGTGGGATGGATTAACTGGTGTCCCCCCAAGGGTTGTCACCACCATGCTGCAGACATCAGATGATTTTAATGGTGCCCCTTATTGAAGAAAAAAGGTTTGGGGAATTGGAGAGGGCAAGTGACACTGGTTTTTAGGAAGGACCCATGGGTGGGAGTGCAGGACAGATTGAGAGAGCAGAAAGGATAGGGAATAACAGAATTGGGAAGCAAATGGGAGACCTGGTATTTTGGGGGATTTAGCAGTTGGGGGATTCGTCACCACTTCACCTTTACTTTCATCATCACCTTCACCTTTGCCTTTATCTTCATTTTTACCTTCACCTTCACTCCTCACCCTGCCCATGCTCGGAGCTTGCACTACCTTGGGTGGCAAGAACGAGTGAAAATCCCCCAGACCCAAGCCTGTTCCTCTGGGGCAGTGATGAGCAGAGGCAGCAGCTTTGCTGATGGCTCAGCTGTGGGAGATGAACCTGGAACAGGGGGTTGGAGGGCAGGACCATGGACATGCTTTCCCTCCTTCCCCAGCTCATCCAGCAGCCCAAATCACCGGGCACCTTGGGAAACATTCGTCCATCTGCCAGAGCTCTTGACTTTGGACATTCCCAGATGAAAAGACAATTTTAAGGAATCCCATTTGGGCAGCAACATTAACATTCTGCTGGCAAGACACCGTGCCCTTGAGCTCTCTCCCACGTGGGGATTCTTCCCAGCAAACCTGCGGCTGATGCCAGCCCCGCTCTCTGGATTGCTGAGAGTGTGAGCCTGGTGTTGAAGACCCTTTAGAAATCTTTGCTAATTGTCACTGAGACCTCCAATGGCTTGGAGGTGACACTCAAAGGCACCTCGCTCCCTCCCAGCTGCTGTGGGATCTTGGCACCTGCTGCTGCTGGCTCTGGCAAAATTCCCACTGCACACCAGAGCTCGGCTCGGGGTGCAGAGGGGGGCAGATGCTGCAGATGAGTCCTCAGGGCACCTCTGTATCGTAGCATGGGACTAATTAAAACTTCAGAATGTATATTTACCTAATACGGAGTTGATTTGTTAAGTAGGACATCCTGTCTTCAGAGGATTTCACGGCATCGGGTGATAATCAAGTGAGAACAGGCTCCAAAAGTGTTAATTTAGGAACTGAGACAACAGGGATTAAAAATAAGCCCTGTTTTGTTCTTCTTATGCACTTCCACATCTGAAATCCAAGTAATCATCCCATTTGGGAGTGCAAAGCAACAGCAGCACCACCCAGCAAGCACCACACTGGCTGAGGGTACAAATGTGGGGCTTCAGTGGCTGAATTTGGGCTCTTTGCCCTCTCAGGGCTCAGCTGAGGAGCTCACACTGCTGCAGCTATTCCTGGCACCTCTGGGATGTCCTGTCCCTGTGCCTGGCACTGGCACACAGGAAGGGGCTGGATTTCTGCTCAGGACTTGCAGGCAGGTGTTTTGCAACAGGGATTTTCATAGAATTGTGGAACAATTTGGGTTGGAATGAACCTTTAAAGTCCATCCCATCTCATTCCAACCTTCTGGCAGCGACACCTTCCACTAGACCAGGTTGATCCAACCCTGTCCAGCCTAACCTTGAACACTTGCAGGGATGGGGCATCCACAGCTTCCTGAACCAGTGTTTTACCACCCCTGCTGTAATAAAGTTTCCTTATATTTAACCTAAATCTCCTCTCTTTCAGTTTAAAGTCGTTTCCCCGTGTCCTATTGCCAGAGGCAGGCAGCAGGAAACAGTGCTTGGGAAGAGTCCCAGCGCCGATCCTGCCCGGAGGATGCATTCTTGCAGTGCTATGTGACATTTAAAAACACGAATTCCCAGCCTCGGGAGAGCCCCGAGGGTTGTTTTCCCGTTGTCCCGGGAGAAGCTGCGGCCGCCTTTGCTCTCCCCGGGGACACAGAGGCGGCTTTGTGTGACCGAGGGGCCGCCCTGCCCCGGCCGTGGGCTGGGCTGCTCCGGGCTGGGCTTTGGGCCGGACCCCATCCCAGTCCCTGGCAGGATCCGCCTTGGTGAGCTCGTCCTTGCGCTCATCCAAGTGATTTTTTTTTCACTTTCAAGCTTTGTGAGCGATTCTGAGCGTTGATGTGCCCAGCATCCCCTCCCACCTCGCCCTCCTCAGCCGCACACACAAACAGAGCTTGGGAAGTCCCAAACCAGGAGTGGGATGACTCTGTGCACCCAGGAGAGAGGAGTGACCTACTGTGGGTGGTCTCATCCCTCTGGGGTTTTATTCCCTCCCCAAAAACGCTGCCGAGGGTGGTAAGAAGCACTCTGCCAACGTGCAGACCCGACAGCAGCTCCCTGCAGGTAAAAGTGCAGCACATTTGCAACTTTAGCAGGGGTTGCTGCCCCTTCACCCCTTCAGATTTTGTTGCACCAGAGAGAAAACACCTTTTCTTCCTGCTTCACACCCTGCTTAAGGTGTGAGCAATGCACAGAGCAGATGCCCCACTCCTTCCCACCTTGAGGATGGGCCACCTCCCGATCCTGATGATCCCAAGAGCAGCTCAGGGATTTCTCCTATAAATTATTTTGAGTTTTCTTGCTGTGCAAAGAGAGAAGATTTAGAGCCCTAACACCAGCCCCATTCTGGGGTCACCCTGCTGCCGTCCCTCGCCTGAGCTCTGTTTTTCAGGAGATCATCCCAAAAGTGAAATTCCTGCAGCTTTCAGGGCCCCAGCAGAGACTGGGCACTTCCCTGCTGTCCAATCTCTGCTGAGGCCCTGAAAGAATGAGCCCTGAAAGAATGGGTCAGGGAGGCTCCTGATGGGCTTCCCCTCAGTCCTTCATCCTCTGGCAGGATGGGGGAACCCAATTTACCTCCAAAACCCCCCAAATTCACCACATCCAGCCCACAGGGATGACCCACTGGTGCTCCATGACGTTGGATGTGCTAGGACATGGATGCAGCTCTGGGTATTTAGAGGGGTTCAGGCTCACTGGACAGGCTGGGGAGCCAGGGGGTCCCACACCCCTCCCTGGTGCTGAGGATGCTCCCATGGGCTCTGCCTTCACCCCAGGGTGGACAGGAGAGCTGGGACACTGCAGCCTCCCTCCCTCTCTGCCACCCCAACTGTTTGGCAAAAGGGATTTTATTTTTTATTTTTTTTTCTCCAGCGAAAACCAAAAATAGATTGATGGGAAGCGGCTGGGGGTTGGGATGCCATTAGCATGCAAAATGGGGCTATTTATCTTCCCTGCAGCTGGGTTCTGCTCCCAGACCTGGCAGGGACCGGCGGCAGCAGGCGGGGCTGGGACTGGGAGGGGGCTGAGGGATGGGACAGCCCCCGGGACAGCCCCAGGACAGCCCCCAGGACAGCCCCCGGACAGCCCCCAGGACAATCCCCAGGGACAATCCCCAGGACAGCCCCAGGACAATCCCCAGGACAGTCCTCAGGACAATCCCCAGGACAGTCCTCAGGACAGCCCCCAGGACAATCCCAGGGACAATCTCCAGGACAATCCCCAGGACAGTCCCGGGACAGCCCCCAGGACAATCCCCAGGACAGTCCCAGGACAGCCCCAGGACAATCCCCAGGACAATCCCCAGGACAGCCCCATCCCCTCCTCAGCCCTGTCGCTGCCCTTGTCCTTGTGTTCTGTGACCCTGAGCCTCTCCCGAGGTTCGAGCAGCTGCCAGTTCTCTGGTACAGCTGGACACGGTGCCAGGGTCACCCGGAGACTTCGCAGGTGGCAGCTGATAAATCCCGATCCCGGGTGTGGGTGGGCTCGGCTGGGGAAACTGAGGCAGGAGCTCCTGGGGAAGGAGGGACGAGCCCAGGGGCTCTCTCCATGAGCTCTGACCTGTACCCCTCACCCCCGGGGTCCCTCGGCATGGCCATCCCTGCTGCAGAGTTGGAAGGGAGAGGCCCCTCCGAAGGAAGGAGCAGAAAGCCAGCTTCTGCTCCAGAGGGAATTTGTCTTGGGCATTTTTAGCAGGAGGGAAGGGGGAAGCAAGGCTCACACCTCGCAGCCCTGCAAGCAAGGGGAAACAAGGGTGAGCAGCGCCGAGGCTTTGTCCAGCTCCAGGCCCTCCTGGGGTGATCCTGCCCCTTTTTCCCCTTTTTTGCCCCATTCTGCCCTTAAACACAGCTTTGCTCCCTGCAGGGCCGCTCGCCGCCTCGGATGCTCCTTAGCAGCTACTCGTTTCCTAATAACAACAAAACCAATAAATTGCTATAAAAGTTAAACTCCACGACAGCACGGCTCCACACCGCCATCCCCCTGACCTTCATCCCCGCCATCCTCATTCCCGCTTGCCTCATCCTCCTCACCGCGCCTCAGCACCTCCGCATCGCCAGGGAGCGCGCTGCTCCCCGGCGGGACCGGAAGTGCCGCTCTGCCCTCGCGGGCAGCCCCGCCTGCTCCCGCCGCCGCTTCCGCCGCCGCCGCCGCTTTCCCGGCCTGCTCTCCCGGCTCTGCTCCGGTCCCGCTTCGGTCTCGCCTCGGTGTCGCTTCGCTGCCACCGCCGTCATGAACAAGAAGAAGAAACCGTTCCTGGGCATGCCCGCGCCCCTGGGCTACGTGCCGGGGCTGGGCCGCGGGTGAGACGCCGCCAGGCCTGGTCTGGCCCCCCCCGCTCCGGTCCCTTCACAGCCCGGTCGCTCCGCCAGGCCCCGGCGCTCTCCCGAGCCCTTTCGCTGCCCGGCTGGGTCACAGCTCCCTGCCCCACTCATCCCCGTCCCCTCGGGGTGGCCCCGCGTGGCTTTTCAATGTTGTCCCTTCCTAATGGCTCGCGTTCGCTCTCTAGCTGGGCGGGTTTGTGTTTAAAAGTGAGCCTGGCTCCGAGGATGAGTTCCTGGTACTTCAGAGCGGCAAAGGATTGTGTCCCTGCTGATCCTGTGCCTGTGTGTGCATGGGACCGTCTGAAAAAGGATCAGTCTGGGGGCTTTGTTGAGGGAACAGTGAGGGGGTTTGGTGGCGGCTGAGACCATTTGTAGGGTGTCCTTTGCTGGGTGTGAGTTGCGTTTGTCCCCCACTGATTTGCTATTGCTTTCCCTGGGGAGATCCTGCTGGCTGTGCCCCTCGAGGTGCTGCCAGGCGAGCGTGGGGGTTCAGGAGAGCTCCAGCTGCCCCCTCCCTTTGCCCAGACCCCAGCCCCTGGTGCCCCACAGCCTGCAGGGTCAGCTGAGAGCCCCAGAGACAGAGTTCAGGAAGGAGGACATGCACAGCGTGGGTGGCAGAGCCGTGAGCTGGGTGGTTGCAGTGTTTTGTGGGAAAAGTTCTCCCTTTGAGAAAACGTTGCCCAGAGAAGCTGTGGCTGCCCAATCCCTGGAAGTGTGTGAGGCCAGGCTGGACGGGGCTTGGAGCAACCTGGCATAGTGGAAGGTGTCCCTGCCCGTGACAGGAGGCTGGCATGGGGTGAGCCCAGAGGGCCCTTCCCACCCAAACCATTCCATGGTTCTAAGGCTGTTTCCCCTCTGGCTTTACGAATGGTGGTCATGGGGAGTGCCTGATGCCATTCTCCTAAAAGAATGGTATTTTCCCATGGGGTGAGCCCAGAGGGCTCTTCCCACCCAAACCATTCCATGATCCTAAGGCTGTTTCCCCTCTGGCTTTACGAATGGTGGTCATGGGGAGTGCCTGATGCCGTTCTCCCAAAAGAATGATGTTTTCCCTGCCTGTCCTGGGCGGTGAGTGTGGCAGGCTGGGTCGCAGTGGGCTGAGCAGCCCCTGGTTTGTCCCTGCAGAGCCACGGGCTTCACCACCCGCTCTGACATCGGCCCTGCCCGCGATGCCAACGACCCCGTGGACGACCGGCACGCCCCGCCGGGCAAGAGAACCGTGGGGGACCAGATGAAGAAGAACCAGACAGCAGATGATGATGATGAGGATTTGAATGACACCAACTACGATGAGGTGAGGAGGGTTTCGTCATTCTGCAGGTGTTTTTCCCCAGGTGGAACAAAAGTCACTGAGCTCTCTGCTCTTGCTACAGACTCACAGAATTTCACAGAATCACTGGGTTGGAAGAGACCTTAAAGATCATCGAGTCCAGCCCAGCCCCAACACCTCAGCTAAGCCATGGCACCCAGTGCCACATCCAGGCTTTGTTAAACACGTCCAGGGATGGTGACTCCACCACCTCCCCAGGCAGACCATTCCAGAACTTTATCACTTTATTTATCTTCTGTAAAAAACCTTTTCTTAATATCCAACCTATATTTCCCTTGGCACAGCTTGAGACTGTGTGCTCTCATACTGTCTGTAAGAGCCCCGCTCTTAGCTGAGGCTTCAAACCCAGAATTTCCTGTAGTTTGCAGGCAGCATTTCCTGTTTTATTTATTGATTGAGACCTCAGTATGCAAAATGGCATGGTGCTTGCAGATTTTTGTTGTGGCCTTGCTCCATGGATTGTTTATTACTGATACAGAGTCCTGAGAGTCTTGGGAAAATATCTATAAATAAAAATCAGTTTAAGTATTTCAGGGGTTGTATTTTTTTTTATTCTTCACAAATGAAAGCTTGTGTTCTTTGACAAGATTGGACTTGATGATCTTGGAGATCTTTTCCAACCTAAATGACTCTGTGCCATATATTGTCCTTAAGTGGCCTGTGCAGTCTCTTAAATCCCACTTTGGTTGGTTGAATGTTGTGATATTCTTTCTGCTTGCTTTCACTGGTGTAAAAAGTGGTTAATGGAAGAAAATGGCTTTTCTATCCTGGGATCTCATTTATTGCTGAGTAGAAGTGGTTCAGAGAGAGAAGCAATTTTGAAAGAAGCAATTTTGTAGCAGTTTTGCTTCAAATGGTGTGGGAGAATAAACACCACCATGGCGTGGTAGAAGGAGGATGCTTTTATTTAGGGATGTGTTAGGCTGATGCAATGTTGTCAGAAGCAGCCTGGGAATGCATTTTCAGGTGATTGTTGGCTGTTGCAAGAACATAACACGAACTTTAAAAAACCTGCCCTTTTTTCTTCTTCTTTTTCCCTCTCTCTCCAATTTCCCAGTTCAATGGCTACGCTGGGAGCCTGTTCTCAAGTGGCCCCTATGAAAAAGATGATGAAGAAGCAGATGCTATTTATGCAGCTTTGGATAAGAGGATGGATGAACGCAGAAAAGAAAGGAGGTAGGATGAGCTACAGCACTGGCAGGGGGTGTTTTCTGGTTAATTGAGGATGACAGGTATTTTGCACCACTTGCTTTGATAGTGGATGTGGTTAAATTACTTCCCTGTAGTTCATTAAGAGTCACTGTAGTTCATTGAGATGGTGTGGGGAGATGCTGAGCAACTGATATTGATGCATCACAGACTGCACAGTAGACTGGAAATTGTTAGAGAAGTCCCCTCATGCTTGTAAACAGTATGTGTTACTTATTAAATTCACTTCTCATGAAGAGGAGGTCAGAGACTGAAGTTCACTTGGAGATGTCTGTTTTTACACTATAATATTGTCTTATTTGATAAAGAAGCTCGTGTTATAATGTTGATAATCTAAACTTGGAAAAGTTGCCTTTTTTATGCCCTAACTCTTGTCAAACACATTTTTCTGTTATGTCAACACTTAATTCAAAGGCTTGCCAAGTGTTACTTTGAGCATAACCTCAGTATTCCTTTTTCTAAGGGAACAACGAGAAAAAGAGGAAATAGAAAAGTACCGTATGGAAAGACCCAAAATTCAACAGCAGTTCTCAGACTTGAAAGTAAGGAAAAAAATGTCTGAAATGTGACTTTTTATGAGATACAAGAGGTGGCTGTGTGTTCTTTTTTGTGTGTTTGTTTCTTTGCTCAGATTTGGTATTGGCAAATGAGTACTTTGATATTCTCTAGATTAGAATTACTTTCTGTTGCAAGAATAAACACTGGTCATGTGGATACACAAGGCAGTGAAATTTCTGCAGATTTTGATATTGGTCATTTTTGGTTTGTGCTTTGTGGAAGGTGCTACACTTCTGTCTTTGAGGGAAAGAGATAACTTGTTGGCATTGCAGGATTAGCTGAGCAAAATCTCCTGACTCTAAATCTTCTTTTAAGTAAAATGTATTGTTTAAGCTGTTGTCTAATGATTAGTAATAAATCACTCAATGCTCCAGGCACTAGGATTAATCTGAATGTTTGTAGCACTGAATCTAATAACAAAATTGATTTGGAATCTCAGTCTGGACTAAAACCAAATTCCAATTAAATGCATCTAATTCTTTTGTACATTGGATTAGGAAAAAAGTCTGACCCATAAGCGTTTAATTGATCTTGAATTATTTCAAGAAAATAAATCTATTAAGGAGTTAGAGCACTTGAAAAGCCATTTCTGCAGCAAATACTGATGACAACTCCTGTCTAACAGCGGAAATTAGCAGAGGTCACTGAGGAGGAGTGGCTGAGTATTCCTGAGGTTGGGGATGCCAGGAACAAGCGGCAGAGGAATCCTCGTTATGAGAAGCTGACTCCTGTCCCTGACAGCTTCTTTGCAAAGCATTTGCAGTCAGGGGAGAATCACACTTCAGTGGACCCACGCCAGACAGTGAGTACACAGCAAACCTGGGCAAGCTGTGGCCAGACTGGGTTTGAGATGAGTGTTAAACTGGGATTTGGGGAAAAGGTACTTTACCAAAAAACTTGCTGTGGTTTGTGAGTCTGCCAGAGGAATTCTGGTTGTTAAACTCATGTGCTTGCTGGAGACTTTGAGTGCACAGCCATTACCAGAGAAAACATGGGGATAAGCAGAGAAAACCTGGCTCTTGTTTTAAAGATGGAAGAAAGTGTTTCTTTTCTTATTTGCTGAATTCAGGGTGGTGATAATTTTGGTGAGCATAACCATTTCTGTTACAATAACATATTGCAAAAAGAGAACAGAAAATAAAGTTTGCTTTCACCTAATGGTTTGCCTAGTTTTGGGGTGATTGTGTTTAAAACTGTTTGCTGTCCAGTCAACTAAAAATGAGGTAATTTAGCTTGTTGCTCTGTGGCCAGAGTCTACTGTGGTCATAGAATTATAGGAGCAGCTGACTGGCCCTAGACTGGCTCCAGGTGTCCATGGAACTTCTTTGCATATATTCTTGTTTAAATGTTCCAAGTTCAGATGCTTGTGCTTGAATTTTTCACTTTCTCATTGCTTGTTTCACTGACTTGACTAAACTTTAGTGATTACCTATAGATTTGCAAATCCTGTATGAGAAATGTTTTGGGATCCAGGGAAGCCATATCAGAAGTACTTGTGGGGGTTGGGCATCCATGTCCTGCAGCTTCTGGGGAAGTGCAAATCAGTCAATAGTCAGAATTATTTTTGAAATCTCAGAAGAGGTTTTAGGAACTATTTTCTCACTCTTCTTTCTTTCTTTCTTTCTTTCTTTTTTTTTTTTTNGCAAAGCATTTGCAGTCAGGGGAGAATCACACTTCCATGGACCCATGCAAGTCACAATTTGGTGGACTGAATACTCCATACCCAGGAGGAATGACACCAGGCTTGATGACATCTGGGGCAGGTGAACTGGATATGAGGAAGATTGGCCAAGCAAGGAACACCTTGATGGATATGAGGCTGAGCCAGGTAAGGATGTGGGAAGGCAGGATCTGTCACTGGTTTTAGAAAAGGGTTAAGTTCTCTTGGGTGTTAGAAGATCCAAGAACAGCTGAGATGTGAAATAATTTTATAGTCCCTCTCCCCAAATTTCATGCCCTAAAAATAAATAGAATTTCCTGAGAAAAACTGGTTTGTGCCTGGAATTCTTGGTCATTATGGGAGAACAGACTGCCTGGTTATAGCAGAGGTGCCCTTGAGGCAAACAGCACAGGTAGTGCTACCAATGGAAGGATCTCTTCTATCCTATGTAGGAGTGCAGGACAAACTGCTGAAAAATACTGATTTTTGACTTCTTTGTCACTGATTTTCTCATCTAAATCTGGTTATTCTAAAAAGAATACCTTTAGCTGGCAGGGCTGCAAGACCTTTGGGTGACAGCTTATCACCAAGCTGCTTCTTGTCTGGATTTTAATGTTAAAATTGTGTTATTTCAGAAATAGAAAAAAAGCTAATAAGCAAGGATTTGTGTTTTCTTCCTTTCTTGCTTTTGGGAACAGATGAATATCTAGGATTTTTGTAAAGCCACAGTGTCTTTTTAGGCTTCCAGGGGCTGTGAGTGGTAATTTCAGTAGCTCTGACTTGACTTTCCCAGGTGTCGGACTCTGTGAGTGGCCAGACTGTAGTGGACCCGAAAGGATATTTGACAGACTTGAATTCCATGATTCCCACACACGGAGGAGATATCAAGTAAGTTTAAGAAGGATTAACAGATTTATCCTCTTAGCAGTGGCACTGATCCTACATGTAAATGGAAATCTGTCTGAGTGGGTGCTTTCAGCTGGCATTTAGTTTGTAAGAAATGCCAGGTGAGTTTTTGAGGATGAATTCTTTTAACATGAGATCTGGTCTAGTCTTTCAGCTGAGGTATTAGCATCTGACCTGGATGCATCAATTGTGGAAATTGTTTCCATTCCATCCCTATTTCCATGCCAGAGTGATGGCAATGTGTGGCTGCCTGCCAGCCTGGATATAACCTGGTTGATTGTACCTGTGTGCTGCTAATTTAGGCTTGATTGACGACCTCTGAGAACCTCTTTAGCCTGGAGCTTGACATGTGTTTCATAAAGACTTGCTCTTTAAGTCAGAGCAACATGTGCAAATATTGATGCTAATTCTTGACTTACATCATTGCTTGGGCTTATCAGCTTCTGGCTGCAATTCCCAAAAATCTTGCTTAAATACTTAACTGGTTTTCACTGTGATCTCGTTGTGTTGGTGTGTATTTGTAAGCTTGTTTTGGTAGAATGTAATTGTGTCTCCAGTATGGAAAAATTTGAAGTCACAGTTCCTGTGCATCTGAGCACATCCTGATTCAGGAGAATTGTTTCCCAATGTATTGAAAATTTTCCTTCCTGTTTTTCCTCCTCCTTTAGTGATATCAAAAAAGCCCGTTTGCTCCTGAAATCTGTCCGAGAGACCAATCCTCATCATCCACCAGCCTGGATAGCATCTGCCCGACTGGAGGAGGTCACTGGCAAACTCCAGGTGGCTCGAAACCTCATCATGAAAGGAACAGAGATGTGCCCTAAGGTCAGAATTGCTTTCCTTCCCTGCTGATCCTTGTGGGATAGTAGGAAAAAGTTGTGGTTCATGAGCAGCAGAATCTCTGTTAAGCTTGATTGAGACTCTGCCTGATACAACTTCACTGTCTACTGTATTACAAAACACCTGCTTAGCCAGAAGCTGTGATTTTATATTCTTGTTGTGATGTAAAGGAAGATGGGTTGTTTTTCCTGACAGAGTGAAGATGTTTGGTTGGAAGCTGCTCGGCTTCAGCCTGGAGATACAGCCAAGGCTGTTGTGGCCCAGGCTGGGCGGCACCTGCCACAGTCTGTGCGGATCTATATCAGGGCAGCAGAAGTGGAGACAGACATCCGTGCCAAGAAACGTGTCCTCAGGAAAGGTGAGAGCTCCTCTGGGCTCAGGGAATGGAGGCATTGCACTCCTTGTCTTCTGTTGTAAGTTGTTCAAGATGTGGCCATAAGTTCAGGTGCTTTTTTTGCTTCCTTCTTGAAATTGCAGTTGACAGTTTGTGTACTAATGGTGGAACTTGCTGCTGTTGATTCAAAGAACAAAGGTGTTGAAGTGTTTGCAAAACATCCTTCAGCAGAAAGCTGCTGGTACTGAACAATTCCAAAATGGTATTTCACTTAACTAAGCCAGTTCCAGCTTGATCACAATTAGATAAGTAGATGAAAGCAATTAAAAAATGATGTTCTAAGGATAAAAAGGTGCTCTAGATGTCACCTTGTGATACTTTTTGGAAAAGATACTGGAATTGATTGTTCCTGCTTACTTGTAGCCTGTTTGACGCCACAGTGGCTGCTGCTGGAGGAGCTTTAGAGGTCTTGGGGTTCTCATATCATTGAGCCTGTTGAGCTGTAAGATGTGCTTTAGTGTACCAAGTTTCGTCCTTGACAAAAGGAGAAAAGGCTTTTATCTTTGGTGCTTACCTGAAGCCTTACATCTTCTTGGATTGCATTGCACTTGGAGGTTTTCCTCTTTCATGGAATTGCTATCTTTTCCAAACAATGGTCTCTTCAACATCAGTTTGTTGTGTTGTCCTGAGCCCAGGTCTTCCTCAGAGGTTCAAAATATGAATTCTTTGATTGCTTTAAGTAGCTGGGCCTGTATGAGTAGAGATTAGTTCCTACATGACTACTGAATTGTATTAGTTACATCTCCTGCCTTTAATCTAGGCAGGGGAAAGGGTCTGGATTTAATGCATTTACTGAATCATTGTGAAGCAGTCTGCAGTATTGAGTGGTTTAGGTTCAAAGGAATTAGCTGCCTCCATGTCTTACCTCTTGCATGTGAAATTGCAGATCTCTAGTGAAATGACCTCTTACTACATCTGGATGAAAGGCATCTCAAAGTTGCTGGATTTGAAGTTCTAAAGAGTTCAGATATTAACTATTCATTAGCTTTTTTAATTTCCATTGGCTCTGCAGTGCAACATGGTGTGAAATGCTGCTCCTGTGACACTGCGTGTCCTTCTCAGGAACAGTCACAGATGTTGAACAGAAAAACACTTTTAAAGGAGCAGAAATAGATCTGTGAGCCCAGCTCAGGTAGGGGAGGGTCTTGTGTGAGAGCAGTGACTTACCCACTAAGTACTGAGCTTTGCTTCAAACACTGTATTTATGAAGAGAAAAACATTCAGTTTTTGGAACCACCTACCTAATCTCTTGATACAAAGCTGTTAGTGGAATAGAACTGGATTTATCATTCTCTTCCCAGTTTCTGCCTGTTAACAGCTTCACAGTGCTCCTCTGCTGCCTAGGGAGCATCAGTAATACGGAGCTTGGAGCCTTAAGTGGAAGCATAACCCATTATTTCTCCAAAATAAAAAAGCCTGAGTGCCAGGTAATGTCACTGAAGTGTGACCTTTCATAATGCATTTCTCCTCTCTGTTTGCTGTGTGCATTCCTACCATCTAGCAGAACCTCTGGAATTTTAAAGCCTCAGTCTGACTGGAGACCCAGCAAGCTGAGTGGCTGAAATACAGCTTGAGGTCTAAAAATCAAAGTCTGTGTTTATGAAAACATCTTCTGTCCTGCAGAGTGATGCTTTCAGCTCTTGGAGGCTGACATTGCTCACTTAAATTCTTCAGGAAAATCTCCTGCAGCTGTAGACTTGGAGACAAATGGTTAATGCTTGCTGTAAATCTCTGTGTGTGTTGGGGTGGGATATGCTCTGAGTTGAGGCTCAGCACTGTGCCTCTGCAGCAATGCCTCAAAGAGCAGCCTTGCCTGGAAGCCCAGCTAATTCCAAAGTGGTTTTAGATGGCTTTTCCCACTCATTTTTGTGTCCCTGTGATTGTGCTTGCTTTATTGAAGAGGGATGTACTCAGGCCTCTGTAACTATGGCACACTTGTGTACAGTCACCATGGAAGCAGTGGAAGTAATGCTGCAATGCAGCTGATTCCAGCAGTCTGGGGTGCAAATTGGAGTGACAAAAGGCTAAAAAACCCCTTTGGTTTCTCAATCTCTCTTAACGAGATGGGCTGAGGAAAGTTGTTGTTTAGCATTTAATGTTTCAGACAACACATGTAGGACAGGCTGCAGAGAATGCAGTTCTACCAGCAGCAGCTAACTCTTGGACAAGATTAAAGAAGCCTTGCAGAATCCTAATTAGATGGAGTCCATATTGAATTGCTGGAAGCACACTTGGTGCTCATGGCTTAGTGTCAGCGAGATCTTTTAAGTTTTTATGCATCCCTGTTTTATATTTTCATGGCAGGACAACAGCTTTTTGGGAAGTGAAGCTGGGGTCCATTGAGGTGTCAGGAGAGGCTTACAGAAAACTGCATTGTGAAGGGGCAGTTTCAACATGTAAGGAACAAGGCTGTATTATTAGTTAGTGTTGAAGATGCTCCTTTTCTACAAAGGCAGACCCGGTGTGATTTAAGCTGTCCAGTGTTGAAGATCCTTATCTGCTCATTTGCTGAGACTGGAGGCTTTGTTCAGCCAGGTGTTTTACTGAGGAGGATGCAATAGCAAGTACAACAAAAAAGCCCTTGGCTCTCCAAAACCTGTTTCCAATTAAAATGATTAAGTGTTTTATTTTCTGGTTTTAAATTCTCATTGTAGAAGCAAGAGCCCAAATAGTAACTTCCCTCCTTTCCCTCCTTCAGGACATTTCCTTGTAATAGCACAAATCCTTTCTTCTATCATGTTTAGAAAACACAGATCTCATTGGTAAACTATTTTATCATTACTGACATAATTGTTTTGCCTCTCTAGCCCTTGAGCATGTTCCAAACTCTGTGCGTTTGTGGAAAGCAGCCGTGGAGCTGGAGGAACCTGAGGATGCCAGGATCATGCTGAGCCGGGCTGTGGAGTGCTGTCCAACCAGTGTTGAAGTGAGTTTAAAAAAAAGTGAAATAAAAAACCCCTACACCCCACTTCAGGCTGGCAGTAGAGCTTTTCAGGCAAAAGGCAGGGTGAGCAGTGTTTCTCTACACGAGGTTTTCTCCCACGTGCTTCATGCCACAGTGGGAGGGATATGATGAGTAGTGGAATGTGGTTTTTGTTCCTTTGGAGTTAATTGTCTGGTGGTCATTACATGCCTCATTTTGGTGTGTAATTGTTAGGTTAGTCATGGCAGTGCACAGCTGTGCCTGCCGTAGGCACTGAGCCATGTTTGTGTCCATGTGTGGTGCCTTGACAGTTGGGAAAACAAGTGAACATTTAACCTGGTGAATCTAAAAGCTACTCATTTCTGAAACACCAAACCAGAGTGTTCAATTCAGCTGCTTGAGAGGTGATGTGAACAGAAAATAGGAGTGTAACAGCCCAGCAGATGGGGATGATATCCAGAGATGATCAGGACTGAGCTTCAAGGGCAGTAGCAGCCTGTTTCTCCTCTCCTCCATTGGTGTTCCACAGCCTCCTTGCAGTGCTTGAGGACTGTTGCCAACCAGTAGCAAGCAGCGTGAAGCTGCTTATCTCTGTGGGCTGACACTGCCATACAGCAGCCTTGTCATCTCCTTGTTCTCATCTCAAATCCATCTTTTGTTGCTCTGCAGCTGTGGCTGGCTCTGGCAAGGCTGGAGACATATGAGAACGCTCGTAAAGTCCTTAACAAAGCCCGGGAGAATATCCCGACGGATCGTCACATCTGGATCACTGCTGCCAAACTGGAGGAAGCCAATGGAAATACCCAGATGGTAGAGAAAATCATTGACAGAGCCATCACATCTCTCAGGGCTAACGGGGTGGAAATCAACAGGGAGCAGTGGATACAGGTATGTGCTCGGTCTTGAAGGCCCAGGGGGACTCTTCAGGTTCTGTTCTGAAGGCTGCTGAGGGTTATGGGACAGAGTAATTTTGCACCTGGCTTGTCAGTGGAAGTCCCTGTGAAGAGACAAGAGATGAGACTAAAAAGCTGAGTAGGGTCAAGGCCATAAGTGATACCCTGGGGTAACATCACATGTGTTTTGCTGAGAAATGTCTGGTTTGCTTCTGTCATGGAAGATAAGTAGCTTCAAGTTGAAGCAGCTGCTGCCTTAAGTAGGATGGAGGCTTAAAGCCTTTAGTGAAGAATTTGTGTATTTTTTTGCATGTGTCTCTTTTGGCTTGACAGGTATTTGTTTGCCCCACAAGTCTTTGTCAAATGGCATTATGAGAAATCCATACAAATACGGCATTTGCAGCACGTAGGAAATACTCTGTTAGTCCTGTACTGAAGCTCTTTCCTCCTGAATATGTTCTATACTTTTTTTGATCATAAGTCTTTAAAGCAGTTTCCTACTAAAATAATTTACAGTGGGTCAAGGCAGCAAAATCTTATACTGCTTAAGAGCATTGATAATGAATGATGTATTTAATATTAAATGGATATCCTTGTTAACATCTGAAAGAATTCTGACTTTCTTTACAGCAGTAAAACAATTAAAGGTTAATTTCAACTTCTCTTTAAAAAAATCCATGAGCACAGCCTCTGCATCATTGTATTCTTGAGTTCCTTCTCAGTACTAGAACTGCTTCATTTCTGTTATCTGATCAGAGGGCTTTTCAACATGTTTAAGCAAGACGTGCTTGGCTTTCTGAAAGCTTTGGGTGTCAGGAAACTCCACTTTTCCATACATGGTCTGGTGAGGGAGTTCTTTGCACCTTTGACTTTACACTGCTTGATTGGATACACTAAAATTTAGTTATTGCTAAGCCCTTATTAATCATCTCAAAGCTGAAGGAAGGTCAGTAGTTTTGATGTTACAGTTCTTCCTTGTGAAATTTTTGCTTTTTTTATTGGCCAGGTTCCTCCTTGGGTCAGCCCAGGGTTGTGGAGCTGTAGGAAAAGACTTCTGGGTCTGGAAAGATCACACTGTCACCTTTTCAGTGGATGGAGTTGATGTGATCTGTTTCTTAACCAGTTTGTGAATGATTCTGTGTACAGCTGCAGCACCCTCCTAGTGGCTGCAGGCTCCTGCTCAGTGTCAGGGTGTGTTTGAGCAACGAGATGTTTGTGCTGTGGCAGTGACCACAATGTCCCTGTTTGTGCCTGAGGAGTTGCCATTGCAGACTTTAACCTCTTGTGCTGAGCTCTCCAAATGAGCAGGGCTTTCCTGTTGTTCCTAGGATGCCGAGGAATGTGACAAAGCTGGAAGTGTGGCCACGTGCCAGGCAATCATGAGAGCTGTGATTGGGATTGGGATCGAGGAGGAAGATCGGAAGCACACCTGGATGGAAGATGCAGACAGTGTATGTCCAGCTGGGATGCTGCTTTTTGTTGGGTTTGTTTATCATGGGTTTGTGTTTTTTCTTTAGAGGAAATTGAACTGGTGCCTGGGAAATGGCTTTGTCAGTGAAAGTGGATGTGATTCCCACACCACCTGCCTGCCTTTGGCCAGTCTCTGCCTCAGGAGCTTATTATAGGGCTTTATTCAGATTTGAGTTTTTACTAAACAAAAAGTTGATATTGGTATAGCTTGTCTGGTAACTTGGTGTGGATTTTTTTTTTGGTGAGTGTGAGACATCAACAGAGATTGAATTATGAGTAAAGGAGCTGGGAGTTGAGTTTCAAGCCATAACCATTGTAGCTCAGGAGTTAATGTAAGACTGGACAAGGGAGTGGGTAAAAGTTTTACCAGGCTTTTTTTGCTTTAGGGGAATAGTTTGAACATGTGCTAAGAACTAAATCATATTTCAGCATGAGAAATGTCCAACTTCACTGACCTTAAATTGGGCTCAGAGCAGTGGGGGGCACATGCTGTGGTGCTTAGGGTTTTGCCTGTGAAATAACAAAATGAAGTGCTAACATGAGATCCTTTCCAATGCCTTGCTGAAGTTTCAAGCTGGCCTGTGAGTGTCAGTCCCATTGAAAGGCCAGGGATTCTTGTGCTCTGTAGAGGGATACTTGGAAATTCCTTCCCTGCTTCCTTTCAAAAAGCTGATTGTAAGTGTTCTGTTCTCAATTAATGCCTCAGTTCATGGATTACACCGAGTTACTGAGTTCTGGGTTGAATTGTGCATGTGTAATTCCTGCTTGCTCTCGATTCCAGTGCTCCCTTAAGCTGACTTAGTCCTGATCTGTTTTCCCTCAGTGTGTTGCTCATAATGCCCTGGAGTGTGCCCGAGCCATTTATGCCTATGCCTTGCAAGTCTTCCCAAGCAAGAAGAGCGTGTGGCTGCGAGCAGCCTACTTTGAAAAGAACCATGGAACCAGGTACGTGTGCTGCACAATCCCTCTGTGGAGGGGCTCATCCCTGTGGCAGGGAGACAGGCTGGGGATGAAGGCAAACCACAGCATGGTGCAAGTGCAGAGTTAGTGCAGCTGGATGAAACTCACTGGCGTTTTTTACAGGACTGACCTTCTTTGTTATTGTTGTGCTCAGAACATCCTTAAGTTTTATGAAGTCATAAAATGTTTTTTGGCAGTAGGGGTTATGTGATAAAAATAGCTGTGAAGAGACAAGGTAGGAACAATTGTCTTTGAGAAGGCACCTCTGGAAAAATATAGGGATACAAATCACCTAAAATGTGTTTTATTTAGTTTTCATAGATAAACTACTTCATAGCTGAATGTGTCCAAGCATCTCTGGTATTTTCTGATTAAACACTGTGAATGTGTATCACATTCTGAATTAAGATTGGTGTTAGACTGTTACAGCTCAGGCTCTTTTTAAGGTTTATTCACAAAGCTTTACATGTCAGAAACTTTCTGCCCACAGCTTAGACTAAAGCAAACAATCTCTGCAGTAGGCCACTTATACACATGGAATCATCCTTATTAAGACCAACAAGGCTATGTTGTGGAAGTGACTGCAGATGCTGAGTTCTTCTTATTCAAACCTTTTTTTTTATTGGGAACAAATATACCTTCTCTTTTGATGTTGTTTTCCCATGTTTCCCAGTGGTGGCTGGCTTTTAAGCCCCATGTTCTACCTGAAAAGTGTATTTGCCAGTGGAGAAAAAAAATAAATTGCATAAGATGAAGCCAACCTCATCTAATAATTCTGAAAACCTTCCTGTTTCGGTTTCTAGTAAGTTTTGTTAAGCAGAATGACTCTTTCCAAGAGAAAGGAGCTGTTTGTATGAGGGCTCTTTCCACAGAGGCTATCAAAGGTGTCTGAACAATGAGCCGTTTGTGGAATGCTGATTTCAGAACCCTGGTGAAAAAAGACCCCACCCTTTCCTTGTTATGAAACAATTTATCAAGGTTTCCAACATTGGACTTTGCAACAATATTTATAACACCACTGAGTGATAGTGGAAATGGTGTGAGAGCTCACCTTTGGCAGTACCTTGAGGGATTGTAACTTGCTGTTTCTTGTCTTCAGAGAATCCTTGGAAGCTCTGTTG
Organism: Urocynchramus pylzowi; assembly: GCA_013397555.1. NCBI lineage: Eukaryota > Metazoa > Chordata > Aves > Passeriformes > Fringillidae > Urocynchramus > Urocynchramus pylzowi. The sequence goes on from VZRH01006911.1 coordinate 212,074, forward strand.
CAGAGAGCTGTTGCTCACTGTCCCAAAGCAGAGGTGCTGTGGCTCATGGGAGCCAAATCCAAGTGGCTGGCGGGAGATGTACCAGCAGCCAGAAGCATCTTGGCCCTGGCTTTCCAGGTGGGTCTGTTACACTTGTCAGAGGGTGTGAAATGTGACAGGTAAAGAATACAGAGCAGGCTTTTTCTGTCAACACCTGATTCCTGCTGCCTTTCAGAGTGACGGAGACTTCCGCTGTTCTTTGATTGCTTTGTGTGGCAAAATGTTCTCCTGTAAAATAGCAGCAAGCTGGAAGCAAGGCTGTGGTACTGCTCTTTTAGTAGTTCTACACCAGGTTCTGAGCTGGAACAAGTTGTCCAGGGAGGTTGTGGCTGCCCCATCCCTGGAGGTGTTGAAAGCCAGGTTGGATGGGGCTCTGAGCAACCTGGTCTGGTGCATGAAATCCCTACCCATGGGATTGGGATGAGATGATCTTTAATGTCCCTTCCAACCCAAACCAGCTTGTGATTCTGTGAGTTTGCAAACCATCAGTTTTACTAGCATGACTCCCACCAACCCCAGTCGTGGATCAAAATCCTGTTGTCTTGGGTCACCTCAAGGGAAGGATTGTGGTCTGCCCTAATGAGGTCACTGCATTACTTGTGTCTTGGATCAAACCCACTAATGAAGGGAATTGCCTGCTGGATGCTGTAGCAAAGATAGATAGTGTTTCTAACACTGGGAATTAGGCTTAAAACCTAAGTGAGAAAAAAAAAAAAGAGGTCCTGAAATGGAAGGTAAAAGATACTTCCTTAATCTGTTCTCGGTGCTCTTTGTTACTAGGCTGAAAAGTTCTTGACTAAAATGACTTTTATTGGAAGAGTTTTCACAGACCTCAGTGGGGAATTAAAGCTGCAGCTTTTTTGCTTGAGGGTAATAAAATGAGGGTCTTATTGTGGCAGGCCCTGTGATGTTTTCAGTATTTAAACTGGAAGTTCAGAAGATCAAGCCTTACTGCTTTTCAACAATTGAGAAGCATCCAACTTCTAAACTGGCATATATCTTTGTGTTGCCCATCTGTTTTGGAGGATTTCTATAAACTTCAAAGGTCAAAGAAGACTGGGAGGAGCTTGCACTGAAAAAAATCCTACTGTGGATTGACAAAGCTCTGATTTCAATTTTAATCTGGATCAAACAGAGGATTAAATCTGCTGTTGATTCACTGTGTGCATTTGTCTGTCACTTTGTGTTCTTGCAGGCCAACCCCAACAGCGAGGAGATCTGGCTGGCTGCCGTGAAGCTGGAGTCGGAGAACAATGAGTATGAAAGAGCGAGGAGGCTGCTGGCAAAGGCTCGCAGCAGTGCCCCCACAGCAAGGGTAAGGATGTGTGCAGGGTGGAGAGGCTCAGGCCTCTTGGCCACGGGGGATTTGGGACGGAAGGAGGAGTTCCTTCAGTTCTGTGGCCGTAGGGATTGACCCTGTGGCTCCCTGCCATCGCCTTCCGGGGCATGTGGCCGCTTTGCCCAGCGCTTCGAATTGCGACACAAAGTCGTGGCACGATGGGAAAAAAAGGCTAGGATCAAGTGAAGGGTTTCAATTGGTTTTCTACACAAATGGCAAAAGTCAGGAAATTCCCAGTTTACAGCTGTTTGTGTAATGTTTGTTTTGCATAAAAGCACGTCTTGGAAAAAAGAGAAAATGCTTTCACAGAAGACTCACTTATGCTTCTACTAAAGACAGCTCTGGGGTGGTTTGGTGCTTAAAGTTACACTCCTGTGTTTCTCTCCAGTTACTTCTGGTATGATAAACTGTCCATTTTCAGCTCTTCATACAAAAGCATTTTAACTTGCCCGAGTAAATGAAAAGTTAGTTTGATCTCTGTCCTCTGTTCCTCCCCCTCAGTTGTTGTTACATCCTGCATCTTTTTAACTGTCCTCTTCCTCTCTGAGTCAGGGAGCTTCTGCAATTGGGGCTGAAGCTCTGTTCTCAGACTTGATGCCTGTCTTGTGAGGTCACAGTGGGGGAGTTTGGGAATGGGGAGGATGGGGATCAAAGAGCAGTGAGAGAGCCTTTAGTTTGTAATATATTTCTCATAGCTGTGACTTCCCTGCATAGCCAGAAGGAAGGATTTGGGGGACAGAAAAGTACATGTACCAGTTTGTAATGAGCAGGACAACAGAGCCTGAAGCCATAAATAAGAAAAGGTTGTCTTGGTAGCTTGGATCTGAGGAGATCAGATTGTGAAGGAGGCTCAGGTTTGTTAATTGGTTGTGCTGTTAAAGCTGTGCTCTTTATGCAAATGCTACTTTTCCAATGCAAGCCATTCTATGATTCTGATAATGCAAATGCCAGATCTATGTTAATAATTATGTAAATAGGTGAGATACAGGTGGATCACACTGTTCTAACTTCTTTAGTATTTGCATTTACTATTCTTATTGTCACTTGTTCCTGCTATTATTTAACTGTGATATTTTAATTTTTATTTTACTTCAAACTGTAGCTAATCAATAACATTCTAATGGATGCATGAAAGTGGGAACCTGCTGCTTTGGCAGATTAATGGTTTTCCAATGGCTGTTGGTGGTAAACAGCTCTGCTTTGTTCCTAGGTCTTCATGAAGTCTGTGAAGTTGGAATGGGTGCTTGGGAACATTGCTGCAGCCCAGGAGCTCTGTGAGGAAGCCCTGAAGCACTATGAGGGCTTCCCCAAACTGTGGACGATGAAAGGACAAATTGAAGAACAAAAAGAGCTGGTAGAGAAAGCACGGGAGGCTTATAACCAAGGGGTAAGATGGATATTACTGCAGGTTTGCTTTGTGCTGCTGTCATGGAGAGATGTCTGTCTTTGAATCAAAATGGAGAGCCAAAGACATGATTCCTGTCATTGGTTAAAACAGTAAAAGAAAAAAAAAAGAAATAAGCAAGAATTTCTTTTGCCCATTACCCATATGCAAGATTGACTTTCTTGCTTGAGAGAGTTCTCTGTATGCCTGACTCCTTACAGGCAGGAAAAAAGGCTGCACAGTAATTCTCTAAGACCTGTAAAGACTAAAACCAGAACTCTTAAAAGAAAATCTTTCTCAGCAGCTTTTAGATGCACACTGTGAAAGGAGGTGGCCTACAGAGCACTACTCTCTCTTTTAAATGGTAATTGGTGTCCTTGGGTATGAATGCTCAGACAGCCATCAAAGTCATTTGGACACAGGTTTCTGCCAGGGTCCATATCCTAATGACTCCCTGCACACTCTGCTGTGATTTGGGGATGTATGAGAGCCCTCCATCTGCAGAAGAAGCACAAATTGTAGCTGTGTTAAGGAAGGTGTGTTCTTTCTCTTACTGCTCAGTCATACCTGATGTACCTGACTATTTTGGGTGCAGGAAAAACTTCACTTCTGTGCTGTAAGACTAACTGGAGAAATTTGAGAGACAAAATCTACTTGGTCTCTCTTCTGCTAAACTCTCCAGGAGGATATAGGGAGGGAAGTTCTTTTCTGTAGGAATTACAAGATTTTTTTTTCCAATTTACCTATGAGCATACTTTTTTTTAAAAATCAGTTGAAGAAGTGCCCCCATTCCATACCCCTGTGGCTTTTGCTGTCCAGGCTGGAGGAGAAGGTTGGGCAGCTGACTAGAGCAAGAGCCATCTTGGAAAAGTCTCGCCTGAAGAATCCAAAGAATCCAGATCTCTGGTGAGTTGTGTGGAGTTGAACTGAATTTGGGCTACAAATTCAATCTGTTCTTCAAGACAGCTATTTCACATCATCTCAGCCATTTGAGCCTGGGACTGAAGATCACACCCATCCTGGAGTTTCTTCTGAACTCATAATTTCCCTGAGTAGCAGAAATGCTTTGGTGGTCCTGGCTAGCTACTGTAAGGATCTGGGAAGCAGTTATTTCTTTACTGATAGTTGTAGTGCACAGAGCATGCAGCATGCACATTCTCTTTCCTTGCTGTTACAGTCCCAGATTGCTGTTACAGTTTCAGATTGTTTTTCATCTGGGCCATTATGGAATAAAAGTCACATTTATTTTTAGATGGAGAGGAATGGGAAGATGTCAGTCACCTACACATATTCAGAATATGGGCAGATGTTTTCAGTTTCCAGTGACCCTCATCAGTGTTTGTTTCAGCCTAGTGAATGTTGTCATAAATATCATCAGAGTCTCTTCCCTACTAGGTTGGAGTCTGTGCGCTTGGAGTACCGAGCTGGGCTGAAGAACATTGCAAACACACTGATGGCCAAGGCACTGCAAGAGTGCCCCAATTCAGGTGAGCTGGATCTCAGTTCTACCTTAAACACAATTGTTTTGCCCAGTTGATAGGAGCACATTTTTTCCCAAGATATCCTTTCTGGCCAGGTCTCAGAATATAGTGTTTTGGAGAGGTGGCAGTCATCATTTTGCAAAGGAAATGTTGAGGGTCTTCAAGAACAATCCAAATTACTTGGGAATCAAGGGGTCATGGGTTGGTGTTGTTCCATTTTTCTGCAGTACCCAGTATATTATTGGATCCATGGTCCACAGTTTGTCCCCAGGCTTCCTGCAGAAACATCTTGGATATGGGTGGGCTTTTCTCGGAAGCTGGCAGAAGTCTGCTAAGGTTTAAAATTAAAGAAAGACACTTCAGAGTTTGTAGTTAGGAAGTTCAGTGAGAAGAGAATGTGTTTTCCCTGTCCCTCTGGAGAACAGCTGGCCTTAGGAGATTCCCAGTTGCTGGTTTCCCTGCTCTGGTTGCACCACTGTGAGTTTAATAACTTGTGCTGGCAGCAAATTTCTACCACAGTCATGATTAGAGGATCATGAACCATAAATGTTCAGTCCTGGTTTTTGATTACTTTAGCTCATGTAAGAAAAGGCTAAGAGGTCATATGATGTAAGTCAGTTAGTTCTTACCAGCAGTGGAAACATTTTCCTCTTGGGATGGAAGGATAAAGTGCCTATCACATCTCTATTTTGGGGCAGAATTGCACGAAGACTTAATTATTTAAACATGTTGATGTCTTTGGGGAGAAGATGTCACATAACTACAAATTGTAGTAACTTACTTCAGGGCGAGGCTTGGCTTGCCTTTAGGCTAGGTTTTGAAGGGTGTTTAATTGGTGGCTGCTTAAGTCTCAGTAAAATAATTGGGAATTAAGTGACTTTTATGACATGATAAACTCATTGCAAGGTACGCTCCATGCGAGTGGGTCACCAAAGCAGCACCACCCACAATTCTGCTTTGTTTTTGTGAATGACCTAATGAGTGTTTGTCATCACAGGCTGTTTTACAGAGCGCCTGTTGCTATGGAAATGGGCAGCAGGATCTCAGTTTTTGTTTAAACAATTGCTTCCAACTTTATCTTAGACCTCAACAAACCATAATCAAAGCCTGCAGGACTTGGCTGGTTGGCCACCTGCAGTCATGTAAACCAGAGGTTTGGGTCCATCAGTTGCTGAATTGATTCCTGATGGGTGGCAGGCTGCAGAAAGAATAAAAGAGAAATATTATGGTGTTTGTGAACCTATATGTAAAGAGCAAGAAGAAGAGAGTCTCTCTCCTGTCAGTCACTGCAGTTACCAAAGCTCGTGTGTGTTCCCGTGGTGCCGTTTATGGGAAGCGAGAGTGCTTTGATGGAGTCCTGGCAGACACCAGCTCTCAGGCTTTGCTTTGAAGTGATCAGGTGTACCTGGCTGACATGAGAAACTGCAGATTTCATGCTCCCCTGAGCATATTTCCTTCCTTGCTTTTGGCAGTGAGAGGAGCTAGGGATTAAACCCAGCTTTCCTGGATCTACTCTGTCCTTCATCAGTGTGTGTGGAGCCAGCATCAATAAGACTGTGGTGCTCTCCAGCACCCTTGAAACTGCTCCCAGACTGTACTTTGCACTTTTTGAGACTTCTGCCACTTCAGTTGCTTGTTCAAACAGACAGATACCTTTCCCTTTGGAAATGCTGACTTGCCCTCTCTGTCCCAGAGTTTGCAGTGTCTCATCTGAAAAGCCTGAACTCTGGGTTAGGCAGTGCTGGAGCTGCAGGAATTGTGGTACAGAAACCCCCAGAGCTGAAGCTCCAGTGTGGTGCACACAGTAGCTAAAAATTCAGAGTACTGAATGAAGTATCTATGTGGAAAGAGTGGTCTGGGATGAGGTTGGGGGTGAATAACCACCAGGGTGGGGGCTGTACTGCTGCTTGTGTTGCACAGCACTAGCCTGATGTCAGGGTGGGGAGGGTTAACCTCAGAATAACACTAAACAATCTTCCTACTTGATTCGATTAAGGAATCCTGTGGTCAGAAGCAATTTTCCTTGAAGCACGACCTCAATGAAAGACCAAGAGTGTGGATGCTCTCAAGAAGTGTGAACATGACCCACATGTCCTGCTGGCTGTGGCCAAGTGAGTTCCTGTGCTTGATGCAGTAAAAATATCCATGTCTGTGTGTGGCTGCTTCCAGGATGAAACACTGCACTCCAGCACAGCCATGTGATTCTGGCTGCAGCAGCTCTAATAAGTCCCAAAGCAAGGAGCAGCTCTCCAGCTGTCTCCTAGTAACTGTGCAAATCTCTCCCTTGATTCCAAGTGGGGAATGTCAGCCTGCCCTCGAGCTGTTCTGGTGGGTCTGGGACTGGCACAGGCAGCAATACACTCACACAAAGCCAGTGCTGGGTATTGGCACCCTGCAAGCTGCTTTCTTTCTGTCCCTTGAAGAGGATTTCATTGTGCTGTCAGGTGAACTAGGCTTTATTAAGTGGTTCAGGATATGTTTTAAGTATCTGTGAACATAGGGACTTCTTTTTTTTTTTTTGTTATTTTTCAAGTTTTATGTGTCTGACTCTGTAGTTTTCATCTTTTCTCTCTATCCTAGATTCTGTCCGGTGTCTTTTTAAATTCTGAGCTGGATATCCTGTTCCTGAATGTCCCCTATGTCAGTGTTCTTCAGCTGTGCCCTCTCCCAGAATGCAAACCACCAGCCATTCTGCAGTTTGCTTCTCTAAAATGGGAAGATAATATACTAGGAATTGTTTTCTTGTCCAGGTTGAGTTGTGAGGATTCCAGTGATTAGAACCCACTGTTAGAACTGATGTGTGCCACATCCTGCTCTGATGTGTGAACAGCCTTAAAGCAGCTGTGATGGAAACAAACTTACTTTTCTCCCTTTGTGAATAGCAGAAGAGGTTAATACAGGAGACATTTTGCTAGAAGTTGCCCAATTCTTTCACAACTCTACTTTATAAGCCAAAGAAAACTGTAGGATACACTCCAGTGACTGCAACACTGGGTTCTGCCAGATCTTGACAGCTGACTTGTTCAGCTTTAGCAGCAAGTGAGAAAAATGTTAACTTTTGCTTTATGGCAACTGCTCCCAGGCCCCTTCTGGTGCAACCTCAGGCTGTTTAACAGCTAATCCCAACATAAACAGCTTCCACCACCCATCAGGACTTGCCTTTGTAGGTACAGAGTATCACACATTTGTGACAAACTTTTGTTAAATATGTTCCTGAAAATGGCCACTGCTTGCAGGTGTTAAACCTCTGCTATCATTGTTCGTGCTCTTGTAAATCACAGTTTATTTAACACAGAACAATCAAGAGTATTATAGGGCTTAAAAACAATCACATAAGCTGTATAATTTTATGACAGGCTAAGCTCTTTATGAGGGGTGGCTGATTTGATAAAGACCTTATAGCTCAAATGAACTCTTTAATGCAAAGGAGTGAAACCAAGAGACTCTTGACTCAGCTGGTTCATTACTGGGGAGAAATTTCAGCATTGGCCAGTGCCTGGATGAAATGGCAGAAGTGGGGCTGTGCCAGGCAGGGGTTTGAATGCAGAAGCTTCCATACTTGTTTTTCCTTGGAAAATGGGGCTGACAAGGCAGGTCTGCTCCCCTCCACTCCAGCAAGCTTTGTAGGTGTGAGCATGTGACCATACAGCACTCAGTTACCAGCTTTTAGAAGTTATTTAATTGTTAGATGCTAAAATTGACTTGAAATGTAAAGAAATTGAAGGAGTGGGAATAGATGTAGGCATGCAATCCTGTCTCTTTGACACCAAATCTAAAACAGCAGAATTAAAGCAATTGAGGCAGCAAAGGTTGAGCTCAGTAATGCTTCCCCTGTCAGCAGAGTCTGTCTGTGCCTGGGGCTGAGTTATCCTCTAAGTTATCCTGCCTCACTGTGGGGCAGTGAATAGGAAGTGCTGGATGTTTTTTTTCAGTCCTCTCTCTCCCTTCCCTTCCCGGGGCAGGATGGTCTGCAAGTTACCTAAAAATCTGCTGTTTACTTCCTGGGAGAGCAGAGAACTGGAACACCTGCAGAGCCTTTAAGCTGGAGCTCTTGTGGGTTGCCATCTTCCTCTAAAGTGAGGCTGTTTGTCAACTCCCCTCTGCTTTTCCCACCAGGCTGTTCTGGAGCGAGCGGAAAATAACCAAGGCCAGAGAGTGGTTCCACCGCACAGTGAAGATAGACTCTGACCTGGGGGATGCCTGGGCCTTCTTTTACAAATTTGAGCTCCAGCACGGCACAGAGGTGAGTGTGTGCCTGGGAACAGGGGAGGCAGCAGCAATCCCTGGCTGGCAGGGGTTGCTGCAGTGCTGGGCTGAGCACGCTGCCACTGCTCCTGCCTGTGTGGTCACAGGGGAGGCTGGGTGTCGTGCCTGGTCATGAATGAGCATGAACAGGCCTGTGTGGTGGCTTTTCAAAGGTGCTGTCATTAGCTGAGCTGTGTTTCAGGCCGCTTTGCTGTCCACAGTTCTGCTGGTTCATGCAAAAATCTCTGAAATGAATCTTCCTCTTGTAGAACTCAAGCTTGCTCAGAGGGGATCGTGCTGGAATTGTGGTGCTGGGTTTGTGTAACTGGGGCTGTTTCTTCCCAAGTGTCGAGTACAGGTTGCACGTGAACACAGCCAGAGGAACAGCCAACTCTAATCTCTTACAGCAGTTTTTACTGCTGAAATGATGGGGGTGTTTATCTTCTGACTTCAGAGAGACCTTTCACTTGACACAGCTCCTGCAAGTGGTAATGCACAGGAAGTTTCTGCTGCAGTTTCTCTGCAATAGCCAAAACTTGCTTACCTGCAGCTCAGCCAGTTTGTTCAGCCAAGCAGGAGACTTACTGCTACTGAATTTTGACTTGGACTTCCTTTGAAAATAACAGACCCCAAACCCCACCATAATCTTTGGAAGAGTGTTTGAATCAGGGAGGGTTCAATTTTTGGCTGTGTTCTCTAGCAAACCAGGACAAACTGTCATTTCTCTTTCCTGTAGGAACAACAAGAAGAGGTGAGGAAGCGCTGTGAGAATGCTGAACCTCGCCACGGAGAGCTCTGGTGTGATGTCTCCAAGGACATAGAGAATTGGCAGAAAAAGATTGGAGAGATTCTTGTGCTTGTGGCAGCCAAGCTGAAAAATACCTTCTAGAGTGTGCTGGCCTCAGCTGCCTCAGAGGTCCCTGTAGGACTTGACCTGCTCATGGTGCCCTTTCAGTGGCACAGATTTCGAAGGACAGGATGTGGATGATGATAGGAGGGAGCTTTCTCCAAAGGAAAAGCTGCTTCCTTCTTTCCCCAGCATGGCCATCAGCTTCTGCAGCACATGGGAACATTGTAGCTGGTGTCACATAGGAGACAGGAGCAGTCTTGTGAGGCTCTGTTGGCATTTCCATGTTGATTCCTGATTCCCCCCTGCAAACACTAGCTTTAATTAGCGCTTGTATGAATTCTGACACGTGGCAGTCCCCCTGTTCTTGGCCCTGGCATGTGTTCCCTGTCCCCCTTTAGTGTTTGGCCCATCTGATGTTGGTTCCTTGTCAGCAGATCTGAGTTGTTGCTGTTGGAATACACTGAGTGTCATTGAAGGAGATGGGTGGAGTTTTGGGAGCAGCCCAACAGCACAGGGAAAGATCTGGCTGGCTCCTCTTCTTTAGGTGCTTTAGTTTGGTCTCTGCTAGCAAGCTGCTGCACAGCTTGGTGGTCCTCCAATGCTCCTCCAACCTGAGCAGCTAGAGCATTTTGTCAAATTCAAAAGCGTATTTTTAGAGAACTTTTCCTCAATTTTTAAATGTATATAGTAAAGCTTATTCTTTTAGGTATCTGAGTTCATTAAGCACAGTGGTGGTTTGAAGTAACAAGGCAAAACTCAGCAATCCCTGAAAGCCCTTTTGAAGGAAGAACATTTATTTAGAGTTGTTGGGAGACTGTGCTGTTACACAGCTGTGACTGCCTGTGGCTGGGAGGTTTGGGATGGCTCCCTCCAAGTGCAGATAGAAAAAAGCAAACTCAACAGAGGGAAAGCTTTGTGTTTGGGACCCTTTGTACACAGTCTTCAATTTTCTACACTTGTGATGTGTACTATTTTTACCCCAACCTCCTGACTTCGTTGTGATCATAGAATGAGAAGCTGTACTGTCTTACACCTGAGGCTATAGCAGCTGTATCCAGGTCTGTGGATGTGCATTATCCCATGTATTTAGTTGGAGGAGAAACTCCCTTATTACTTGTTGGAGAATATGTATAAAATACAGCTTCTTTTTTTTGTTTCCTTCTGTTGTCTTCGAGTGTGGTCTTGCCCTTTGATTCTGACTGGGAAGAGTGGGTCTGATAGCAGAAACCTTTGGACTTATCAGGCTCCCACCACTCTGGGAAGGTGCCTGCCAGTGGTGGCTGCACCAAGCTGGGCTACAGCCTCTTGCCAAAAGGGATGAGAAGCCGAAAACGGATCTTTTAACGCTGGAGGAGAAAGGCTTTTGCTTCCAGGTTGGTCTGGAACCAACAGCCTTTGTTTCTTTGGGTTCATAACAGAAACTCTCGTGCATTCTCTGGAATAGCTGATGAAAGGGTGTAGATCACGGATGTCCCATGGAATTGTAGTTTCCAAAGGTGAGTGAGAGGCATTGGGAGTTGAGAGGCTTTTGCTTAGGGATTTTGTGCCATTGCTGGAAGAGAGTGGAAGAGTTTGGGAAGGGCAGTGGAGATGATGTTTGAAGGAGAGGGTAGACATGGCAAGAGAACCTGGCTGGACAAGGATTCAAGACTGAGGCAGAAACTGCAGGATAAAAACAAGTTTAAAAGTTGTCAATGTGTGCTGTCCTTCAGCCTCTTGTGCTCCCATGGGGACTATATCCTGCTTTTCTGGGCAAGGAATGTGGCATTCTGATTCCTGGTGCAGTGATGTGCTGGGGAAAGCTGGGTGCTTGTGGTACATAAATCCCTCTGCCCAGTGGTGCTGTGGTGTTGATGGCTGCAGAATTGGGATGGGAAAGGGAAGTGGGAATTGCAATGGTGTGGCTTTTCCTGCTGGAGAGATTGCTGACTTGTGTTGGGAGCATTTCCCTTGAGGCAGATAACATGGGTGCAACCCAATGATGGGATCCTCATGCTTACCCCTGCCCCTTGCTTAGGTGGCACTACCAATCTTGCAAGGAATTTTTGGAATGTGGAAGCCCCAAGGAAGGGGCCCTTTGCTGGCCACCTTCTCACAATATCAGGCTCCTTTGGCCACCTGCTCCTGGTACCTGCAGCTTCCCTTTCTTTTGGGCTACATTCCTTAGCTTGGAGATTGTTTTTTCTTACTTAAAAGGGACCATCAATCTTAGAGCCTTTTAATGTTTGTAGATGTCTTGGTGGTTTTTAAATGGATTATGGCACCCATGAATTTTAGCTATATATAGAGCTCAATAAAGAAGTTATATGGGTCCTGTCCCAGTGGAATGCTGCAGTGTGCTGTGGGTCCCACTTCCTGGGGAGGCACGTTCTCACCAAGCAGAGCAGAGCTGGATTATTCACCATTTGTTCTATTTCTTACTCAATCACCCACATTCAGCTCCTCAGCGGAGCCTTGTTGCAGTCAGTTCAGTTTTTCCCAAAATTGATACGAATTGAGTCAGGGCAATTTCTGTGCCTGGGCTGGGGTGAGGTACAAAATGCAGAGGGGAGGGAGAGAGGGCTTTGGTTGGAAGCACGAGGACACTTTTTGTGTTGGTATTTTGGGGGTCTCACCCTGGACAGTCACTTTTGCCATGTGTTGGTGCCTTTGTCAGTGTTCACCCACTGCCGTCGGTGAATGCAGAGTGAAAGAATCGCCCCACACCAACAGAAATCGAAACTGCGGGGCTTTGCAGCACAGCGTGCAGCTCCGGGCTAGGGACACGCGTGGGTTGCAATCCCCGGGTGGGTGCGAGCAGGGGGTCCTGCCCTGCCGGCCCCTCCGGGCAGGGGCACCCTCCCCANCGCGGGCCCCGGCGCAGCGGGACGGGGCCGGACCGGGCTCCCCGGGACCGCCGCGGGGGCCGCGCCCGCGGGGCTCCATGGTGAGTGCGCCGGGACCCCCCCTTGTCCCCGGGACTCCCCCCTTGTCCCCGGGACCCCTTTCCTCTTCTCCGGGACACCCCTCCCTGGAGCCCACTGATAGAGCGGAGCCCGCCGCGCTGCCGGGATGGGGTCGGCTCGGCCGGGGTGGGACTTGCAGCACCCGCGGTGGGGCTTGGGACCTGTCGGGAGGTGACTGCTTCTCCTGAAATGAGGCTTGGACCGACCGGGAGAGAGGCTCGGACTGGTCGGGATGGGGCCAGACCAATTGGGAAAGGGCTTGGAGTAGCTGGAATGGGGCTGGGCTGGGTCCAAATGGGACTTGGATCCTTAGAAGGGTCTCGATGGGACGGAGCTGGGAGCCCGTGAGGAAGGGACTCGGGTCTGCCGGGGAAGCTGGTCCAGCTGGGATCAGGCTGCTGTGTCTGGGATGAGGCTTAGACCTCGCTGGGATGGGGCTTGGATCTGGCTGGTCCTGAAGTAGAGAATGGAGGGTCTGTCCCTGCCTTGGGGCTCTGGGTGGTGACAGAGTCCCCTTGGGTAGGAGGGAGTCGGGGACAGTCTGGCTGGCTGGAAGGACCTGGTGACCCCGGTGGGGTTCCCAGGCTGGCTGCAGGAATTGCCCCTTGCTGCCCTGCTGGCTGGGACTGGCAGGAGTGCCAGCAGGAGCTGCTCTATCAACAATGGTGATTCCCCTTATCTCCTCGTATTTGCTGGAGGATTAGAGTGAGGATGAGATTAGCTGTGCCTGTCCTGCACCCACGCTTCCCAAGGCTGCTCCTTCACAGCCAGCTCTCCCCTAGGAAGGGATGTGCCACCTGCCTGTAGCTTGTTGCTGTGGGATGGGGGTGAAGGCAGAAGGAGTAACCCTAAATCAGCTGCTGAACTTGTTCTCCACCACCCCGAAAGGGGAGAAGTGGGGAGCAGGATTTGCCACCTCAAATCCTGCTTCCCTCTCTTGTCACTGCTGCTTTCCTGCTTTCCGTGGTGGGGGGAAGCACCTGCTGACCTCCTGCCCTGGCTGTTCCCTGGACTACTCTGCACTTCCTTCTGGGCTGAGCACTGAGCCCAGGCTTGGCTGTCTTGGAATACTGGAAATGGTGTGCTTTCTCCTGAAACTGGGTCCCAGTTGTTTAATAAACCACTTCAGGGAAGTCATTCCCATTTTCATGGTAAAATTGCACAGCCTTGCCTTCCTGGCAGAGGAAACTTCTGGAGAGCAACCCTTAGACTTTGGTCAGGGTGTCCTCATGGAAGCAGTGCTCTCCTTTGATTATACCCTCGGCTCTCTGCTTAATCACCTCTGGGGCAACATCTCTCAGTGGTTTGCAGGGAGCAAAGCCATGAGCACAAGGAGGCTTTTCCCTGCCCTTCCCAGCTCCCAGACAGAGCTCAGCACAGCTCTGCTGGAAGGTGTGTGGTGATCAGGGATGCTGAAGAGCCCGCTGGGATTTCTACTGGTTATACCTGGGTTTGCTCCTCTCTTTGTGTGTGCCTGTGCTCCGAGGTGACGCTTGTGTCCCTGTGTTCCCGGAACTGTGCTGTGTTGAATTTTGCCTCGTGTTATGCCTCCATCACTCCCACTGAGCTGCAAGAGGATGGGAAAAGGTTTCCTCACCCTTTTGGAGCCAGGTCCAGCTCAGGATTGAGTAGGAAGCACAGAGCAAGTGTGGATTTTACAAACAAACCCCCCAGGTTTTCACCAAAGAGGACAGATGGAGTGTGCCTGGGCATGGAATTCAGTGAGGGAAATTCTTCTTTCTGGATCTTGGAGCAGAAGAGCAAGTGCAGAGGTGCTGGGGAAGGCAGTGACCCCTGAGCTGAGGTGGGGAGCAGCAGGCACAGGCTGCAGGCAGAGCTGTGGCCCCTTCCCCCTCGCTTTGGCTGCAGCACAGGGGTTGCATAGTTGGAAGGAGCTGAGCTGCTTTCTGCCTGCCCAGACCTGACACCTGCAGCATGAGGGTTGTTTGGGAGGGGGTTGTGTTTGGGGGGGGGACTTTTCCTGAAAATGTGAAATGATAGAAATGCCAGGATGGGGCCCCAGGGCTGTGCCATCACTCAGAATGTTGAGCTGTTGGGTTCCTTTCCTGGAACAAATTTTGAGCTCCCCATCCTCACTCTGCTGCTGCTGGGCTGCTCAAATATCCCCAATCCTGGTCACTTGAGCTTGTGCTGGCTTTTCTTCAAAGCTGTGGGATTCATCCCTGCCTCTGAGGGTCCATCCCCCCCCCTCCCTGTGCCCCTCTGCCAGCTCAGGTGTCAGCACTTGGGGTTCCCCGCTCTGCAGGAGCCAGCACGGGGCTGTTGGGCAGGTTTGGAGCCAGGAGGCTCAGCAGCAGCTGGGATGTGCTGGTGAGAGCAGATGCTTGTGCTGCTTGGGGTGAGGGCCCCCAAGCCTGGGATGAGCCTGAGCTGCAGGGAAGCTGGAAAAATGCTGTATTAGTTCCATCCATGCAGCAGAGGTGTGGGAGCATCCTTTTGAGGGTGTTTGGATCCGTTTGGGCTGAGGTGTGGATGTTGCTGGTGGGGACCAGGCAGCTCCTGCCTCCAGCTCCTCTCCAAGGAGCCCAGCACCTCCCTCTCTGCTCCCCTTGGGTTTTGGTGTTTGAGGTTCTCTGGCCTTGAAATGGCACCAAGTGGGGATCTAGTGGAACCATGCTGGGGCAGAGAGCTCAGGGATGAGTCCCACAGACTGACACAGGCCCCTGGCATAGCTCTGTGCCAAGAACCCACCTGCTGGCATCAGAGAGAGCTCTGTGTGTGCCATGGGCAGTGCTGCTGGGCTGGGCTGCAGCTGGAGCAGTTTCCCAAGGGCTTTGCCCCAAGGGGAGGTGGCTCATCTGGGAGGATGTTCTTTGGGAGAGGAGGCAGTTGAGGCTCCTCCATCACATGTTGCATCTTCAGGTACAGCTCCAATGGAGCTTCTGGCTAGAGGCTGAAGGCAGAGCCCAGAACATTCCTTAATCCCCAGCTGACTCTGAGCCCTTCCCTGGCAGATTTTCCCCCGGGTGCTGTCCTGTGCTGTTCTGCTGCTCCTGCTGGTGGCCGTGCTGAGCAGAGGCAGGAGGTGCAGCATCGCCAGAATCCTGCGGCAGTACCGCGCCGTCATCTTCCATGAGATCCAGAACCTGGTGAGCCGAGGCAGGGCTCTGCCTGGGGCCAGCCCTGGCTCTGGGAATGCTGCTGGGCTGGATGCAGCCCTGATGAGGGATATGGGGAGGGGAGCTTAATGTGGAGTTGTCTGCTTTGCCAGCAGTGTTGGGGAAGGGTTGTGTTTGAATGGGGGATCCTCGCTCCAGGTGGGAGGCACCAATCCTGTGAGCTGCTGGATCTTCTTGCTTTATTTCTCCAGAGAAACCTGACGGGGTCGGTGCACAGGAGCGGGAGGGCTGGGCCCGCCTGTCGTTCGGACAAGGTGAGCACGGAGCCGCCCGGGGCTGGGCATGGCGTGGGCTGAGCCCCCAGGGAGCCACGGAGCCTCCCTCCCTGCCCGGGGCCCGGTGCTTCTCCTCTGCAGGACCAGAAGATCCTGCTGTCCATCTACAACATCAGCATGTCCCTGCCGGAGGCGGGGGCCGGCACCCTGCAGGGCCCTGAGCAGCTGGCGGTCTGGAGGGTGGCCAGGAACACCAACTTTGTGCTCCGGGAGAACTGCAGGAAAATCAGCAAGGTAGGAAGCCCTCTACTTCCCAGCCACACCAGTGGCTCCCCGTTCCCAGGGCTGTGGGCAGAGCTTGCCTTGTTTTGTCCTCTCCTGGCTGCCCATGAGGAGTCTCCAGGCTCTGCCTGCTTCAGCCTGGGAGCTGGGGAATGCTGATTGCACATCCATCCCTGGGAGCTTCAGAATAACCAGGGGAGAGAGGTTCAGTTGTGGTGGTGTGGGCCAGGCTGGTTGGGTTTTACTGCTGCCTCCCAAGTGGGTTTTTCCACATGTGCCACGATGCCATGGCTGAGGGGAACACAGGGCCTTGTCCTGGTGGGATGCTCACCCTCTGGGTGCATTCACCCTGTCCTGCTCTTGCTTCTGAGTGCTCATAGGCAAGAATTGGGATTTCTCCCCTAAGGGCAGATCTGGGTTTCTCTGGCACCTCCAAAGCTCTTCTGGGGAAACCCCATCCAGGAGGATCCCTATGGCAGCACCAGCAATTCATCAACCAGCAGGGAAAAGCAAGGGCAGCGGAGTGCTCTGAGCTCTGCCTGACCTGGCACAGGGCTGGGACTGTCCTCCCTGACACTGCTGGGGACACTGGCTGGGGACAACCCTGCCTGGGGTCTGGTGGTGTGGGATGGAGCTGCTGCTGCTCTGGAGATCTGATCTGGTGTCCATGGGTGTGCTGTGGGGAGCACACCGCCAGCTCAGACAGGGACAGCCACCTTTGGGGACTCTTGGGGACCTGAGACCATGTCCTTGCCTTGGCCACAGGCAGTTTGGCCACCTCAGCCATGCAGAGCCTGTGTGTGGTGCCTTTTATCCCCTGACTAATGTCTCTGTGATGTGGGGGGGATTCCTGCTCCCTCCCTGGCACTCGGACCGCAGAGCCCGCCGCGCACCGCCCCGGCACCGCCGCGGCGCGGGGCAGCCGGCCGCAGGAGGAAGCAGCTGCGGGAGATCGGCAGGAAGGCGGAGAGGCTGGCGACCTGCTGGGAGAAGCTCAATGCCCTGCACGCACCCCGCCAAACACCCTGGGACTCGTAGGGACGCCCTCGCCGCACGCCGGGCGGGATGTGCTGCTCCAGCCCCGGGGCCGCCTGTGGCTTGTTTGGGAACTTGGGACAAAGTCAGCCTTGAGGGCGGAGGGGTCGCTGCCGGCAGATGCCCGAGCTGAATTCATCCTCCTGCTCCAAGCGGTGCCCAGGCACCCGATCCACCACCCGGGGCTGGGGCTGGCAGGTTGGTTTGCTGTGGGATGGCTGTGGCAGAAACCTGGAACACCAGAAACACTGGGAAGAAGGGAAAGAACCAAAAAGAGAAGGTGAGGTGTGGATTCTTAGTTGCTCCTGGCCTTGCAGCACCTGCTGCTCTCTTGAGGACAATGGGTGTGTTTTGGGGCAGAAAGAGGACGTGTGGGGCCATGGCTCTGGGGGCTCTGCTGGAAGTGAGGCCACAGTGCATCTGCAAGGCCCTGAGGTTACAAGGGCTGTGCATGGGGACAGCTGTCCCTGAGGCACTGCTGGGATGTGCAGAGCAGCCGGGCACCCACAGTGGACAGGGAAGTAAAGGTGCATCACTGGGCACCTGGGGGAGCCTGGGGGGTTCTGACATCCAAAAATCCCAGGCAGTGTGGGGGCTTGAGGCCAAGGCTCAGCCTGGGTGACAGGCAGCACTGTGGAGGACTCGGCTGCTTGGCACTGTGGGTGCCCCAGCAGGGAG
This sequence comes from Urocynchramus pylzowi, assembly GCA_013397555.1. Classification (NCBI taxonomy): domain Eukaryota; kingdom Metazoa; phylum Chordata; class Aves; order Passeriformes; family Fringillidae; genus Urocynchramus; species Urocynchramus pylzowi. The sequence continues at coordinate 229,707 of VZRH01006911.1, forward strand.
GCAGTGGTGGGGTGTGGGGTGAGGTGAAGTGGAGGGCATCCTCCCTTGTCACTGTGCTCTGCCAGCACCCTGTCTGTGGCCTCCACTGCTTTGTTGGGTGACATACAGCCTCTGGGAAGCCAGAAATAAAACCTCTCCTTCCCTGGAAGTACTTTGGGTGCTTTATCTGGTGATCCAGGGGCTCTTGTGCTGTGGATGGAGCTGGCACAGGGCTGGCTCTGGCCATGGTGCCAGGCCTGTGGAAGCCAAGGCAGAAGCCCACAGCAGTGGAGGGCACAGTGCCATCCTGCCTCTGCTCACTCTGTCTGCATCCCCGGTGTGGGCGATGGAAAACAGGCGCTGCCTTTTTGGAAGGACATTTCCCCTGGAGCAACAGCCAGGAGGGCCTGCAGTGCGCCCCTGCCTCAGTTCCCCAGCCCGTCTCCGCCCTGTGGCTGCTGTCCCAGCCCTGAGGGGCTGTGGAGGACACGAGATGGCAGCAGCGGGCTGTGTGTGCTGAGCCGAGCCGGGCACTGCCCACGCCGCGTGTTCCCATGGCCGCACCGGCATCGCCCGCCCTCGTCCCCTCTGAGCCTCGGCCACCGCCCCCGGTGCGGGCAGGGCTGTGGCCGGGGGGGCAGTGAGCGCTGCCAGTGAGCGCGGTACCCCCATGCCCTGGAGGGGGTGGGGGGCGGCTTTCCCTGGGCGTTCAAAGTAGGAAGGGGGGACTCAGAGGGAAAGGCAAGGGATGCTCAGGGTCCTTGCCCACCCTCTGCCTCTGGGAGTTGGGCTGGGAGGAGCTGGAAGAGCTTCATAACCAGGGGTGGGTGGGTGAGAGCCCTCCCTGTCCTGGGCACATCAGAGTCCCTGGGCTGTAGCAGGGTGCAGGCAGGACTGGTTGAGTTGATGGGCAGGACAGGGACCCTGGTTCGGGGGTCAGAGCAGGGGGTGCAGCCTGGGAATGCTGCTCTTGCGGGGTCCCTGGGAGATGCTGTCTGCCTGGCACGGGGCAGGCTGGCACCAGGGGCCGTCCAGGGCGCCACAGCTCAGCACATCCCAGTGCCAGAGGCCTCCTGGAGCCATGCTCCTCCCTGGCTGGCCCCATAATGCCTGGGCTCCTTCCTCTCAGCTCCATCCTCCTCCTCGGGAGCCAGCACTGCCCTTTCTGCTGCCCCCACGGGAGGTTTTGCACTGGTTTAGTTCTTATTTTTTTTCTTATTCCTCCTCCCTCATCCCAGCCACCATCCCTCCACAAACCACTAGCATCCCAAACCAGCCCTATTGACACTTGATAGCCCGTGGATGAGGCTGGGGCCACGGCAGGACCTGATAGCTCAAGCACCAACAGGATCGGGACGGTGGCTTGGGACAGGGTGACTCCCAGCCTTTTTCTTTATCAAGGCTGGAGCAAAGTCCCCCCTTCAGTGACCTGTCAGCTCCTTCCCAGATAAACCAGAGCAAAAACCACCTCCCTTTACTACCCTTCCCTCACAGGCAGCTGCTGCTGGGAACCTGGTGTGGCAGTGGGAATGAGTGCATGGAAAGGAAGGAAAGAGTGAAGGAAGAAGCACCAGGGAGGGAGGGGGAAAAACGAGGTCGTTGTGATGGTGGAATCACAGCAAAAACAGCCGGAAAAAGGAAACAGGCCCTGAAAAGTCAAATAAAAATAGCAGCGAGGCGAACCCAAGTGTGCAGCACATGGGAGTGAGCGCATTTCCTTCGAGGGCAGCACGGCGCGCTCCCGCCTGCTCCGGGGGGGCCGCTCTGATGCGGCTCCAGCCGCTGCCACGGCCCCCCAGATTTCCCTGAGCTGTGCCAGGCACTTGGCAGCAGCTCAGGGCCCAGCCAGCCCCTGCCTCGCCGGGGTCCCTGCGTGCCCTGGAGCAAGCCCCTCCGTGCCACGGCCGCAGGGATGGGGCAGAGGCTGCCCATGGGTGCTGGAGCTGATGGGATGCAGGGGTTGGGGGCTCCTGGCCGTGCCCCCCACCCCGTGCCCTGTGCCCCCGGCTGACTTTGCCAGATGCATCCGAGCAGCACAATCTCAGCTTCCTCCCCTCCCCGCTGGTTTTGCAATCACAGCAGGGTCCCGCTGGGAGATGGGGGTTGGTGGAGTGGCTGCGGGGACAGGGATAGGGGCGAGGATGGGGGCTGGAGCTCCTTGCCAGGACCAGGGGGCTGCATGCCAACCCAGCTCGGGGCTAGGCTCAGAGGCAGCAGCAGAAGCCAGCGGGGAGGGCACTGTTGTGGGGGACAGTGATAGGGGATCCAAGTGGGACCGTGCCCGGGGCCCGTACAGGGGTGCCATGCCCAGTTGCTGTGCTGTGGGTCCACACTGGGTACTGTGCCCAGGAACTGTGCGTGGGGAGCTTTGCCAGGGGCCATGCCTGGGGGCAGGCCCACAGAGACACATTTCAAGAACATTTCTGGTTTCACAGAGGCACATTTCAGCCCTCCTCATCACCATTGTCCCACCGAAATGCAGCTGTCCCCGAGCCATCACCATCTTGGGGTGCCAGCAGCCCCTCTTGGCTCTGGGGGACCCTTGCCCACATAAGCCCCCTGCTTCAATCCTCGCTCCCTCTGCAGCGGGGCTGGGCCCCAACCCCTGGCAGCCCTGGCACACGCGGGCTGTGTCTGATGGAGCAGAGCAGCGTTTTGTTCTCTCCCATCTCCCTGCAGCTTCGTGAAGCTGCTGAAAGCCCAGATTTACAGTGTGATAAACGCTGGAGGCTCTGTAAAATATCTGACTGCTCCATCCTTTGGAGAGAGGCTGGCTTGGAGGAGCGGGGAGCTCTGGGCAGCACAGCCAGAGGCAGAACAGCGGGTCTCAGGGAGGAGGGATGGCCGGGACTGATGGAGCTGTGCCATGACCCAGGTGGGTCCCAGCACCCCTGGCCGTGGGTCACCGGGTGCCTAAGCCCCTGTGGGCAGTGGGAAGGCGCTGACCCCCTCATCATTTCTTGGGCCTCTCGCTGGTTTTTGGAGCATCTGCCGACCAGATTGTGCCGCGGCGTGCCAGGGTGCCCGTGCCAGGACATGCCAGCCGGGAGGCGGGGTGTGCCCAGGCCCGGCTCCGGGTGTGCTCCCCTCCCTGGGCCCTCATTGCTCGCTCCCCTACTGGGTGCCGCGGGCTGCTCAGCGGGAGCCTGCGTCCTCATCCTCGCCGGGAAGGGCTGGGAGATGCTGGAAAGCGGCTGCTCCGCTGTCTCCGACAGCAAGAGGTTCGCAGCCTCGGGGCTGTGCCTGCATGTGGGTGTGAGTGGGTGCTGGGGTGTGTGTGCACAGATTTGTGTGTGCATGTGTGTGCAGGCATCACAGGCACGTGTGTGCCTGTGTGTGTGCACCCATGTGTGTGTGTGTGTCTGGGTGTTGTGAGCGTGGGCAGGGCTGTGCACACACGTGTGTGTGATTACAGGTGTGTAAACGCCTGTGCATGTGGCTCCCCTCCACGGCTGCCTCCCGACAGGGTGTCTCGGCCCCCGGTGCCGCTGAGCCCGTGTCCCTCCTCCCTGGGCCGGAGCTGCCATCGGAACCGGCAGGCCGCGACGCGGGGGCAGCCAGGGGCCGGGGCTGCCGGGCTCCGCGGGAG
>VZRH01006911.1:242600-256088 GCA_013397555.1 Urocynchramus pylzowi
AATTAAATCTGGGGTCAAGAACATAAAGGGAGAACGAAGTTTATTTAGGAGTCCTCGAGGAGGGCGGGAGGGGGATGCTCAGCAGGGATGTGGGGGAACCCTAGGAGGGTGTTTTTGTGGGGCTGGGGGGGGAACCTGGGGGTGTTTTGGCCCCAGGGTGAGTGGCAAGGCTTCACCTTCCTCCTGCCTGTGGGTGCAGCATGCCACAGGGGACAGTGGTGGCAGTTCGGTCCTCACCAGGGCAGGGATGCTCTGGGGCACTCCCCACTCTCCCTATGCCGCTGCGGGTAGAGAAAGGAGCCCGGGAGCGGCACGCTCAGACCTACAAGAGTGTCCCCAAGCCTTCAGCGAGATCATATGAGGTTCCTGTTTCACAAGACGGAGGATGGCATTTCCATTGTGCTCGCCGGGGATGTGTTGCAACGGGGCAGCCGCTTCCATCCTTTGTCCTCCACCCCGCAGAGGAGGAGTCTCAGCCTCTGCCAGGGTGACCCGTCACACCCTGGCCCCCCCCAGCCACCAGATTTGGCTCTAGTGGCCGCGGCAGCCCTCCTCGGCGGGTCCCGTCCGCGGGCATCGCCCCACCGCCACCGCTCCCGGCTCCCAAGGCGCCTCCCCGCAGCCACCGCGCTGGGTGCCCTCGGCCGGGGTCCCCACCGGGTTAGGGACACTCCGGGAAGGTGACACCCACCTCGAGCCGCTCCCAGCGCTGACCCTGGGGTTCTCCCGCTGCCTTCCCCTGCCCGCTGCGGGGCTCCTGCCTAATTTTCACCACCAATTAATAAACGAGGGACTGACCCCACCAAAGCCCATCTGGGGAGCCCTGGGTGCTGGCAGCAGCCCCAGCTCCCCGGGATGATGCCACCACTCCGGCCCCTCTCCCATGCCCGCAGCGGGAAGCTTCCAGCTTTTAGGAAGCACCGCAGAGACCTTTGCCTTTGGGTCGGGAGCTCCCAGCCCGGACCCGCTTTCTATTCCCCAGCTGGGGTGTGCCGAATATAAAGTATCACAGCATTGTTATGAAAAATAATTCAAACCCACCAAAAAGGCCAGCAGCAGATGGGAGGGTGAAATCGGAGCAGTCGGGGCTGGCTGTAACCCTTGGTGGGCAGGGAGGGCAGGGCAGGCAGGGCAGCGGCGCTCCCATCGCAGCCCCGCCGCTGGTGCCCGCGGGTGTGGAAGGGAAGGTGATGGGCTGAAAGCGTCCAGTGCAGACTGTGGGCAGGACGGGAATGGTTTCCCATGGGAAAGGGGGAGCTCGTGGCTGGGGGCTGATTAAACAGATTTTTAGACAGGCTTTAGAGATGCTGGGGAGTGCCCTCATCCCCAAATTCCTGCGGAAGGATGGGACATCCAACCTGGGCACCACTCATTCCGGGGGCTGCCCATCCCCACACTGCAGCGGGGCGTCAGGTCCCTTTTGCGACCACTGATGGGAGGCAGGTGCCACCCACCACACCGGATGGGTGTCCCCTCCCTGCCACCAGCATCCCGGGCACCAGGGGTGGCGCTGGGGACGAGGACGCGTCCCCAGCCGCGGGCCTCGCTCCAGCTGGGCGCTGTTTTGTAAGGACTCCTGGGCCTCTGCGGCGCAGAGATAAGCCCAAGAATTCGCCGTCAGTTCCAAATATCCCGTCCGCTTCCTCCCGCCGTCCTCGCCGCCGCTCCAGCCCGCTTGTCTCATTTCCGCAGCAGCGTGCTGGGGAGCGCTTCCTGTTTTCCCCCCGGCCCCGGGGCGGCGGCGGGGGGCGAGGGGCGCGGGGAGGAAGGGCAGGACAATGGGCGAGGGTCGGGACGGGCAGCTGCCCCTCGCCCGAGACGGGGGGTCCTCGGTGGCCCGGGAGGGGGAAGGCAGATGGCAGGTGGCAGCAGCGGGGACGTGGATCCTGGGCTGAGCTGAGATTGCGGATGGGGTTTCTTTCCTTTCCTTTCCTGGTTTCTTTTTTTCGTTTTTCAAGGGTTTTGCTGTAAATCAACCCCAGCTCCCTAGAGAGCGTCGCCTCTGTACTGCAGTGGGAGCCCCTGCTTCAGCTGGGCGTGAGGACAGGGATGAAGCCGGGTGGAGCACAGCCCTGGGTGGGGGCACCCTGCCCTCTATGGGCAATGAATCGCCACCTCAAAAATCACATTTTAGGGTCCCTGCAGTCAAACCACCCCCCACAACCCTCTCCTTCCCAGCCACAGCACGGGAGAGCAGCATCACCATGGGACTGCCACCTCCCAGGAGCTGTGTCACGGGGCAGGAGGTTAGGCTGCGGCTGCCCCATCCCAAACTGCAGCTTTGAGACAGGAGAGATCCATTTCGGAGCTCTGCTCACTCGGAGCTCCTGCTGCAGGTAGGAGCAGCCCGTGGGCAGCCCTGTGTCCCCCTGTTTTCGGGGCTCCTGCCCCATGCTCCTGGGCTGAGTGTGAGTGTTTACTCGGTGCCTTTCTCACCGCTCACAGCGTGGCAGGAGTTATTCAAAGGCAGGCGGAAGCGAGCGCAGCAACTGAAACAACAATGAAAAGGAAACAGAGCTCGAAAAATTCTCCGTTCATAAATCAACTGAACTGCAGGTGATCCCTGGGCAGCAGCGAGCTGAGGAAGAGCCACGGCTCGGCTCGGCATGGCCAGCAGCCAGGCAGGCTCCGGCCCCCCAGGCAGGGATGGGGAGGCAGGGATTTCCCAGGGTGGTCCTGAGTGATGCTGGGGTCGGTGTCCACGTCCCCAGGGCTGCACATCAGGGACTTTGAGGCAGGTGAGGTGCAAGTATTGCTGGATTTATTTTTATTACAAATTTTTATTGTGCATCTGGGTGAGAAAGGTGAAGCTGTGCTGGGTGGAGTGGGTTTGTGGGGTCAGCATTGCACGCACACGCACAGGCACACGCCTCCTTTCCAGGCCAGAGGAATGCAAAAAGCCCAGGGATGTGATGGAGTGCAGGGACCGTGCCACAGCCCTTGCTGGCCAGCAGAGTGGGGGGATATGGTAATTTTGGTGCTTGAGGGGTCACAGAGCAGCCCCATGCTCTTTATTCATCTCCACGCCTGCCTTTTTGGGTTGAAATTCATCACTTTGGAAGCAGAGAAGCCCAAAAGGTGTGGGTGAGCATGGCTCCAGTCTGTGGCTGTGCCATGGGAGATGTTGGGGTTAACGGGAGATGATCCAGGGCTCTCGGCAGCATCAGGCCATGGCTCCTTGCTGGGATCTCATAAAGGCTTTTTCCTCCTTAGGAAATAGAACTGCTGGATTGGGATGAGCTCCTCAGTGCTGGCAGCATCTCTGCACGGGCAGGGGATGGGCATGGATGGAAAAAAATCTCTCCCTCCTGCCTCCAGTTGTGTCCTGCAGCATCTTGCTGCAGGCAGGATAGGGACCAGTTTGGACAAACCTAGCTGTCCCCTCCTAGCTGTCACCTCTGCCAGCTCCTGTAAGCTGAGACCCAGTCCTGGGGACACCAAAAGGAACTTGTGCTTTTGGGACCAGTGGATGGCCCCAAGGACCAGGCTGGTGGCAGTGGGCTGACCTTAGAGCAGAGGAAATGACCCAGTTGTGTTCCCCGCAGTGGGAAAGCCAGGAGAGATTGCATGTCCCCCTCTGCTGCTATCTGTCCTCCCTCCTGTGAATTCGTTGTCATCTTGTCTTTTGGCAGAGCTGGAAAACTGGGAGACCACCGTAAATAAATCCTGTGTCTTTAAGCCGTTTTGTACAGTACAAGAAAATGCACTCGTTGAATTACAGCTTTTTAATCAAATACATGTAACCATGTCACTTAAAGTGCTCGCGAAAAGCAAGGAGAAAAAAAAAACCCAACACAATTGGAAGAGCACGATATTAAAACCAGCTGCCTGCTTACCCCCACCACAGTTAATAGTTTTTGAATGTTCTGAATGAGAGAGAAACCAGAGCCAAGCTCCACTTTCATGTCCATCTTTCTGATCAAGCCCTGCCAGACGGGGGGAGCCGGGCAGCCTGGCACAGAGGCGCGGGATGCGGGAGAGCTGCACTCCCTTGTCTTCCCGCTCTGCCCATCCCTTCGGCCTTTCTCACTGTGGTGATGGGATGTGGGAGCCCACAGTCTTCCTGCAGGCAAAGCAGCTCTGCCTGGCTGGGACCCAGCCTGGAGATGGGAGCACAGGTTGCCCAAGCCATGCAGAGGTGAGGGATGCTGCTTTGGGACATCTCCACCATGTTGTGTGTCCCCTCCTGACCAAATCTGACCCAATTCTACCTATTGATGCTTCTTCCTGCACGTTGGCATCACCGCTTGTCCCCCTGAGGCACTGCACTACCCGCAGCATCCCTTCCTCCGAGCATGCCAGTGCAGTCCGTGGTGTCACATCCCCGTGCCCCATTCCCTTGGGACACACATGCCAGGACCTCCTCAACGCCTGCCTCCGGCCTCGCTGGCCACCGACCCCCCGCCCGGCACAGCCTGCCAACCACCCGAGCTGTGCAGTTCCCCCGCAACGTGGACCAATGCTCATTAAGCATGAGGCAGAGACCACCAAATATGTCAAAACACACTTAAAATTTATTGTTTCATACCATACGTTTGAGTCTCTTGAACGCCGGCCAGTGTTTCTCCCTCTCCGCGATGGGGCCTATCTGCTGTCACCGACGCTTTGCGTATATGTATAGCCCGCTTGCTTGCTGGCTTTTCTTTCCCTCCCCCTTCTTTCTTTAAATGCAAAATACAAACAATTGATGGAAAATGTACATTTGTTCCATATGGGACGGTCGGAGCGTGGAGAGGAGCCAACAGAGGCATTTTTAGGCAGACTCCTCTCTCCAGCGGATGGCTGGATGGCTTCCCAGAACGGCCCCGCGCGGCCTGGCCTGACTCTCCTGACGAGCTTCAGACGCTCTGTGACGCTCCCACGATGGTGGGGGGGACGTGATTCAGTTCCCTGAAGGGATCAACCTCCCTGGGCTGCCGAGCACAGGAGGAGGGAGAGGCTCCCACCAAAACCGCTGCGACATCCCGGAAGGGTTGAGCTCGGCTGCGCGGGAGGCGATGGGGAGACTTGCTTTAGAGCTTGTGTAGGAAGTTGAGTTAGGCTGGTTGGGTTGTGTTGGGTTAGGTAGGCTCAGTTGGGTTGGTTGGGTTGTGTTGTGTTATGTTGGGATAGGTTGATTGGGTCCTTGGGATAGGTTGTGTTGGATTGAGATTGGTTAGAATGAGTGAGTTTGGTTGGGTTGGTTTGGGTTCTTTGGGGTTGGATTGGCTCGGTTGTGTTGTGGTGGGTTGTGCTGGGCTGGGTTGGGTTTGGCTGTATTGCATTAGGTGGATTGGGTGGGTTGGGTTAGGTTGTGCAGTGTGGGTTGTGTTGGGTTGGGTTGGGTTGGGTTGTGCTAGGTGACCTCTGGAGAACACTCCCAACCTTTCCATGACCCTTTGGCCTCCTGGTGCCTCACAGCATTGCTGAATCACCTCAGAAGAGGAGCACAGTGTGGTTCTGACAGCTGCTGTGGGGCTCAGTCGGCTCAGAGACAGTGAGGAGAAGCCCCCAAAGTCCCTCATGTCTCACACAATGAGGCCCAAACCTTCCTCCTTCACAGGGACCTGTTCTCCTCACAGGGCCCCAGCATGGTGCTGGGTGAGCAGATGTTGGTGTGGGGCTGGGGACTGAGGGTCCAGGGGCTTGTGGTGGCCCTAACCCAGGGGAAGGAATGTGAGGGCTGGTGGGGACAGTGCTGGGAGCTTGGTGGGGACAACCAAAGCTCCATAAGGGATGTAGGGGCTGAACTTCACAGCAAGAAAAGTGCTGAAGTGTTTCAGGCTGCACAGATTTCCCAGGGCACATTAAGGTCTCCTTGCTGGCTTCTTTTATTTCCTTCTTCAAAACCTGTAATATTTATGACACCCCAACTCCTGTTCCCTGCAGGCAGCTGCCCTGCCCTGCCTGCAGAGAATTCCTGCTGCCAGGAGCAGCGTTGGGGCGGGCACCCAGCCTCACCCAAGTGTTCCTGCTGCCCAGCAGCTCTGGGCATGGCGCAGAGGAAACGGGGCCTTTCCTGTCTGCAAGGAGCACTGAGATTTCCAAACACTTCCTTTCCCAAACTGAGCTGCAAAGAAGAAAGTTGGGGAAGGCTTGGGAACTTTGTTTCTGCTTGACCAGGAAAGGTTGTTCTGGGAACATTTGAAACCTTTCTTTGCATTTCAACCTTTTCCCTATGGTTAACCTCCCACCACAGAATGCTGTTACCTCTCCAAAGGTTTTGCCTCCCGTCTAAAAAAACCTGGAAACTTTTTTTTTTTCCAATGCACTTTTTCTCGAGTCAGGAAATGTTTTGGAGCTGTTTCCCACAAATAGGTTTGGTTTTGATAAATCTTTTTTTTTTTTTTTTTCCTGGAGGAGGGGGAAAAATATAAATCCCATCACTTGGTCTAAAGCAGCTGCCTGGTGCCACAGTGAGGAACCAGCATCGGCAGCACGTTCCTTTTCCCAGAGATGCCCCTGTGTTGAACACCCAAAATACAGGGTTCAAGAGGCTCGAATTCCCTATTTTCCCAGCCAGGATGACTTCATAAGGCTGTTGTGTCAGTGTTCCCACCCCAACGGTGAGCTCTGGGCTGGGGTGGCTGGGGCTGCCCTGGAGCTGCCACTTGCCACCCTGTACATCCCGTTTGCCCCTGGCTGTGCCACAGCCTCAGCCTTGGGAACAGCGAGCCCGGAGCCGAACGCTGCCGGGCTGGGCTGGCTGGTACATGAGGTTTTAATATTTGGGTGGGTGATGTCATCGAGCGCTCCTAACGCTGTAAAAAATCCAGAACGTCTATAAAGCTGATCCGTGAACCTCCAGCAGAACACACACACACACACACACACACACACACAGGGACATGCACATGGACACATGGACACAGGGACAAACCCACGGGCACATGGAGGGGTGCATACATGGAGATGCACACACACACATGGATGCACCCACATGAATGCACAGATATATCCACGGAGAGATGCAGGCATGGATACATGTGGAGGAACACCTGGATGCATGTGCAGGCTCAGACACACAAAGGGACAACCAAAAAAATGCACAAAAAGGAGCAGCACACACGTGCAGAGGTGCACACACTTGCACACACACGGATATCCAGGGGTGTGCACACACACACGAATGCCTGCACACATGGTTAATGCACCCAGGGGTGGGTGTGAGCATGGATGCATGCAGTGGTGCAGGTACACACGGGTGCTTGCACACCCATTCACACTGATGCACGCCAGTGCTTGCACACATGCAGGTTTGCACACGCATGTGTTGGGAAGCACACACACTTGTACATGAGTAGAATCCACTGCCCCGCACCCCCAGAGGACACAGAGCAGATGCCACCTGCCCATAAAGCCCAGGTAAGACCTGGCATCACCTCCCCCTCTCCCTGCATCCTGGGAAAGCCGGCAGGATGGGCTGTCAGGTTTTCCATTTACCTGTCAAGTACCTTCTCCATATTTCTGCTGTAACGACCTGCTAAAAGCCCCTCACTCCTCCTCCCCAGCCCAAAACCATCCGGCCTTGAGCTTTGGAGAGATTAAGTCATAAAAATCGGAAGGGGCTGTGCAGTAACAGCCCCAGCCTGAGCCATAACGGCAGTGAAATCATCCTCAAACTATGTCAGCTCCAGCCATTTCCAGTCCCACGTCACACCTGAGCCATTGGCATGCAGTGAAAGAAAACACTGGGGGATGGTTTCCTGGCCCCAGAGCAGCTGTACGGGGACAGGGGCAGGGGAAAGATAAAAATAATATATATGTTAAAAATATATAAATGTAACATATAAAATATTGGAAAAATATTTAAAATATTAAAATTAAAATGTTAAAATATTATAAATTCCAGTGCATAAAAATAATACAGATAAACATAGAACTAATATATAAGATATGAAACAACATATAAAATTATAAAAATAATATGTAAAATAAGTGGTGTGGTTAAAACCCATCAAGGAGCTGACATCCTTCCCCAGGACCCAGCATCTCTCCCAGATTCAGCTCTGCCCTCCTGATGGAGCCAGATCAGCCCCTGTGCCACCAGTGTCACCAAATCCAGGATTTGGAGGGGGACAAATCCTGTCCTGGCCATGGCTAAACCATGAGGCTGCAGCTGTGACCGTGCAGAGGTGGAGTTTTCTTTTCCTCTCTCCTTTCCCTTCTCTTCTGTTTCCCTGTGACCTGGGGTAGGGCTGGCCAGCGAGGTGGGGCTTTCACAGTGGCTGTGGCTTCAACTTGGAGTATCCTTGGTTCAGTTATGGATGGGAATGACCATCCATTGAAGCTTTCAGTACCTGCTGTAGCCCCACAGCAGCATCCTGGGCCATGAATCACAGCGTGGTTTGGGTTGGAAAGAGCCTTAAGGGTCATCAAGTTCTAACCCTCTGCCAAGAGCAGGGACACCTTCCACTGTCTCAGGTTGCTCCAAGCCCAATCCAACCTGGCCTTGGACACTTCCAGGGATGGGGCATTCGCAGCTTCTTCAGGAACCTGTGCCAGCGCATCACCACCCTCATTCTAACGACTTCTCATATCTAATCTAAATTGACCCTCCTTCAATTGAAAAACCACGATTAGCTGGCACAGCCTGAACCATGGGGAAAGAAGGGAATTTCTGCTGAGAAAAGTGACTTCACATTTGCTCCACAGTGTGATGGACAGCAGCTCTGCCCTGCCCGGTGGGGCAGCTGGGCAAGGACCGGCCTGCTCACCGCTGCTTTGAACGGCAGGAAGTGACCGCATCCATGCCTGGAAGGTACCTGGAAGCTGGGAGCTGGAAAATAACTCAAGGCTTTCTTCTTCTCCCCCCTCCCTCACCTCCTTCCTCCCAGGCCGCTTTGGGGAGCGGAGCGGGATGGAGCCCATAGCCGGCTGCTTCCTTTCATAGTCATCGGCGGCGGCACAGGATGCTTCTCATTTGGTGTTGTGTTTGTTTGCTGCAGCGCGGGTTCTGGCACCCGCCGGGCGCCCGCCAGCCCTCCCGTGTAGGTAGTGAGGTCATTTTTCCATGTATTCCCCCTTTTTACATACTGTATATGGAAAGACAATGAAGCGCCTTTGTGGCGTTCCATGGGAACGCGCCGCCAGCCCCCGGAGTGGTCCCGTTTATTAGCGCTTCACATTCAACAACAACAAAAAAAAGTGAGTCAGGATTGAGTCCTGTTAACACTAATGTGAATTTAATTTAGGAGAAGCTTGAAAATTAATGTCATTTGTTAAATATCCATTTCCCCTAAAAGGCAATTCTTTGCCAACAACAACAACAAAAAACCTCTTCTTCTATTCAATTTTTAAAATTTTTTTTTAAACAGCCTTTTTTGGCGATATCAGCCTGGTTTAAATCACTCGGCGCTCAAGGAACGGATGCCACCGGGTTTTAAGCAACAGATTGTTGTTCCTCCTTTTCAAATGGAACAAAAAAGCTCCCTGTAAATCATACAGTGATTCACAGGAGGGAGATGAAGCTCCAGCAAAGCACCAGCAGCTCCGAGCAGGATCCGGCTGGGCATGGTGATGGCTCGGCGAGATCCGCCGCTGCTGGAGCCGGGAAGCAGCCAATGAAGGCCAGGAGGAGGAAAGGCTCCGGTACACGGAGTTTTCTTCCAGCTCTGAGGATTGGAGAGAAAACATTGGAGCAGCCTGGCTCTATTTTTGGGGGGTTTCATGGGAAAACAGGGTGAGCCATGGGGACCACGCATCGGTGCGTGCCAGCCTGCCCAAACAATGACCACACCAAGGCTCGTTTCGGAGGAGGATATCACATGTTTTATTATATTTTAATCTGAGAACAGCTGCTTTTCCTGCTGGGAGCATCTCCGGGCAGCACAGCGCGGTGCTGTGGGGCTGCCTCCAGAATCCCATCCCATCCCATCCCATCCCATCCCATCCCATCCCATCCCATCCCATCCCATCCCAAACCACCATCCTGTGCCGAGCCGAGCAGAGCCGCGCTCGCGGAGCCCGAGGCGGCTGACGGGGCGGGCGGGCGGCAGCTTGGAAATTAATACATTTGCCAGGTTGTCAAAACATTAATCAACGGATACAAAAATCTGGAAATGGTTGGGACAACATGTATTTGCGGAAAATATGTGTTCACACAACAAGCACACAAGATGGGAACAATTATATGAAGATGTTTTAATAATTAACCAGAATAAAACAGTTTGCTCTCCATACAGTTCTAGACAATAAAAGTGTTTGCAGTCATATTTTTCTTTTGTACAAAATTCCAGTCAGTTGTTCCTCAATATTTACATTAGCATTCCCTTTTCACAAAATATCTCCTTTTTTCCCCTCCTTCCTTTTTTTTTTTTTCTTTAAATCCAGCTTTGCTACATAAATGCTTTAGATCTCATGGATATCCCTTGATTTCTTTTTAAAAAGTCTAATAAAAAAACCCCAAAAGACATTAAATACCATTTTATATATAAAAATGCTTAGTAAAAATATAGTTTTGTTGCCCAATTAAAATATATTGCTGAGAATACAGTAAAAACTGTCCTAAAGCCCACCCCTAATGGGCGCCGACTCTTTAACAGCCCCGGCAAAGTCTTTCTAAAAGCTTTTTCCCCCTAAAAGTTCACCTGTCCTTGGGTTAAATACTGGGGACAGGTCACACTTTGGCTCATCCTGGTGTGATTGTTTCAGGCAGGATTTACTGGTATTGGCTTGAAAATGCCCCTTGGAGCTGGAGATGTGCCCTGCCGAGGGCTGGAGCGGGGAGCACGGAGGGGAAAGGCGTCTATCTGTGTTATATAGTTATACGGTATATCAGTGAGTTCAGCATGGTCTGTCTCTAAAAAAATTTAAAAAAAATATCAAAATAAAAAAAGAACAAACAAGAAAGCGATGCATTTAATGAGATACTCTAAATATGATGGAGCTCGTGGTTAAAGGAGGATGGCTTTTTGTTTTTAGAGGAGAGTCGGGGCTCTCCTGGTGCACGCATTGGATGGGGGGCTCAACCTAACCGGTGATGCAGGGGCTATAGTAAACAGCACTGCTGGCATCGGACAGGGCGGATATCAAACTGCTCTCCTCGCAGGAGATGCTTCTAGGAGTCACTTTGGACAGGGAGACATGGTAAGGGAGGCCCGAGGCTTCGGGACGAGTCCTGCTCATGTTCAAATACTGGTCAAACTCATTGCGGTCAACGTCTGTCCAGAGCTCGGTCTGGTTCAAGTGATCCACGCTCTCCATGTGGTGGGCTTCAGGCGGGGGCGACAGCTGGCCCAGGTGGGCGGAAAGCCCGTTCTGAGTTCCCGAGCACATCTGGTTGTAGTAAAGGCTGGAGGGATGGGGAGTCCTCATGGCGTCGGCCAAGTGTGAGGGGGTCTGCGTGTAGGGCACGGCCACGTCCCGCCCCATGCACTTCTCCTGGGGAAACTCCATCTGGTGATGGTGGTGGTAGCCGCGAAAGGGCATCATGTTGCAGTCATCCTGCATGTGCGGAGGGAAAAACGCCGGCTCGGTCTGTTCCAAGACATCCAAGGGAGACATCTCAGGAGTTGGCAAGCCATAGTTTTCAATATCCGACCCCATGGAGTGGAGTTCTCTGAAGTGGTTAAGTGGGGGAGGCTGGGGGTGGCCCGGCTGGCTGCCGCCATGGTGACTCATGCTGAAGTTGTCACTGCAAGGCTGGGAAAGGTTATGCAGGAGGATATTGGGTTCCATCCTCTTGATTTTCTTGGCTTGCTTCTTTCTCCTTGGGCGGTATTTGTAGTTGGGGTGATCCTGGAGATGCTGGATTCGCAGTCTCTCTGCCTCTTCCACGAAGGGACGCTTGTCGCTGGCGCTCAGCGCTTTCCATGACTGGCCTGGAAGAGGAAAGAGAAGCTCTGTGAGAGTGGCTCAGCCACCTGGCACTGGCCAGGGCACGGGGGCACCAGGGAGAGGCAGCCCAGGGGTGAAGGGCTCCTGCAGATGCCTTGACACCTGAGCGAGGTCTCACTGCTGGCAGCAGGAAGGGCTGGGGAATGGGTTCCCAAGCCAGGCTGTTCCCTTGTCCCAGAAGGAGGCTCTGGCTGTGCCCAGCACTTCAGTGCTGTGGCAGAATGAGACTGCATGGAATGGGAACCCCTCTGCCAGGGCTGGGAATTCTGCCTCCCACTGCCCCTTGGTACAGACCACAGTCCCTGCTTCCCTGCATCTCTCATCCATAGCCTGCACCTCTGCAGACCGAACCACCCGTCCCAAAAACTCACAGCACCATATCCTGAATCCCACATCCCCACACCCCGCAGCCCCGTGTCTCTGCATCCTGCTGCTCTGTCTGGCCATATCCTGCTTCCCGTAGTCCCTCATCCTGCAGCTCCATTTACCCATATCCTGCTTCCCGTGTTCCCACATCCCGCATCCTATAGTCGTGCATCCCGCATCCTGCAGCCTGTATTCCCATATCCTGCATCCCTGCAGCTGTGTACCCCTCAGCCCTGTATCTCTGCATCCCGCAGCCCTGTTTCCCTGCATCTTGTGGACATGCAGATCTGTATCTTCACATCCTCACATCCCACAGCCCCATATTCCCACATCCTGTAACACCACATCCCACAGCCCTTGATCCAAGAATCCTGCATCCTTACAGCTCGCATCCCTACACCCCTGCATGCTTGCAACCTGCAACTGGTAGCCCTTCATCCCACATCCCTAAAGCTTGTGTCCCACAGCTCTCTAACCTTGCAGCCCATAGCCCTGCATCCCCCAGCTCTGTATCCCACAGCACCCCATCTTTGTACCCCAGCTCCTGCACCCCCATATTCCTGCAGTCTGCATCCCCAGTCCTGTGCCCTTGGAGCCTGGCTAGCAGAGCCCCATATCCTTGCATCCTGCAGCCCGCTGCCTTGTATCTGTGCAGTCTGCATCCCACAGCCCTGGACGCTCAGCACACATCCCAAATCCCCGTACCTCTTCATCCCACATTCCCAGCCCCGAATCCCTGTACCTCAGCAGCTCGCATCTCCAGCTCTGTGCCCTGCATCCCACTGCCTTGGACTATCAGAACCAAACCTGCCTATCCCTACACCCCCAGCCCTGCACCCCAACGCTCTGAGCTCTGTACCCCCGCATCCTGCAGCCCTGCACTCTTGCAGCCCACATCCCCAGACCTGTACCTCTGTATTCCTGTATTCCCAGCCCTGTACTCCCACAGCCCTGTCTCCTCAGCTCGGCATCCTCCCCATCCCGCAGCCCTGTAGTCTTGCAGCCTGGATCCCCAAACCCACATCCCCGTGTCCTTAGCTCTAAACCTGCATCCCACAGCCCTGTACTCTTACAGCCTGGATCCCCAAACCCACATCCCCGTGTCCTTAGCTCTAAACCTGCATCCCACAGCCCTGTACTCTTGCAGCCTGGATCCCCAAACCCACATCCCCACGTCCTTAGCTCTAAACCTGCATCCCACAGCCCTGTACTCTTGCAGCCCGCATCCTCAGCCTGCACCTCCGCATCCCCAGCCCCGTAACGCAGCATCCCCGCATCCCCAGCTCCACACTCCTGCATCCCCAG
>VZRH01006911.1:256120-271234 GCA_013397555.1 Urocynchramus pylzowi
CGGCTGGCGGGGGAGGCGGCTCCCGGGGGGCGCGGGAAAGCGAGCCCGGGCTCAGCGGCCGGCACGGCGGCGGTGACCCATGAACAGTCGCCCCGGGGTTGCGATATCTCCTCTCGGCAGTAGTTAGACTCAGATATATTCATTCCAGCTGGACAGCACTTTGTGTCCGACCCGACCGGGTGCCGGAGAGAGAATCGGGATTCCTGCCGCGTCCCACCGGGTCCAGCACCGCCGAGCAGCCGCCCGCAGTTCGCCTCCCTCGCCTGCCTTCGGGGGACTCGGGCTCGCCTGCGTTTGTTTTGGTTTCTTTTCTTTTTTTTTTCCTATCTTTTTTTTTTGTTTTTTTCCCCCCTTTCCCCCCAAAAAAAACTTTTGGGATGATGCTGGGCTGGAAGGGGCAAAATATAGCCGGGCTGGACCAATCAGCGGGGCGAGGGGAGGAGGAGGAGAGGGAGAGGAGGAGGAGATGAGGGGGAGGAGGATAAGGAGGAGATGAGGGGGAGGAGGAGGAGGGAAGGGGGGCGTCCCCAGGCACCAGCAGGAAGAGCCACCCGGGGAGGGCCGAGCTGGGACCGGTGTGGAAGCTTCTGCCCCGTTCCCTTCTGTCCAAGGAGAAGGGTTGTTAATTTTTTTTTTCCTTTTTTCTTTTCTTTTTCTTTTCTTTTCTTTCTTTCTTTCTTTCTTTCTTTCTTTCTTTCTTTCTTTCTTTCTTTCTTTCTTTCTTTCTTTCTTTCTCTCGTTCTTTCTTTATGTCTTTTTTTTTTTCTTTTTTTGCTTTTTTTTTTTTTTTAAATTTTTTTTCCCCCCTCTTTGCAAGCCCCTTTTCTGCTCCCTGTGCCCTGCCCTCGCCCCCCACCACCCGCGGTGCTGAGGCAGGGAAGCGTTCAGCTTCGCCTGCCAGGCTGTGTGCAGGAGCACAGGGATGTTCAGGGCTCGGCGTTTGTTTTTCTTACGGCTGACTCCGTGTGTGTGTTTTGGCCGGCATTCCCCACCGGGACCGGGAGCAGCCCTGGGGTGAAGGCAGGGGTGAGCCCTCTCTCCCCGGCAATTTTCTGTGGGAATTTCAGTGTCAGGCAAAGAAACGGCTCCTGGAGTTTAAGTGCCATTTACATGAAAGCATTGTGTTTTCTAGGGGCTGTTGAGGAATGGGGGGTTCAGCACCAGCCAGGTGATGGTGGCTAAACCCATCCTGCAGCAGGGCTGCTGGGGCTGGCACGGCTGTGGCATCGCTGCACGCCTGGGGCTGGCTGGGTACCCACAGCACGCTGCCATCGGCAGCCACAGCAAAGCAGCACGTCCCCCCTGCCACCAGGTCACTGCTCCGCTGGCTTGGCTGCCATCCAGCGGGGGTTTGCGGTGCCAAGGGTCAGCCTAGGTGGTCTGAAGGTCCTTCCTGCCCTTAGCACCGGGAGTTACGAGTTCTGTGGGGCCCACTTGCAGTCAAGGAGGTGGCTGGCACGCCGTGCCTGCCCCCTGCCATCCCCGGGGCAACGGGGCTGATGTGGAAGAGATGTCCCAGCTCCAGGTACCTGCCCCCAGGCCCTCTCTGGCTGGGGACGTGCCCTAGACCCCAGCCTGAAATGTGAAGCTCAGCTTTAGGAAGACTTGGGGCACTGGGTTGCGCAAGAGCCCAGCTCCAGCCTCTCACAGCCGTGGGGTATTGCATGCCATGGTTTCTGTGTGTCTGGAAGTGATTTGGACAAGCTGATCTGCTGTTAACCCTAAACAAAACAAAGGCCTCTAAAAAAAAAAAAAATTTAAAAAATCATGTCTCACTTACTCTTCAATCATCAACAAGGAGTGACAGAGGTTTCTGGTGAGATTTCCTTCACGTTTCTGGAGTTTCTTATTAAAATTTTGAAAGCGCAAATCAGCACCAGTCCACAGGAGAGCCCACACAGCTGCAAGGAGTCTCCTCTCTCCCCCATCCAGAGGGAGCTGGAGCACTGCTTTGGTGGAGAAGCAGTCCCTGCTGCCATCCAGAGAGAGCCCCTGGAGGCTTTGGCTCTTTGTTCCTGCTCTGGGAGAGGCAAGGTGGGTGCTGGGGGATCTGGGGACTCAAGCTGGGACCTGTGGCTGCCTGTGGAGTGAAGTGAGCAGCCTTTGGGGCAGTCAGTCTGGGCAGCTGGTGGGGACATCCCCTTCTCCCAGGCTTCAGCCAGGCATGTGGTGCTTTCCCTGATCACGACCCCTCTGTGGCCTCCTCCACAGTCCTGGCTGAATCCTTGTTCTCCAGGTGTGCTCAGAGCTGCCCTGGAGCCAGGGCTGGACCTGGTGGCACCAGCTGGCATTTGGGATGTGGTGGGGATGAGCTGCAGCAGGGTGGGAGTGGGGGCAGCTCTGATTTTCCTAGCCCTGGAATGGTACTAAGAGCTGGGGTAAACCTTCCCTAGGGGAGGTAGAGCCTCATGTCCTCCACACTTGCTCTGTGCAGCCACTCCAGGCCTGGGCTTCTTCCACTCAGGATAGCCAGGGGCTCAGGATGCTCTCCCTGTTGCAGGGGCAGAGATCAGGGTGGTGCTGCTGTCCCTGTTATAATGGGATCGTTTGAGAACTCCTGACCATGGAGCAAAGCCAGGCACTTCGAGCTTCAAGCTCTCATGAAACCCAGCCTCGCACTGGGTCTGCAAACCTGGTCTTACAGTGCATTTGCTGCTGGTTCTGCACCATTAGGAAATCATTAAGGAAAAGAAAAAAGAAAAAAAAAAAAAGAAACTAATTGCAAAGAAGGAAACAAATTAGAAAAAAAGGAATGGGATAAAGAGCCATGAAGTGTGGCATGGTTTTGGAGGAGGCAAAGCACAGAGAGAGGGGAAGGACAGCTTTGAGGGTGATGGAGCAGTACACAAAACACACAAAATGCCTGGATGCAGAAATGCCTGTGTGCAAAGCACCCAAAATATCCCCAGGCCAGCCCGGGAGAAGCCTGCCTTCAAGGACAATGCCACCCCACTTTGCTCCCCTCCCTCTCCCCACAGCCAGCACCACAGAGCTTCACTCCAGGAGTGAAAACCCCCTCACCCAGGTATGGGGTGAAGTTGCAGCCACTCTGTGCCTGGCTCAGCTTTCCTGGGAGGGGGATAAAGCCCTCCTTTCGCCCTGCTGTCTGTGGGGTGCCGGTGAGCCCCCGGCTCCTCAGCGGCCACACCTGCAGCCGCTCGCAGGAGGAAGCTCTGGGCATCCCTGGGCGGAGCCCGGCCCGGTGCGTGCCGGCCGAGTGACCTCTCCCCATGCCCTCCTCGCTGGTCTTGGAATCAGGCAAGCTGGACCCCAGTCCAGCACACAGCCTCTGGACTTGTGTGGTTTTTAATTTCTTTTTTTTTTTTTAATTTTTTTAATTCCCTCCCCGGTTTTATTGAGCTGGCAGCTGGCTGACCCCACCCCGGCCCCTGGCTTCCCTTCCGAGCATCCCGCGCAGCCCAGCGCCACACCTAGCAGAGGAAGCGTGGCGGGACGGCCGCCTCTGCTCCCCAGCACAAAGGCATTTTCCCTCCCCGCCCCCAGCCCGCCCGCTCCCGATTATTTCTCCCAGCCAGGTCCAATGCCGAGCTCCCATCCGGCTAAAAATAGATGTGGCACCACCTGGATCATCCCGTGGGGCGTCGGGGATTTGAGGGCTCAAAGAGGGGCTGGTGGGGATGGCAAGAAGGGAAGAGCCTGTTGCCGACTGAGCCTGATGGTTGTTCCTGCTGCTGCTGCCTGTGGGTTGGTGCAGGAGCCCCAGGCTGAGGCTGTGCAACCAAATCCAAGAGACTTGTCCCCAAAATTTGCATCCAGGTAACAGAGGTGGCAAATGGATGCTGGCAGGGTCCTGTGGCACAGCAGTAGCCAGGCTCCAAGCTGTGGTGGGAAAATTGCTTTTTATCCTCATTTTGCAGAGGGTGCAGGGCAGGGGCAGGGGCAGGATGGGTCCTTGGGCCTGGGTGGAAGTGCTGCACCCTCCTCTGGTGCCCAGCACTGCCTTCCCTTGCTCACACAAACCAGCCCTGCCTTTAGATGTGTGCACACCACTAATTGATTAATCACCACACAATTACCAGCAGCGTGTGGCCGGTGCCGTGGTGTGTCCAATTGGATGAATGAGATATTTCACAGGAAGAGATTTGTTATTAATGATAGTGAATAATTATCATTAGGCCACTAGGAGCAGCACAGCCAGGTGGGATGGACGTGACACCTGCCAAAGGGGATGGGGATCCTCGGGGTGGCCACGGGCTGTTCCTCACACAGTTTGGGGGAACCTGTGCAGCATGGCCCAGGCTGGCAGCTCCCTCAGTGCCCTGAGAGGTGCCCCCATGCTGGCAGGTCCCGAGGGCTCCCCTGGGGCTGGGGCTGCTCCAGCCTTGCTGGAACAAAGGCTTCCCAAAGAAAGGAACTTCCTGGAGAGCAAAGGACTCAGGGCTGGGGCTGTGTGTGAGCCCTGCTGGGAGGCTGATGTCACCCGCTGGGAAATGCTGTGTTCACCGGAGCCTCCCTTGCTCCAGGGCCCAGCTCAGCGCTGGGTTTCCTCGGGCACAAATAGTTCAGTGGGTCAGGTGGAGCTGGAAAGTGCTGGGTGAAGCAGCTGGGGTTCAGCATCCGTGTCAGGAGCATCTTGGCTGCAGCCATGTCCCTGTACAAGGGTGACAAATCCCCCGTGTCCCCAGGCAGAGATCAAACTCCCACCCAAGTGGAGGAAAGTGGGAGGTTGTGCCACTCCCAGTGCAGGGAATGCCCAGCTCAGCTGTTTTCTTCTCATGTGCTCTTTATTTTGGCTGCCAGCTCCCTCTGACAAGTGAAGGGCATCAGGGACAGCGGGAAGGTGTCCTGGGCCACCGTGGCTCTCTGCCTGGGTGCCCACTGCCACTCTGCCCTGCTGCCAGCCGTGCTGCAGGTTCCCAACAGCCGCAGGAGCTGAGCTGGGAGCGCAGTGTGGGCTGTGTCGGCCAAGCCTGGCAATCAGACACCGCATCTGAGGAAGCAGAGAAAGTTGTCTTTATTTTCAGCTCTTTTCAATAACCAGAGGTCAGCCTTGTTTACACAGGATTATAACTGGAACAACAACAGCGATATCCATTGTGCGAGCAGCGAAACCCACAGCTAACCTGAAAAAGCTGTTTGCTCCGCATGGGTGCAGCCACTGCACCTCCTGGGTGATGGCCAGAGACCTTGGGCCTCCCCAAGGCTGTCCTGCCTTCCCTTCCCTTGCTTTTGCTCTGCTACAGCCCCTTCTGGCACGGCCGACTCTCTGGTCCCACCATCAGCTCGGGGTGCTGCACTTCCAGCCACATCACCCTGTGTTTGCTCCCCAGGCTGCTCTCTGTGAAACCTGGGGTGAGGTCCCCACACCCCAAGCATGAGCAGAACTGTTGCAAATCCCACCCATGGTGCTTATGGACACTAAATCCCAGGAAAGGCTTCGGCACAAGGAGATCAGAGCATGCCAGAATGTGCAGGGCACAGGCCGCCTGCAGTCGCTTCCCTGGCAGCTGATTGCAGCAGCACTCGTTGCTTCAATACCCAGTTCCCATCACAGAGAGAGCTCAGGCTTTTAGGAAGGAAAGTCTTACACTTCTACCAACTATTTCAAGACTTCCATAAACACATTTTTGGTTGAGCATTAATGAATTACCTCAATGCAGAGCTACTCATGCCAAATACATGAATACAGAGTGTAGAAAAGCCGCCGAGAAGCAGATTTGGCTGCCATTCAGCTGCTCCGATCTGCACAGTTTCTTTTCTTGATTATAGCAAGAAAATGCTCCCTGCCTGTGGCACTGCATCCTCCCAGGAACAGGCAGCTGGCCGACAGTTGGGCTGTGCAGAGCCTGGGCATGCCGGGGTTATTCGCCGCTTCCATCGCTTCAGTTGGCAGAAAACGCTGCTTGCTGGTGTCTGTGCAGGAGATGCAGCCAAGAACTGGGATCCTGCTCCCTCTGCATGCCCAGGCTGGCTGCCTCGGGATGCCTGACCTCCTTTTGGGTGCTGAGGAAAGGAAAACTGCAATTAGAAGGATTTCTGAGGCTGGATTTCTTTGGGAGGTAGGTTGGAGCTGCCCATCTGTGGCCCTGCAGCCACACATGCCCATGAGAACCACAGCCATTTGCAGCTCCAGCCTGACCCCTCTCCATGGCATTAGCCTTGGGGACTCCCAGGAGATGATGTGATCCCCAGGAAAAGTGCAGTCTCCCCTTTGAGTACACCTTTCTTACAGGGCTCTGCTCTGTGCATTCCCAACCTCTGTGCCCATGTGAGGCAGAGGGTGGTGGCACCGCTGTGGGCACCGAGCCCCCTGGCTGGCAGCAGAAGGGTCACCCACCCTCTCTCTCACTGGGATGGCTGATCCAGCAGCACAGGACATCTTCATCTAGGAAAGTTTTGCTGTTCTCAGGAACTGCTGTGGCTCCTGACATGGTTTAACTTAGCATGAGGCAGGCCACAGGCAGCAGCAGATGGCAGATGGCTGCTGGCTGTGCCATGTGCCACTCTTCCCTTTCCCCTCTTCCCTTTCCCCTCTTTCCTCTCCCGTCCCCTCTCCCACCTCTTCCCCTGCAGCCCCCAGCCCAGTGCTTTCTGCTCGGGGTTTCCATGCACTGGCTGGTTTTTGCTCACAGGAAGGTGGCTGCCTGATTTCTGAGCATCACCACAACCAGGCCTGGAGGAGGAGGAGGAGCCCTTTGCAGCATCCCTGGAGGAAGAGGAACACTACAGCATCCCTGGAAGGAGGGGAGCCCTTTGCAGCATCCCTGGAAGTGACAACCTTTGCCAAAGCTTGCAGCCCACCCCATTGCACACAGGATCTCATGGCCACCTCTGTGCTTCACCAAGGCTTTTGCTGCCCAGCAGAAAGAAGGAGGATGTTGCTGAGAGAACATCACCTCACACAGACAGGGAAAGGCATGAGGAAGAGAGGAATTTTGGCTCAGAGTGGGGTAGCTGCTGTTGTGGCTCCATGCCTCAGTTTCTCCACGTCTTGTGCAAGGCATGGGGTGACCCAGCCTCTCCTTGGGCCTTTTAGAGACAACAATCTCCCCAGCAAAGGGCAGGATGTATCTCTGACAGAGTGCTGCTATGCTCAGAGAGAATGATTATAATAATTACAACAACAACAATAATAATAATTTTTATTATTACAATAATAACACTACGAATAAAGAGAAGGACCTGAGAGAATTCCCTCCTTGTCAGAAGAGGAACAGCTTTTGCTTTTAGGTGCTGCAGTGGGGACATTAAGGGAAGGGAAAGGGGATGTGCTGCATTTGCAGCTCAAAACCCCAAGAACTGTGACCTCCCTCCCATAAATTGGCCTAAAAATGAAATTTTAAAGCTTGCCACAGGCAGCATAGTTTTCTTTGCTTTCTGATTTCAGAGCATCCTTTGTGCTGCAACTGGAACAGTGGCAGTGAAATCCCCCAGCAGCAGAGCTGGTGCTCGGGGGTGCTGGGAGCAGTCATGGAGGGTTTGGCACAGGGATGCAGGGTGGGGTGAGGGGGATGCTGCGGACCCCCAGGGCTGTGCCGATGCCGGGATCCCCGTGGCTGGCGGAGCGCAGGGGGCAGGAGGGAGCGGCAGGGAAGGGCTCCAAGGGAAAGGCTTTGTTCGCGGGCCAGCCGGGAGCGTGCGAGGGCCTCCGGGCTCCAGCGTTTCTCCTCCACTTCGCTCCTGCTGTGTGCGGGAGCCGAGCCAAGGTGGAGCACGGCGGGGTGGAGCGGGTCCCTGAGGAAAGCAGGGGACAAGGGACGGCCGTGCATTTGGCCCTTAAATTGCCTGGGAAAGCAGCTCTGTCTTTCCATCTCCCCCCAGGGCTCTTCTCTCACCCAAGCTGAGGCTGTTTCCCAGGCTGCTTGCCCTGAACACCTCCACCTCTGCCCTTTGCCAGCGACCCCTCTTCTTGGCCCATGGGGCCCGTGGATCTGCAAGCTCAGGGGAAGGATAAGGAAAGGCTCACGACAGAATGGCCCTTCTTGGAGAGCTCGAGCTGCAGAAATAAGGTTAAAGGCTCTTATCTGATGGAGCTGCAGCCTTGCCAAAGCCTGTTGCTATCAGCTCGGGACACATGTGCTATTGGCAAAGCTTCGGGGACACAATAATACAAACAGTTTTCATTGTCGAGTCAACAATGATGGGAGAAGGAGCCTGGTGCTATTACCGGTATAAAAGGCACTGTAGGAAAGCTCAGGACAGGAGGATGCAGTCGGGATCAACAGCAGGCTTTAGCAGATTACAGTTATATTTGTATTCGGGAAGGAGAAACCTTCCATCCCCAGTGGGCTGGAGCCAGAAAGATGGAGCCAGCGGTGGGGGTTTAGGCTGCAAGGGAAAACTCTTAGAGCAGCACTGGAAGCAGCTGCAGCAAAGTGCTGATGGCAGCGGGTTTGGACAAGGGCAGGTTTGCAGCACGTCAGCCCAAGGTTGTGCTCTCCTCGTGAGGAGTCACTCAGGGAAAAACTCACAGCTGCAAGGCAGGAGAGGCTGTGCAGCAACAGCCTGAGGCTTGCACAGTCCTCCACATTTTCACTAAAAAGTATGTTTATTTGGAAAAGCCAGTGTTTTCAGGGTGGATGGGTGATGTGGCACACACTGTATCCAGACCCTGCTGTCACTTGGGCAGATTTAAGGATGATGGGGAGAAGGTGGGTGCCTCCACAGGGCTGGTCCATGGAGGCCAGGCAGTACCAGTGTGTTTCACAGGCATCCTTCCAACACCCGTGTTGCTTACCCACATTCCTTCTCCTCAGCCTTCCTGGCCCCTGTCAATCTGAACGGGGCATTTTTGGAGAACACACACTCCCATGCCATCCCATACCCTTGGATGTGGATGGTGGGGTGAGGGGGACCATCATCTCTATTGTACCCATGGTGGTGAGGAAGAGGGTGCAGGTTTGCCAGCTCTTGTGCCATGGTGTCAGGAGTCAAGCATGCATCTATCTATCTATCTATCTATCTATCTATCTATCTATCTACTATCTAATCATCTATCTATCTATAATCTATCTATCTATCTATCTATAATCTGTCTGTCTGTCTGTCTATCTATCCATCATCTTTCTATCATCTCAGGCACAAAAGCCTCCCCACCATGGGGGGCCGTGGGAGGCTGAAAAGCCGGACAGGAGGTCAGGAAATTGTTGGCTAATGTCAGGGACCGAGTGGGGCCAGGGTGGCCATTCCCACCGGGAGCGATGATGTCAGGCGGCGGCCGGGGCCAGGAGGCAGGAAGCCCAACGCAGCCAGCGAGTCTGTCCTCCTTGGACTTCCCCATGTGTTTTCATGAACAATGCACCTCGTGTCAGGGACGCTGGCAGGCAGGTCCTCCTTCACTTGGGATACTGCAAGGCTCATCCTCCTGCACCGGGAACACCGTTGTGGTGTTCCAGGCGCTGCTCTTTGCTCATGTGGAATGGTGCTGGCGTTGCACCCCTTGCAGGGGGATTTGGTGTGTCTGCTGCATCACTGTGAGGTCTGGAGGTGACAGCTCTGCTGCTGTACTGTGCTGTTTCCCTGGCACATCTGCCTTGTGTGAGAAGAAGACAGGCTGGTGAGCTCCAGAGCAAGTGCTTGGAGAAAGGATGGCCATGCCAGCTGCTGGCCCTCTCCCATCCAGCTCAGCTCAGACAAGGCACACACCTGCTTTGAGCATCCAGCCATGTCTGCTTCGGTGTCCAGATATTCCATCTGGAAGTGGAAACAGCAATTACTCAAATGTGACAGGAAAGGCTCTATCAGACTGAGACTTAGGGAAGCTGTGAGATGTGGAAAAACCTCTCCAGGCTGCAGGTCCCCACTGAGGAGAGGAGTGTGCATGGCCCTGCCTGTATCCTCCCAGCCCAGGCAGCTGGGGCTTAGTTGTGCATCTCGTCCCCTTTGTGAACTGAGCGGCATTCAGAGTGGGCAGGGGCTGCAAACGGGGTGGCTGGGACAGGGCAAGACACCTGGTCACAAACAGCAAGAGGGAGAGGGACTTCCTGAGGACAGCGAGCTCATGGGTGGCCCCAAGGACTCGAGCTCGGCCTCTTCCTCCACCCCACCCAGCACAGCCTTGTTTTCGCAGGGGTGCCTCCGTGCTGGGGCCGCCGCAGGCTGCCTTTGCCAGCGGCTGGCAGCGATGGCTGTGCTGGTGCCGACAGGCCGGCTGGCATGCTTTCCCCCAGGGAGGCTTTAGCAGGAGGCTGTGCATTTCTGGGAATTGTGTTGGTTATTGTTCGAGCTGCAAGTGTGCGGCGCGCTGATGAGATCAGGGCTCGCTGCTCGGGCAGCGGAGCCGCTGCAGAGCCGCTGATGGGGCGATAAGCGGGACAAGGTCCTTATCTGTGCTGCCATCGCTGCGGGGAGCAGAGGGCACGGCACAGCCGCGGTGACCTGGCTCTGCTCGATGCGGGCAGTGAGGAGGGAACACGCTGCCTTTGCCCTCCGGCAAACCACGGCTGAACTGCTGAGGTTATTTTAGAGAAAAGGCCCAAGCCCTCCTCGCTGAGCCTCTCCTTCCTCCTTCTCTGTCTGTCAATCCCTGTCTCCAGCCCTCTGAGGTCTCCATCCCAATCCTATGTGCTCTGCCACATGCTTGCTCCTTTGCTGACAGGACACAGGTCCCGTTGATCCCAAACTCTGCAGGAGACAGTATCAGAGCTCTGCTTGCAAAAGCACTGAGAGGAAGGGGCTGGGGTGTTCGAGCCCTTTGCAATCCTCTGCTGAACTGAGAGGTGCCATGTTACCCCATAAGAAATCAACCATTTTCCTCCTCCTCCTCCCCAGGAGGATGCCTCCACTGTGGCTTTTGACACAGAGCAAGCCACGAGATCCCGAGGAGGTCAGACCTGCTGCCACGGAGGGGCACTGCCATCCAGAGAGCTTCCCACTGCCCAGGTCTGGAGATTGCATGGGTGAGCAGGGACAGCATAGGAAATGCTGCATGGGAAAGCCCTGTGTGGGAGCCCAGGAGCCCCTGCCTTCCCACAGCAGACTTATCAAGGCACCAGTTCAGAGTGGTGCTTTCCATGGGCCAAAAGGGAAGTGCATACACACCAGACTTCTCGGGGTCAAGGATGCTGGGCAAGCAGTGAGAGGAGAGGCTGCAGGGGGCAAGGGAGGGAACCGGGGCGTGGGGAAGGAGACACAAATAGCAAAATGAATGGCTTGAACTTCCTATGTTTTATGGAGGTGAATAAAAGGAGACAGAAAGGGGGAGAGAAATGAGACCTGAGTGCCTGCACAGGCTCTCACGCTCACACAGGCCAGCCCAGACCCACCATCTGCTGGTGGCTGATGTGGGGTGGTAGCCTGCACCCACTTGGCTGGCATGGCTCTGGGCTGGCTGCTTGTCTGGCCCAGTGTCCCCCAGGGGCATCTCACGAAGTGTGACAGGCTGCTGCTTAGCATTTATTCCTCTCCCTGTCATTATTATTTTGAACAGCAGCCAGTATAATTAAAATCGTTAGGAGGAAGAGGTTTAGGGAAAATCCAAAATGTCTCAGAAGAGCATCTGCAAAGCTGGAGGTCCAAACTCCACCCTGGCACTCATGATGAGCAGGGCCCATGGGAGCCATCATCTCCTCTGCATCCTCCCTTCCACGCTCCCCATTTCTCAGGGTGGCAGAGGCTGGGCTAACACACAGGGTGGTCCTGGCCACGTTCCCCCTGCAGCTGCTGCCCACTGTAGCCAAATCCTGCAGCTTTTCCTGGTGTAGGACTTTTCCCAGGAGGTGCAGATGGCAGTGTCCCCAGGCACGGGTGCTCACCTGCAGCTCCAGGACAGATGCAGTGGGGGGATGTAGGGAGTGGAGGATACAGAGCCTCTGTGGGCTGCTCTTCCAGAATGGCATGGATGGATCCTAAAATAGCTCCTGGGAACCATGATGCTTTCTGTTGTGTTAGGAGGGCCTGTGCCACAAGAGGAGGTTTGGAGAGGTCCCTTGGCTCCTCAAAGGAAAAAACAGGATGGTCTGTAAGACAGAAATGGAAGTCACCATTCATGCCACATTCTCCAGGTTTCCTAAGTGTTTGAATGGAGGATTTGACTGCTCCAGGGTCAAATGTCCCCAGTGCCAGGGCTAGGAGATTAAGGACATCAGACAGCTGCAGCAAGGAGAGGAAGAAAAGGCAGATCGCTACCTCCATTCCAGGGCTGGCACAAGTGCATGGTTAGAGGATCAGTCAGGAGCCCTCCAGCCAAGGCTGAGGGTGAAAAGGAGGGGAGACACATCAAAACCCCTCCCTTTGCTGCTCCTGCAAAGCCTGCGGCAGCTGTTCCCATCTCCTGCCTCAGCATCTCCCAGCTACTGATTGTCTGTTGTTCTCTGGATGGGGTCACTCGTTACCAGCTCAGAGCCCAGTGTGTCACCCAGGACAGCCGGTCCTCCAGACAGTGACCTGCTGAGGTCCTGGATATCTGAGCACTCCTGAAGTTAGGGGGTGTCTCAGGACAGAGCTTCCCTGTGGGTTTTATGGTGGGTGGATGGACAAGGCAGGCCCAGGAGTGCCTCTCATCTCTGCTTTTTCCAAAAGTGGGCCAGACCAAGCTTCTGGTGGTTGGGAGCAGAGAAAGGGTGGGGTTTGATGGCTGATCTCCAAATGACTTGAACTTACTGGGGATAGTGGAAGCAACTTGATCCAGCCCATTCGCTGTGTTCAAATCTGCTGAGAGCTGCTTGGGAAATACAGTAGCCCAGTGGAAAAAACAGGTGAGATTTTGTGGGGTTTTATTTTGCAGGAAACTTCTCCTGGCTCTCCCAGATCTGCCTGCCAAGGGCAGCTGCCAGCAAGGCACCACAAACAGAGACTTTCAGGGAGTCTCTTGGTGTGCAGGAGTCAGCAAAAGCCCCCTCCCAGCCTCTCCCTGGCGGACTCGCCCTCGCTCTGTTTTTAGCACATTCAAGTAGCTGCTTTCACAAGAGGTAAAAGAAAGTTCATGGATCCGTTGACAGATCACCCCAAGCGG
Organism: Urocynchramus pylzowi; assembly: GCA_013397555.1. Lineage (NCBI taxonomy): Eukaryota > Metazoa > Chordata > Aves > Passeriformes > Fringillidae > Urocynchramus > Urocynchramus pylzowi. The sequence continues at coordinate 269,034 of VZRH01006911.1, forward strand.
GAATTTCTCTGGGAATTCCTGCAATAGCAGGTTGGCTCCCGTGGAGGTGGAGTTTCCTCTGGATCTACCTCCACCCAGGCTTGGGGAGCGCTCTGGCCACCGCTCCACGCTTGGGGGGCAGGGCTGAGCGACGCCACCGCTGCTTCCCAGCCAAGGTCAGCCAGAAACCCTCCCTGCTCCGCAAGAGCCCGGCCTGTTGTGTCCTGTTAACCCTTGGGAAGAGCGGAGCCACAGGCTGGCAGGCTTGGGCTGCAGGCTTGGGCTGCAGGGCACACAGGGGCAGGGGACAAGCCCAGCAGGCACGCAGGGCTGCAGGCATGAGGACTTCGTGCCATTCTGCCCTCGGGGACCCGCTGCCGAGCCCCTGGGTGAGGCTGGCTGCCACTGCAGGAGGCCAGCGCTGGCAGGGTGATGGCTCCTGCTCGAGGCAGGGAGCGACAGCGGGGTGATCAGTGACTGTGTGCTCTGGAATCTGAGACACGTCCCCGGCCATACTTGTGGTCAGGAACCATCCCTGCGTGGCAATGACACAAACCACACTCACAGTGGCAGCAGTGCAGCTCGAGCGTGTCTCTGACGCCAAGGACCGGCGTGACCCGACCCCACACGGGACAGGCAGCTGCCCCTTTCCAGAAGGTCCCCTTGTTGGGATGTGTTTCCTCCTCCCTAACAGAGGTGGGCCTCTCCAAAATGGCACCCCCTGACTCCATAGCCAGACCCAGCCAAGGGTTGGAGGATTTCCAGGTGCTGCACAGGCTCCAGACTGGGGGGTGGAGAGAACTCGTGTTGGCAAACGTGGGGCCAAGACGAGAAGTTTCAAGGTGTCATGCTAGGGAGAGGGTCCGGGGCTCACTTTTGGTCTGGGACCACCTTTGCTGTTTTAGGGATGAACTGACACGTGTCTTACACAACCAGGGAGCAGCTCTTGCTCAAGGGGATCCCAGAGCTCCATGGTATTGCTATAAATCTCCATGGTACTGCTATAAAGAACAGCAAGCTGCAGCTTGCTAGTAGGCAGATTTGGGGGTCAGCCACCCATCAGAGCTTTAGCACTGATCTGTTCAATACTTCTCTCTCTGGAGATATTCAAAACCTATCTGGACAAGTTCCTGTGTCACCTGCTTTAGGTGACTCTGACTTTGAAGGGGGGTTGGACGATCTCCAAGCCCTTGAACTCTACCAATTCTGTGATTCTGTGATTATGCCCTCAGTGACTCAGCCTGCCCCAGCACAGAGTGCAGTTGGAGATGAGTGCTGGGAATTCTGGTTCCCGAGACCTGACTGTGCATCCTGAGGCCACACGTAGCATATCCCTGTGCTTCCACATGATCTGCAGCTCCATCGGGGCAGGACACGGCTGCTCCTCACCAGCACAGTCAGGGCCCCCTCTGAAACCTCGGGGCTTGGCGAGGGCTGTGCAGGCGGCTGTGCATGGAAGTCCTCCCTCTGCCAGGAACCAGCTGGAGGCAGCGACAGCGCTCGGCAGCAGCAGCAGCTCCCGGGGGATGCGCTGCCCTCGCACAGTGTGCGAGTGCCATCTACAGGGGGTCCAGCCTGGCCCCCCCAAAACATCTGTCCTCTCACCACTGGTAACTGCTGTCCAGTCCCCAAGGCTGAATAAGGGGCACAGCCTCGGTTTATCCAGGGAACATTTATCCAGTTTATCCAGCAGTTTATCCAGCACTGCTCTGAGAGCTCAGCACAGCCATGGACAATGGTCACAGCCACAGAATGGTTTGGGGCGGAAGGGGCCTGTAAGGCTCATCTTGTTCCAAGCCCCTGCCACGGGCAGGGACACCTTCCACTACCCCAGGCTGCTCCAAGCGCCATCCAACCCAGCCATGAACACTTCCAGGGATCCAGGGGCAGTTTCTCTGGGCATTCTGAGCCAGTGCTGTCACCACCCTCACAGGGAAGAATTTCTTTCCAATATTCCATCTAACCCTGCCCTCAGTCAGTGTGAAGCCGTTTCCCCTTGCTCTGTCACTCCAGGCCCTCGTCCAAAGCCTCACTCCACCTCCCTTCGAGCGCCTTTAGGCACGGGAAGGGGCTTTAAAGGTCTGCCCGGAGCCTTCTCTTCTCCGTGGCCTCCTCCGGACCCGCTGCAGCGCTTTGGGGCGCGGCTGTTCCTGCCGTGTGGTGGCCCAGCTCCCTCACGGGCACCGGGCTCCCTCAGCCCCGGCTCCGCTCCGAGCCCCCTC
>VZRH01006911.1:271278-298774 GCA_013397555.1 Urocynchramus pylzowi
CCCGAGGACTACAACTCCCGTCGTGCCCCGCGTGCGCCCGCCCTGACTGCGGCACCGGGGGCTGAGGTGGGCACCGGGCACCGACCGCAGCTCCCCCCGCCCGGACCCCCGTCCGGCCCCGGCACCGATCCCGGGGAGCGGCGCGATGGGCGGGGAGGACGAGATCGTGCGCATTGCCAGGCGCCTGGACAAGATGGTGGCCAAGAAGAACGCGGTGAGTGGCGGCGGCAGGGCCCCCGCAGCCTGGTTGGCATGGGGGGCCGCCCCCTGGCCCGGGCTCTTGTCTGGCGGGCGCGCCCCCTCCTTTCCGCAGGATCCCTCCTCGCTGCCGCGCTGGTGGAACCCCCGCCTCTCCCTCGCTGCCCGTTGTCAGGGGCCTCCCCCTCCCCAGACCCCATTGTGGGAGCCTCTCTTTCAGTGCCGCCCCGGTCATTACATCGTGCTGGAGCAGACGCTCCCCCTTTAAAGTGGGGCTCCCTCGCCCAGGCCCCGTCGCCCTCTCCTTTCCCCATCCTTTGCGGAGGTGTGGGATCCACCCACTGCCAGTTATTGGGCACGCAGCCCTATGTGCCCCCTTGGGTGCTGTGGCAGCCTCCAGTCCCCATACTGAGCCCCCTCACCCAGGCCTCCGGCATCCCCAGCCCACATCTCAGCACTCCGGGGCTCGCCCTGTGCTGCCTGCCCGGTGTTCTCCTCCTGGAGAGCATCCTCAGCCCTTCTCCCCGTCCCGTTGGGAGCCCTTTGGAAGGGGAGTCCCCACCAGCACCGGCCTGGGGTGCGGTTTGCCCTCGGGGAAAGCCCCGGTGCTGATGGATTTGCTTCCTGCATCTCCATCCCACACTGGCACTACTGCTCACTGCCGTGGCCTCTGGAGTGGGGAGGGCTGGCCAAGCTGCTGTCCGCACCCGGGAGCCTCGCAGGGCGTGCTGTGACCCGTGTGGCAGCCTGGGGAGACAGGAGCCGGTATTTTCCAGCTTAATGGGATATATCCGTGCTTGTAGGAACACAGTGTCGTGCAAGTGCTAAGGCAGAAAGCTGACAAGGGTTTGTGATGGAGGTAGGCTGTACATCTGTGTTTGGGGTGGGGGAGAGGGGTTTTGGGGCTGGGAAGGACTGTGGGGAGTGGGAGATGATGGGTGAGGAGGGGAAGGGATTAGAGGAGTGTGGTACCCGTCTGGTAGGATGCTGGGTGCTGTTATCACATGAACTTTTGGATATTGGACTGACCTTGCCAGACGTGGGTTGGTGAGCACTGTCACTTGTGTCGCTGTTGGAACAGCCCTGGGAAGTGTGTTTGGACTAAAGCACAGCCTGTGGTGTCTGTCCTCGCTGGTGGCAGGTTTTCAGCAACAGTGTTGAAATAGGAAAGAAACATTTTTGCAGAATTTGCTTCCAGCTTCATTGGGAAAGAGGCAGCTTCTTACTGGAGGGGTAGGCAACATTTCCTCTTGGCTGGTGTTTGAGATAGTGCTGAACTGTAGCATGTTGTGTGTTGGCTAATCTTAGAACTCTTCCTGCAGGACAGTTTCCTGGAGTACCTGTTTGTTGCTCTAGCTTTTTCATTTCAGTGGATCCTCATTTGCTGCCATTGTGCCGAGTGGCTCCATTTGGAGTCAGACTGGGTCACTTTGGGTGTTCAGGGCTGGAGGAACAGGGAGGTGTGAAACTGCCTGAGGGAGAAGTCAGTCGTTCTGGGTACGGTGAATGTGTGTGGTTTATGCTGGTGTGAGTTCCTTGTGTGCACGCTGCAAGCTTTGACTCTGCTTTGATTTGGGCATCTGTTCTGTAGGGTGGATTGCAGCTGGATTGCTTCCTGGGATGAGTTGGAAGCAGCCCTTCTGCATAGGGAGGACGGGCTGTGAGGACAGGGCTGGCAGTGCAGGCGGCTTTGCTTCCCTACAATGGTGGCAGTGCAGGCCTTGTGCTGCAACTGGGCTTGGAGTGGTCGGGGTTGTGAATGAGCTGCTAAATGTGAACACTGGAAGCCTTGTTTGGGAGAAGGGGGTTGGGAGGAAAGAGCCAGCTGAATGAAGACAGGCCTACTCCAGACTGGGATGTGCTAGAGGGAGACAAGTGATTTCCAATCCTCTGAGTGACTGCCAGTTTTAGGTTTCAGATTTTTCCTGGTCTTGGGTTCTGGGATGTAGAGATTATGTAAGGAGACTTCACAAGTTTCAAGTGACCAACTCTTCAGCATCACAGCTTGCTAGCTTTGCTCCTGGTCTCAGCTTTTCTCCTGAGCAGAGTGGGGTATTAATATGAAAAGTAGGAAACAGCTACATTGGATTCATTGACATTTGTAATTCAGAGTGTGTTTTTCAGCTGTTAAAAATGTTCAGCGTGCCAGGTAAGAATAATAAACTAATGCTGCACTTGCACCATGCACAAGCAAGGACCTGTAGCACTCCAGTGGTCTTCTGTTTGCCCATTCCAATGATTCAGGTGCCTTCAGCTTGCAGGATCTACTGTCTGTCTGGAACAGCACCCAGCCGTGAGCTTGCTGATGTTTCAGGGAGTCCTTGTCAGTGTTTTTCCCTTTAAATTCAACTTTCTGTGTCTATTCTCAAGTTGTTGAATTTCTTTAATAAAAACTGAGGCACTCATGCTCTTTCTCTTTTCCTCTCCAGGAAGGTGCGATGGATTTACTGAAAGAACTGAAAAGTATGCCTATGACTTTGGATTTACTGCAGGTGAATTGCACAGTTATGGTAAAAAGCTGAAGTTTCCATCTGGATGAGTTCAAAATGTTGTCTAAATAAACTTAGTAGATTTCCTCACACTTCTTGCCTCATGCAAATAATAAAAATAAACATTAAATCCAACAAAATAGTGCAGAAGTTGGGTTTTGGATTGGCAATTAAAGAGCTCTGGGTTACCATGTGTGTAAGTGCTCAAATCTTGTTTGTAGGCTGCAAAAAGAGGAAAGAGACTGGGTTAAAGTAGCAAACACAGAGGGCAGTCATGGGAGAAGTTCTTTGTGATGTTGATATTTAGGACATTGGGGAGGAGTGAGCAGAATTACAATTTGGAGGTTGTAATGCATCTTGGAGTTTTTCACTCTAAGCTTGAATGTCACTTACAAGTGTGTAGGGAAGGGATTTGTGGGAGATTGGATGTGTCTTCTGTTCAGTTGTGCAAGCTGGAGAGTGTCACCTCACTCTTCCAAAATTGTAAGGGTTACAGGATCATTCTGCAAGCCTTTGGATACTCCTGTCCTGGTCATGGCTTTGACTTTGTCATGGTTATTTGAGATTTTAGTTAGTAACTAATACTGAATCTGTTCTGGAGTGATTCACTGGGCTGTTCCCTTGCAGTCCACCCGCATTGGGATGTCGGTGAATGCACTGAGGAAGCAGAGCACAGATGAAGAAGTGATATCACTTGCCAAATCCCTCATCAAATCTTGGAAGAAACTTCTAGGTAAGGAAATCAGCATGTTCCTGTCAGATTCAGCTTGTGAACAAGCTGCCTTCAGTGGGAGGCTGAATTTTTTGGGAGAGCTTATCTTTTGATCTGAATAAACATGCTAGCAAATCAGCCTTTACAATTCCACCCTCTTTGTCTTTCAGTTTTGTGCCCTATCATGCATCCTTCTAGATTTAGCTCCTGTTTAGCCAACTTATTATTGGAAGAGCATCGAAAGCTTCAGGACTATTAACTTATACCTCACCACATAATAATTAGCAATGTTATTTGTAGAAACAATATTTGTGCTCTGAACTCTCTGCTCCCACTTGTGCTCTGTGTGGTATTAACACCATGTGTGCTGTCAGCCTCCTGCAGCAGCTCAGGAAGGGAAGTGCTGGAATGGATTTTGGGTGATGAGTTGGAGAAGGATCTTAGTTCACCATCTTGTGGATAAACTCACATGGACCATTTCCAGCTGGGAGGCTTTCCCAGTTAGGGGCTCCCATTTCTTGCCAGGCTGGATGAGTGTTAAAAGGGCTCTTTTCCTGTCCTGCCTGGATTGTTACCTCCTCATTAGATTGGTGTGTATTGGCTAGACTCATTACCTCTGGGTCAAACTTGTTCTACAGTATCATGAAAGTCCTCTCCAGGATTGTGCTGTTGGCTTTCAGCAGCACTGGGAATCAGAAGAAGTTTCACAAGGACCAGCCTGTACTGGCCCTTCAGCTGGTGCTGGCTGGAAGTTCTGCTTTTAGTTGTGCTTGAGAGAACTTGATCTAATCCCTGCTCAGCAGCCTCTGAAAGAAACTTTTGTGAAGAGGCATGTCTTGTGAGCAAGCTTATCTCCCAGGCAGGAAAACTGATTGCTCTCTAGTTTGGTGAGGAAAGCTTTTGTTTGAATTAGTTTCTACTTGGAGGCAAGGAAAAGGTCTGTTGGGAAGCAGGAAGGCCATAAAGGCATTTTCTCCTGATTCTTTTTGGGAGAATAGTAACTTTAGGCCAACAGTGGGTAGTGTGAAAACACTGAGGAGCACAGGCAGGGCTGTAGCATAAAGACCAGTTCTGAACTTATTCCTCTTTTGAACATAGATGCTTCTGAGGAAAAAAATGAGGACAAAAAGAAAAGCCTGTCTTTGCCAACATCTTCCTCCAGGGAGACTGGTAACTCCAGAGACCAAAGGTAATACTTCCCTTTTACCAAAGATGACACTGTTAGAGAATTTAAGTTTTCTTAAGGCGCCTTACTTTAATTTTTATTTTTAAGTGTCTGAGTCAGGAATTTTGTATAGTCAAATTTCTGGTCAGAGATGCTGGAAGTGTTTCTTCTTCAAGGTTGATTATGTGGTGTTATTAATTAACTGTAATGCAGAAATACACATCTAAAAATACAGTGGATTTAGTGAGTTTTAAAATTTTATTAATATTTTATTTAATGTTTTTTTTACTCTTGATTATGTGTTGTTTTTTCTAGTAGCAGAACATTCCCCTATTCTATGTTGCATTTTTATGCATTTTTGTTTATTTCTAACTTTGAACTCCTTAGAATGAAGATTATTTTTGGCCTTTGCTGTGGATGGGATTGATTGATACATTACTAAATTAAAACTTCCATTTCTTTGTCCTTGACAAATTCCAGCAGAAGTCCCCTATTCCCTGTGGCTGATGTCCCCCAGCTGGCAGGTCAGCTGCATGCTTGCTCCTTGCCATGCCTTGAATGCTGCATCCTGTTCCCACTGCCTGTGACTGCAGTTGTTGAGTGCAGACAGTGATCAAAGGGGAGGGGAAAAATGGGATTTAAAGCTTTGTTCTAGAAATTTCGCCCAGCCTCAGATCCCAGGAGGGTGTGTGCTTCCTAGATTTGGCTCTTAAGTGCTTTAGTCAATTTCCCAAGTTTGACAGAAGATTTAGAGTATTCAGGCTGTAGTCCTGCTGGCTTGCAGGATTTTCCATGTCTGCAGCCTTTGTTTGTCACTTTCTTGTCACTTTGGTTTTGCTCAGCTCTCTCAAGGCTTGGCACTTCAGGGTGAGCCTTTGCAGCTTGATACAGAGCTGCTGATGGAGAGAAGGCTGCTGATGCTCCATGACTTCAAATGATTGGTATCTTTTCCCATCTCGCTTCCATAAAATGGGAAAAAGGATTTGCTAAGTGCAATGAAAGGACTTGGGAGACTTCACAGCCAGGATGGAGTTCAGTGATGCAGAGCAGAATGGGAGCCAGGGCTGTCCAGGTCTGTGTGTATCTGTGTGGGATTTCACTGGAAACAGGATCTTGGCTGTAAGCACAGAGGCAAACCCCCTCCTTGCTGCCTCCTTGCTTTGTCACTTATCATGGGGTGTGTGGGGTGGAGCTGTCTGTCTTGAGCTGGTGATGTTCCCTTGTGCCTTAATGTGATGCAGATACTGCAGTTTTATGGGTTTTTTTAATCCTTGAAGCTTTTTATGTGTATCCGGCCTCCATCTTCTGACTAGCACAGCATCCCCTTGGCTGTGAAGGATGAACAGAAGCCAATGGATTAGTGTAGCCTAGACCAGGAGCAGGGGCCAGCTCCTGGTGTTAGTCTGTTGAGCCAGGCTCTCTTCCAGAGACAGGAATGTTTTTTCTCCAGTCCTGCAAAATAAACTACTAATCTGCCTTAAAAAAATAATAATTTATTGGCAGAGGAGAGTCTCTGTTCTTTGAAGCAGAGACTGCAGTGGAGTCAGACTGGTTGCTCAGTGTGTGATAGCTGGTTCAGATGAGGCTGCTGTCAAGACACCAAAGAAATCAGTTTGTATTCAGATATTTCAGCCTCTTAGTCTGTTAGATTTTGGCTGCGCCTTCCATTTTGGTCAGGGAAAAATATTTGACTAACTCTTAGCCTGAAACTCATCTTGCTTTCTGGAGCACAGATGTAGAAATCCCTGTGTAGTGACTGGAGCTATCACTGCAAGACCTGAAGGCTCTGAGCCAGCCAGTGTGGAGCTGGCACCTGTGAATTGAGATGCTGCATTACTCTAATCCAAAGCATATTCTGCTGTGCTGCAGAGTTTCAGACCCATAGTGTAGTACATTTTAATGGGCTGTGTCTAATGTTTCTGTCTCTGGCAGCATGAGGTTTTTCTTTTCCAGGATTCTCTAAACTGCCTTTATTAGGAGGTTTTGGATCTGTGGCCTGAATTTAGCTTTTCTGTGGCATTTTCTTCCAGTGCAGCCCTGAGTTCTGTTTGCAGTCCCTGGCTGCTGCTTTGCCACCATTTTGTTCCAGCATGGCCTTGTTTCATGTATAAACTTTTGTTGCCTGATAGATTTACAAGCTCTTTCTCATGTTTAACAGGAACAGTGTGAACCACAAGGATTTCCTGAAATAAGTCTTCTAGGTGTGTTTGAGCTCTATTTCCCAACTATTCTATTTATAAACTAACCTCTAAACCTTAATAAATAATCTTCTGTCTTTGGAATGGCTGAGAAGTCTGTTTCATCTAATTCTTGAGGGATCATCTTTCATCTCAGTGCATGGATGATGTGTGTGTGCAGGCAAATGTATTTTTCCTCATCAGCTAACAGAAGTGGGACTACCATGCATCTTGTTGAACGTTTTTCCACCCCCAAGGAATAAACATCTAAATATTCAAGTCAATAGCATTTGCAGGTAGAACCTTCCTGAAAATCAAATATTACCTCTGCAAATACAGGTTTGAAGGCCTGTGTTCGAGGACTCATTGTAGTGAAGGTCGATGTTCTGAGTTCACACTGAGGTCACTGAGTTCACACACAGCATTTTGCTCTGGGAAACCTTTGTTTGTTGATTGCAAAATGATACAAAATTTAAATCTGGAAGAGCTCTCAGGGAAACTTCTCCTGCAGCCCCTTCTTAGCACAGCATAACCTCTGCCCAAGCTGTCCCTGACAGGCTTTTTTCAAGCTCTTTGACAGCCCTAGAAAACCTCAGGGCAAGGCATTTCCACAGCTGCCCTTGGCAGCATTTCCAATGCATAATTCACCTTTACAGTTTAAAACTTACTCTCTTATTATCTTACTAAACCCATTTCTACACCCTTCTGTGGATTTTTTCCTACCATCTTCCTTTGTAAGGAATTTCAGGACTTGTCTCCTTTAAGTTTCCCTTGCCACAAACCACCCATATTCCTTCAGTCCTTCCTTTTACTGTAAGTATGCTTTGCCTTTGTCCTTTGGGAAGTCTAATTTCTCCAAACTATTTTATGTAACATGAGAAGCTGTGATTTTTTAGATGGGTTGTTCCTGAATTATGGGTTATTCCTTGGTGTATGCTCTGGTATATACACCCCCATGAGTGCTGCCTGTGATTTGTGTGTAGCTTCTTAAGCACAAAAGTACCTGATGGCAGTTTCTACATTCCAGATGGGAGAAAATCATCATCTAATGGATTATTTACAGGCTAAGTTGTTTCTTCTTTTTGTAACATGTGCAGTGTAAATCCTATTGAATGTTTTGAGCTGTTTGGACACAAATCTGTTTTTTAATAAGCTCCTGCAGTGCCAACCAGTAAAACCAGCTGGTAAAAAGGGGTTTTATTCAGCTACTGGTCAGAAAAACACAGTGAGCTCACAGTACAATCTCCTTCACAGAGTGCATAATCTCATTAATGTAAGCAAGGAATCAAAGTTCTCCTTTGGTTTGACCTGAACAATTTGCTGTAGGTTCACTGATGGATGCTTCTGAAAAGGGCTTGGTGAGGTTCTGAACTGTGGAAATCTGGTAGCCCCAGTGATGATTTGTGGGATATGAGCCAGACTGGATATGACCTTAGTCACAGGAGCTCCCAGGATAAGTCCCTAAAGTCGTCTGGCTCAGTTTGTGTGGCAGCAGATTCAGAAGATTTCCAGCTTAGTGCTGTTTTTTTGTGGGCTGACTAATCCCTTCCAGGACAGTGTAGTGGAAGTGCTTGTTCATAACAAATTTATTTTTGATGGCAAAGAACTGGCAGTAGTGACCCAGCTTAACAAAATTTGTCAAGCCACTTGGATCTTCAAGAAGATATTGCCAGCATGCCATGAGGGAAATATTGAGGTTTCTTTTTTTCCCTTTCTGTCTCTTTGTGCAATAATAGTACCAGGCATTTGCCATAAATACAGGGAAATTTACAGCCAAATCACCAAAGCCAGAGCAATCTCTACTGAAAAAAAATTGCTGTACTGCTGCCTAGATTTAGGGGGGAGAACAAAGCTCTAGAAAATCATCTGTGAATCATACTAACCCAGATCTTTTACCAGCAGTATTTGCAGGGCTGACTAATGCCATGTGCAGATGTTAGGCTTTTAGCTGAGCTGCTCATTGAGGTTCCTTCTCTGCATGCAGACCCCGCAGCAGTGACTCAGCCTGCCCACATCATGTGCTGATTGTGCAGGCAGGTCTCCATCCAGCTCCCCTGGCAGGTGACCCGACTGAGTCAGCCACAGCAGGCAGGTGTTTGCATTCCCTTGCCTGTGCCTGTGATTGCTCCCAGGTGGAAATGGAATTATTTTTGAGAGCAAAGCAGTATTCCTTAGTCCTGTGCTAGCCTGGCACCTGTATGAGCTGTGTGTGGCTGTGTAGGGGTGCTCTTCTGTGAGATGAGTAATCAGTGTCTTGCCCAGATTACAGGAAAAAGGAAGAACCTTTTATGTGCTGCACTTTGTTGTTGGTGTTTTTTAAATATCAAAGCTGAAGGAGCCATTTTCTTTCTTTTTCTTTGTTTTCCTTAGCACAGCTCCTTCTTCTGGAGCTTACTCCTGAGAGCAGTTATAGGCCTGCAGAGTTAAAGAGGAAAGAAGTACCATGAATCTGCACTGCACTGCCAAACTGAGAGATTGCTGATGGTCTCAGATGTCCTGAGTGTATTTGGGTTACTGGTGGTGTCCAACAGTAATGTTTTCGCTTGATGCCCAGTGGTGCAGCAGCTGATGTGTGTTGAATAATACAAGATGGTTGGCAGGGTTGTTCATGGATTAAACCTTTGCTGGCAGCCAGCAGTGTCCACAGGAGAGCTCATGGCTGGGCTGAGGGCGTTGGCTGCCGTGTTGTGCTCTGTGTTGATTTGGGACAACGACTTTGCACTGTCTTCTGACTGGTTCTGTATTGTGATTAACAGGATGCTTGGCCACATACCTGCTGCTCCCTTCTCTGCTCTCAGTGGCCCAAACTGAGACATTCTGACAGGTGAAGTTTTTCTTTTAGCTCCAACAAAAGGCAGGAGCCTCCAAAGACTCCGACCACCCCCAAAATCACCACCTTCCCTCCGGCCCCCATCACCTGCGACGCTGTGCGCAACAAATGCAGGGAGATGCTGACAGCAGCTCTGCAGGCTGATGGTAAGTGCTGGGGGAAGCCCTGTGTTGCACAAGTGCTTCACAGCTCCTGGACCATTCTGAAAGAGACTGTCAGTGCCAGCTCAGCTTACACATACTGTTCTAGAGCAGCCTTGTCAAAGGATTATTGCCAGCAGCTCAGTCTAGCCACTGGTCACCCCTTTGATGAACCGGCTGCTGTTGCAGCATTTTCAGACACTTACACAGGGACCTGGCTTGAGCTGGAGGCATGACAATGTGTAAAGCAATGGCTGTTAAGAACACAGGGTTTGTCACACAGGGTTGCAACATGGGGTGGTCTGTGCTGAAGTTTAATCTTTCAGGTGTGCAGGGGTTTGCTTCACTTTCTAGATCTTTTCTGATTGCTGTTAAGTGAAGCTGTCTTCCCTGTCACCCTTGGGGCACAAAGTGAAGCTGTAACTCAGTACATGGACTTTGTAGGAATGGTGCTTATGCCAGTCAGCATCTGCTCTCAGACTGCTGCCTTTGCAGACAGGAGCTCTTTAAATATTATGGTCCTTTGGATCTGGGGTGGAACAGATCCCTCTTGCATTCAGACGGTGCCATGTCGAATGAGAGGCAGGTATTCAGCGTGTCTGGAAGTTTGAGCATCTGGTTGTGTCCACATTGCCGTTCCCTTTAAAAAATTGGGGTCTAAGCACTGCAGAGTCTTATTAATTTGGAGCCAAGGAATGTAGATGACAGATGGAGAAGTTCATGAGGTCTTTATTTCTAGCCTTCCTGTGCATGTGTTTATATGCTGCATTAAATGCTTCGCACAGCTCTTAGAAAAACCCTTTCCATATGAAATATGGAAAAGAGTTCCCTTGAGCCTTTCCCTAAGCTCAGCTGTGCCCTACCTTCCTTCCTTTATGGTGTTGATTATCATACTGGCTGTCCAAATCCATGACAGTTATGCACTCTGTATGATGCTGTTTAACTGGTGTGTGGGAGAAGAGGGGAGGAGCAGACAGTCCTGAGGTGAGATGAGAAAGGAAGGCTTGATCCCAATGCTGCACACCTCCAGGCCTCCCAGATGGTTGGTCTGAGTAGAGTTACTTCTCACTGAGGTGAATATCTGATGAAACTCAATTCTTGCCTATATATGTTAGATTTCAATTGTATGAAAAATATATTAGAAAACTAACTTCTTGGGCCAAAGCTGTTGTTAGCTTTGTTTCATGCAGTCCATATCCTAGAGAGGCACAGGGCACAGATTGGCTAGATTAATCTATTTTCATCACTGCCCTTTTCCAAAGGGTCAGAGAATAGCAAGAGCAAAGGCCAAGATGCTGTTTGATGGGAAGAGCATGTGAATCAAACCAGCAAACTGTCCAGATGTGTAGCTCAGAAATACTGAACCTGGGGAGCCCTGGCTTGGTTGGAAGCTGCTGAGCTCCTGTTTGTGCTGTCTTACAGACGACTACATCGCCATCGGTGCCGACTGCGAGCACATAGCAGCCCAGATTGAAGAGTATATCCTTGTCTACAGTGCTTCCTCGAGGGCCTGCATGCCTCCAGCAGTGAAATCCATGTGCTCAAAGGAAAAATGGGACTGTCTGTGCATAAGTGTTCTGCTGCAGCTTGTCAGGGTCCTGGGTCTGGTTCCAGCTCTGCTTGGCTGGGTCGCTAAGGAACTACCAGTGTGGAGTTGGGAGCTCAGAGACTGTAATTCTTAGTTTGTCCTTCCCATCAGACTGTTGTTTCCTGCTTTTCATTCTGCTTCCAAATACATGCAACTTCCCTGTGCTCCCTGTTGAGGAGAGCGTGCTGATCTAGACAAAAGCAATGGAAAGGATGGAGCAGTGAGGATCAAGTTCCATGGTGATGTGAGATAAGCCTTATGTGAGGAGTTTGCTTGGTTTAGGAACTGTGGGGTTGGAGGTGCAGCTGGGGTCTCTCAGTGAAGGGGTTTGTGGCTGCCTTGCTGAGGGAAAGGGGAGGTTGTAGAACCTGAGCATAGCTGAATATTTCCAGCACAGTGAAAAAGCCCAAGCTGGAAGCCCCAGGACTTTAGGGGCTGCTCTCAGTATAAACCTGTTCTCAAATCCAGCACTGACCTCCCAGAGCAGATGCTGCTGTTGTGTCCCAGCATTTCCATCCTGGCAGTGGGTGACAATCCCTGCTCTTCATGGGTGGCTGGGAAGTGCTTGATGCCTCTGGGTTGGTTGCAGGCTCCTTGACTGCCCTCACGCATCTACCAGGATGTCAAGAACACCGACATGAAATACAAAAACCGCGTGAGGAGCCGCATCTCCAACCTGAAGGACTCCAAAAATCCTGAGCTGAAAAAGAACGTGCTGTGTGGGGCCATCACCCCCGAGCAGATCGCGGTGATGACCTCGGAGGTGAGGGAGCCTGAGGAGAATGGTTTGCTTCTCACAGGGCAAATCTGTCCTAAGGCTTAGCTGGGTTGCTGCCAGGGTTGCAGTTTTCTCAGTAGCTGCTGCCAGAGTGCATGGAGTGAGCTTGCAGTGGGGTTTGCAGTGTGGAGAGTGGCTTGTTGGGCCTTCACATCATCCCAGGGCCCTGGGTATGAACCAGAAACTAGAACTGGAACAGGTTTTCTGTCTTAGTGCCCATCTGTCAGGCTACCTTGTCCTGTTGGCTGTTTCCACTGTAGTGGGTGTGGTGGTAAAACTGGGCAGAGGTAATTTTATTGCCTTTTTTTTTTTTCTTTTTTTTTTTTCCTTCTGAAAGGAAATGGCCAGTAATGAGCTGAAAGAGATCAGGAAAGCCATGACAAAAGAAGCAATCCGGGAGCATCAGATGGCCAAGACAGGGGGGACACAGACTGACCTCTTCACCTGTGGGAAATGCAAGAAGAAGAACTGCACCTACACCCAGGTTGGTTTTCCTGCTCCTGTCTTGGCCTCTGCACAGGACATGATCCGTCATGGTCACGAGCTCTCACTGCTCCATGACAGGCCCTGCAGCACAACACAAATTTTGCTACTGGTGGACAGAAAGCACTTGTGGCTGTCTAAAATGTACTTCTGCACACGTTTATGTGAGCTTGTGTAAGTTTTTGGCTCACTTGTACAAGAGCAGGAGTTGTGCAGCACTGAGGAAGCTTTCAAAAGTTCAGCAGTGCTCTACACTGAAAGCAGGTGCTGGGAATGCTGGGATTCAGACAAGAAAGGAGTGGGTAGTGAAGAGGAGAGGCTGCAGAAACTGAGTCAGACATGTTGATGGTATTAAAAGTACAAATTAAGAATATAGATTACCTGCAGCTGGATAAATCCCAACTTATTTAAAATCAAATAGCATGAAATGAGTGAAACAAAAGGAATAAACGAAGCTGTGATGTGAGCAGACGGAGATTTTTCTTCCCTGTGGCCAGCTGTTGGAAGCCTTGTGCATTACCAGTGCTTTTTAGCTCCCATGTTTGTGCCAGGCATCTGGAGATAAATGTGCCTTTGCTGTGAGTCAGTGGTTTAGAATGTGCAGATACCCAAAAATGCACCAGCAGCCACCAGATTGCTGCTGAGTGACTGCGCACAAACTGCGTGTGCAAGTGCCGGGTGAGACTCCTGCATCTGCTTGGACTTGACATACAAACACATGGAAAGAGAAGGAGATCCAGGAATCTGACCACGGAGTTTCCTTTGGCTCAGCAGCAGCCTTGCATCCCACAGGCTGGCTCAGGCAAGGGGCCTTGCTCTGCCAGTGCTCCCAGTAAGCATTCCTGGGCTGTCCCAGCACACGGCACTGTCTCCACCCGGAGTGGACTAGAGTTTGACTGCCTGGAATTTAAGCAGGAGACAGCAGCATCCTTGAAATAGCAGTATCAGGAGGCTTTCTGTATTTTGATTTGTTTTCTAGTGAAATCACTCGTGGGTGATGAGATGTAAGTCTCAAGTAGATGAACTGGCATTTGTGAACATGTTGGAAGCAGACAGTAGAGGAGGAGAATTACAGAATTTAGTTATCCAGCATTCTTGCAAAAATGGTTAATTTGCATCATGCAAATACTGTGACTCTTGCACATTGGGTAATTACACATGTAGATCACCATAATCACCCCTCGGCACAGCTCTGCCTGACTAGTGTGGGGAGTACCAGTGTTTTCAGTCTAGATCTGCCTTTTGGTATTCAAATGCCACGAAAATCTGGTTTTTAGTAAAGTATGTGTTTCTGGCAAGAGCCAGTCAGAGGCAGCAATCACATCTGGGTTAAATATTAGAGTTCCTTAATGGCTCAAACACAAACCAGACTGGAACTGTGCAGAACCTGGTAACCCGGAGTGTGTTCCTGTGAGGCCAGGATGTAGGACTGCTCTGTAAATGGGAATGACTAGAGTGCTTTTTTATGCTCTTGTGCTTGGGACTGAGGGGTTTGTCATGGCAGTGCTGGCCACATCCCTTCCTGGGGGACAGTTTGGGGAGGGATTGGCTGTGGGCATGTCCACTTCCAGAGTCACCTGCAAGAAATGGGCAGCAGATTGGGTGAAGAGGGAAATATGCTGTTCCAAAACTTGTCACTGAGGTAACATCAGGCTGAAGGAGGTCATGATGTGTGTACTGTGTGTAACACAACCACCAGACTGACTTTACTGGAAAGCTCCTTTTCCACCCCAAAGCTTGGTCTCTCGTTGATTTTGTGAGCCCAGCACGAATCCCTGGAGGCCAGAGGGACAGGGCCATGTGTGATGCTCAGCTCTCACCTCCCTTCTGTCCCCCCAGGTGCAGACCCGCAGCTCCGATGAGCCCATGACCACCTTCGTCGTGTGCAATGAGTGTGGGAATCGCTGGAAGGTAGCACACCAGGGCTATTACTGGCACTGAGGGGTGTTGGGGTGGCTGCACCCACCATGCTGCAGGCACTTGGTTGCTGCTTAGAGGTGCTTGCCAAACCCTCACTGGCTCTAGAGAGTGATCTTCCCTCCCAGCACAGAGGAGAGAGCTCCTGGGTTCATCCCTGCAGACCAGCTGGGGTCAAGTCTCACTTCCACATTCCCTGCTCTCTTCTCATATCCCTTCTTCCATAACCAGCTTCACAATGCTTTCCATGCTGCCTCTGCCCTCTGAGGGTAGTGGTGATGATGTTCAGGATTTCAAAACGGCTCTTTCAAGCTGTGCACAGAGCTCAGGGGTGAGCAGAAATCTCCTGGTCAGTGGTGAGCAGAAATGATGCCACTACAAATGGCCAAAGAGCCACAGCGAGAGATTCGCATGGGAGCTCCCTTTGGCCCCTGCTTCTGAAAACCCCCATGCCCTTGCCAGCTTCTGAAACAAGCCCACACCTGGATCCTTACCTTTTTCTGCAGCTCCTCTTGGCAGTGAGGTTTCTAATTGGGGTTTAAACTCCCTTCTCTTGCAGTTCTGCTGACATGTGCCAAGGCCCAGAGCGGCAGCCAAACGCAGACCCGAGCGCAGCCTCCGCACGCCGGCTCCCATGGCAGTTGTGTTTTGTGTCCCAGTGAGTTTGCATTGTCACACGCTGAGAGCAGCAGCGGGGAGGCCTGGGCCTCGCAGAGAGCCACAGCCATGGGCTGACAGGTTGGCAGGAGAGCTCACTAAACATACCCAGTCATTACTTTCTCATCTAAGCGAGTACGGTCACTTTCTCTTCAAAACTAATATTAAACATTTTTGTCAGTTTCTGACTTTTATTTCAACGGTGTGTGCAGCACTTTGTTTTTCCAGCATGGAAACTTGACAGGCGGTCCATGTCCAGGTGGATGAGGACTGAATAATGCCTGGAGCAGCACAAAGTGAGATGTCACTTGCAGGCACACCCTTGGTGTGTGAAGGCTTGTTTCTGTCACCTCATGGGATGTCAACCGCTGGGCCACGGCCTGGGGCAGCTGAGTGGGCAGTACTGTTGACAGGAAACAGCTTTTGGGGCAGAGATCAGATGTTGCTTTCCATCTTGGCAGCATTCACTGGATTTTGCACTGATTTCTTGTCATCTTGAGCCTTTAAATGCCAACAACATCCGCTGCTGCAAAGATCAGAACGTACTGCCCAGGTTGTAACAGACTGAAAGCAGGTGACACCAGCCACAGAAAATCCCACCCCAAACTGTTCAAAGGGTGTCCCAGGCACTTTCCTGTTTGTGCTCTGCTTGTAGCTTGACAGCTGAGAAACAGCCTGGAGTTTCAGAGGGGCTTGCTGGAGAGGCTCAGGAGAAGGGAAAATGCTGCAAATACAGGATTTTTTCCAGAGGCTTGGATCTGGACAAGGTAAGGGCTAGAGGGATGGGTGGGAGCTGTTAGCACTTAGCTGTAGAAGTGGAGGAGGTTTAAGTAAGCTCAGAGCTGGTGCTTGGAAGGGGTCAGATAACGAAAGGGTCCTGTAGCAAAGCCAGCCCCAGGTGCCACATTTGCATATGTGACCCTGTGAAGGAGCAGTACAGAATCAGGCTCCTTCTGGGAGCTAACTAAAACCTGGTGGGGAAATTCCATCTGAGCTCCCAACAGCTTTCAGCCAGACTTAAAATCCCTCTTCTTTCCTTTTCATAGCCTTTAACTGGGGTGATGCAGCATTTGGGGGACCCCAGCAAGGTCTGTGGGTCTGAGGCTGCCCAGGAGCAGTGCTGGGCCCTCCAGCTCTTGTGCTGCCAGGAAGGGCAGGAGCATTTGCAGTCACATCTCACATGGCATCGCTTCCCTCTTCCAGAGTGAAAAACAAGTATTTCCACTGGCTTCCCAGCATGCCAGACAGCAGACATTGAGCAGAGACCTCGGAGATGTTTGGAGAGGAGTAAGCAGCCACATGAAAGCAGCGGAAAACGTGCTCCCAGCCCCTTTGAGGGCTGTGCTGCTCC
Organism: Urocynchramus pylzowi; assembly: GCA_013397555.1. Taxonomy (NCBI): domain Eukaryota; kingdom Metazoa; phylum Chordata; class Aves; order Passeriformes; family Fringillidae; genus Urocynchramus; species Urocynchramus pylzowi. The sequence continues at coordinate 287,764 of VZRH01006911.1, forward strand.
GGAGGCAGGGATCCCACCAGCATCCTTCGCTCAGGGCTTTCACTTTACAGGGTGCAGCCAAGTCTCCCAAGAAGGAAAATATTCAAAGACGCTGACAACTCCTTTAAGCCTCACGAGTCTTGTGGTGAATGGGATTATTCAAGCCAGGCTTGGGAGGGAGCAGTGTCCTCGCAGTGATGCTGAAAAAGCTTCAGGATCTAAAACCCACGCTGACCACAGCACTGGCTCGTGCACTAGGAAAGGGAGCCAGCTCTTTACCAGTGCCTCTTGCCTTTCTTCTTGTGTTCCTGTGAGGAGCGGAGCTGAGCTTGTGTACAGCCTTCTGACAATCCTGAATTAGGTACCAAGAGTCCCAAGCAGGAGTTTGGGAAAAGTACCGTGTCATTTTACAGCTCCATTTTGTGGGATAACACCAAGGAGAGCCAGGGAGGGGAAGCACACTGGATAAAGAGGTGTTTCAGAAGTAAAGATTTGCTTGTAAGGTGTTTAAAAGGGATTAGAAGCAAGAGAAAAGCTAGATTATTTTGTGGCAGTGGGGTCTTTCCTGTGCTGAGACCTCTGTGGTGTGTGGAGGGGTTCTGACCTGCTGCCATGCTCTTGAACAGCTTCAGGGATGTTCAACCTCCAACCCTCAGGCTGAGGCCACATTTGAGAGTATTTCCCTTACTCACAGAATAAACCCAGAACTAAAACTTCCCCTGTGCAGGGTGGGGATGCTGTAAGGTTGCAGACTGGGGGAAAACCTGCCAATAATAACAATACCGACATTCCTAATAAACCATTGCTGGTCTCTCTCAAAAATACATTTTCTTGAACTGTATTTCCAGCTTGGCAAAGAAAACTAAATTTACTGACATGAATTTCCACACAGTCATGCCATGAGGAAGGAAGGAAACAAAAACAAAAAAAAAAGCTGAAAGAATTGGTTTGTTTAAAAAATATGTTCAATAAAAAGCATTTTTTTTTTTTCTTTTGGAAGGGCTGAAGAGAGAAGGGGAAGGGATGGATAAATAAGAAACTGCTGTGGTGGATCAGGAAAAGCAAAGACTGGCAGCAAAACCCCTGTTTTGGCTTTGTTTCAGTGTGAAGGGCAGGGACAGACATGTTTTAATCCTGGATACTGAGCCTTCAGTAAATCATTCCTTGTGCTGTGCAAAAACATGGGAATTCTGTATCCTCCCTGTGACACTTCCCATCCTGTGTGGAGCCCGGTGCCACCTCAGTGAGGGACCAGGGCAGACCCCTGGGCTTCTCCCTGCTGGCACAGCAGGTCTGGGCCAGCTGGGAGCTCTCTCATGCAGGCATCCTGGGGCCTGTGGGCTCTGCAGGAGGGCAAACAATGCCTGCAAAGGTGTTTTCCCCCTCTCTGAGGTCCCTGAACTAAGGATGGAGGATGGGTTTGAGGTGACAGTGTGTGGTGTCCTGGGGCTGAAGCAGTGCTGATGTGTCATGGGGACTGGCAGGGGAGGCAGCTGTAAGACATCTCCTGCCCACCCCCCAGCACATCCCCGTGGTCCCTCAGGCACCTCAGAGCTCTGCCCTCTGCCCCATCAGGAATACAAACAGCCTCTAGCATCACCCCCTGCCCTTTGGGCCACCTCAAACAGCTGGAGCCAGGTAAACCTGACAAGTTTTTATATGTACAGAGATGCTCGTCAACCCCCCCTCCCACACCTCAAGTCCCCCAGTAAAAGCCAACCAAAAGAGCATTTAAAATTAAAAAAAAAAAACAAAAAAAACAAAAACCCAAACCAACAACAGTTGACCTCTCCCCCCACCTCAAAAAACGCCCAACCCAGTCCCCAACTGGGTCTCAGGTGGCAGATGGGGACGTGCCGTGTCCCCAGGTGTGGTGGCTATGGGATAAAGTGACCTCTTCCAAACGGGTGTGGGGGGAGCCAGGCCCCGGGCGCTGTCCTGTGCTCCCCCAGCTCGCTCTGGCCAGTGCTGGGGACGGGGCAGAGAATCAGTAGTATGAACTGGCCCAGGCTGTGTCCTGGGGACAGTCCTGGAGTGTGGCCCAGACACTGGGGTGACAGTTCATAGGTAAAAAGCTAAAAACTTGGTGAGGTCTGGCAAGGAGGGCGGCAGAGGGGAGGAGGCACCGACCACCCCCGGCCACCATGTCCCCACTGGTGTCCCCACGGCTAGTGGGTGCCCTTAGGACTCCGAGGAGGAGTGGGAGATGGTCTGGAGCAGCGATTTGTAAATGGCAGAGTTCAGGAAGCGGGGGTAGGAGTCTCTGTGCATCAGCGTGTAGATCTGGAGCTGTGCGTCGTCGAAGGTGTGCGAGGACGGCTCCTGCATCTTCCGGTTGATGACCTCCCGCACCCGCGAGTCCAGGCTCACCTGGGGGCACGGAGAGAAAGTGGGGGCTGGGGGACACCCAAGGACAAGCCCCCAGCCCAGCATCCATCCCCACACCCCCTCTCAAGGGAAATTGAGGAACAATGTGGCACCAGATGTGGGAAGACCACAGTATGCTCCATCCCAAAAGATATTGGCAGTGGAGCCCTGGTGGTTGGGAGGGTTGCAGGGAGGCATGGGGATCTCTCTGGGTCCCCTCTGTGTCCCCCAGCTGGGCACAGGGAGGTGGGTTGGGGTGGTCCCGCCCCGGGTACCCCCGCTCCGGGCATGCTGCAGGCCGGGATGCAGCATGTTCTCGGTCCGCTGGTGCCCTCGTGAGGTCTCGGCCCCGCAGCACAACCCGGCCCGTGGTCCCACGGCCAGCAGCGTCCCGGGAGTTTTGGGGGGCTGGATATCCCCTTCCCACCGCCGTTACCCTGCCAAACTCATCCCCAAACTGTCACAGGGCTCTGGCAGCAGTTAGAATTGAGCCCTCTTCCTAAGAGCCCTCTCCATTTTAGCCTGAGCCCTCCCCTCAAAGGCTCTGCCTCCTACCTCCTTGGGAGAGAGGATGGAGATGTAATCCTCGTAGATCATCCTGGCCTTCTCGTCGATGGTGTGCTTGTTGCACTCGGTTTTGAGCTCCTCACATGCCAGCCAGAAGAGCATGTTCTCCTCGCTGTACTCAGTCCGCAAAAACTCCCGGAAGACGTTGCGCCCCGCCGGGCTCTTCATCAGCTTGTCGAAGGACTGTGCCCAGCCCTGCACCTCCTCCGGCGTGGGTTTGGCACTGACAGGTCCATGGGAAGGCAAGGGGATGGTGTTACAGCCGGCCAGAGATCCCACTGTGTCCCTCCTGCTCATCCCTGGTCCCATCCCAGAGGAACTGTGCCCAGCCGCATCCCCCGTGCTCGTAGGAGGCTGTTCCTGCTCAGGCTCCGCTGGTGAGGAGCTTTCAGAGGTCACTCCTGGGGTCTGTCCCGGCTCTGCTCAGCCAGGCTGGAGCATGGCCTTGCTTTGGGCTGGATTTTCCAAACTGGGATGTATTTTGGTGCTGGCTCTGCACAAATCCCAACAGGAAGAACAGCCCTTTGGTGGAGAGGCAGCTCTGAGCCAAGAGAGTGACATGGGTCCATCACCCCTCTCAGCTGGGGAGGGAGAGAGGCTGTTTCCCAGCAAATGCTCAGCACCTGCTCAAGCAGGCCAGGTACACTCATTATCCATGGCTAATTAGCACATCTAACCCTACCCCAGCTGTTCCAGGCACTGCACAGAGCCCCCGTGGCTGGGTGTGTCACACTTGTCACTCAGGGAATGGGTGCTTGGTGCTGAGCATTCCTGGAGTGGGGTGCTGGCCCATCCTGCTCCTCCCTGAGTGGATGTGGACACTGCTGCTGCTTCCGCTTCAGTGCTGAAACCCCCTGGGAATGGCCTGTCCCCTCCTCTCCCTGTGGCTGCAAGGTGCTCTTGGCAATGGGTCTAAATGGCAGAATGAGGTTCAAAATCTGCTGAGGTTCCTCCATGCCTCAGCTTCCCTTTGCAATGGGCCTGAGGGCAGAACCACAGTAGGATTCAGCCTGTGGCTCTAGGTTCCCTGTTTCTTGGTGAGAACTGGGGATGAGCTGCTGGCTGGACACATCACCAGGAACCCCTGAGCCCTGGTGTCCTGATCCTCTGCCTGCTGCATACCCCAAGGGCAGAACACAGTCCTGGCTGCCATGAAGGGTGGCAGAGGGGACAGTGCCATACTGTGCCATGCTGTGCTTGCCCCCAGCCCACTGCAGTGCCCCTCCACTCACCACGCTTCACAGTTTGGGATGCTCTCCAGTTTGGTCTCCCGGGATGCCCTCCATGCTCGCTCTCGGTCCTCGTTCCTAACGGGGAGACAGAAAGGTAGTCAGGGGCATTGGGGACACATGGAGACCCCACCTTGACCTCTGACCACTGAATCTCCTCCGTGGGCACCAGCACCCTCCACCCATACCTTCCTCTCACCCACTGCCCTAGTGGCAGCCTGGTTCCCTCGTGCAGTTTTGCTGTCACCATGTGAGCGTGTCCCTGTGCTCAGGGGCTGCTGTGGTTCTGGTCCCGCTCCCCCACTCAGGCTGTGTGCCAGGGCCATGTGCCAGGGCTGAGCTGAGCCGGAGTGGCCACAGCAGCCGGCAGAGGTCAGTGCTGGATCAGCCCAAGGCGAAGCTGATGTGTTCACAACACTTGTGAGCTGTTGTGTCGCGAATACTCACCAAGAAATAAACAAGCGTTTACTGGTGATGTGCCAGCACCGGTCTGGCCTGGAGGCAGATAGTGGGATAGAGGTGCTGGGGCTTGGGGATGCAGTGTTCCCTGTCCCTGTGTCCCCTTGTCCCTGGGGCTGCTGGTGGCACAAGTGGAGAGCAGCCATCAGCCAACTTCCCCTGGGCCTGTGAATTTCGGTGCCCAGCACTGACCGCAGCCCTTCCTGCTTGCGACACTGTCCTCGCACAGGACTGGCTGTGCAAACCTCTGCCCCAGCGTGGGCAGCTGGGGTGGGCGAAGCTTTGGGCACGTCCCTGCCTGTGCCACCCCCAGGGCTCACTGCCTGCCATGCCTGAGCCCCACTCAGCAACCAGCACTGCTTGCTCCAGGAACAGGATACAGGAGGGATAGCTGTCCCATCTCTGGGATTTCTGCTCCCTCTCTGCTCGCAGGCTCTTGCAGAAATGAAGGAGAGACACAGGGAATGCCACCAAGCCTAGAGCAGTGTCTAGGAGGGAGATGCATGGGGCTCAGCTCCAGGGTTTTTTACTCCTCCAAGCTCACTCTCTTGGTGGCTGTAAAGACCAAAGCTGGAGCCATCAGCAATCTCTGAATGGGCAGATGCTGAGGAGTAAGAGCAGATGGGCTCTCCAGCATCTGGGCTATCCAGAGAATAAGGAGCTGGAGATCCTCAGTAAGGACAGGAGATGCAGATGGAGGCAAGCAGCTGGTTCCATCCTTGGCTTTGGGCAGTGTTGGGAGGGCAGGGCTGGACTCTGCTCACTGCTCCAAGGCAGAGCTTCCTGGAGGGCTCATATGGACAGTGCCATCCTTCCCTACAGACCATCAGGGCAGCACTGGGGAGTCCCACTGCAGCTTTCTGCTCTATGTATTCCAAGAGATTTGTCCCATGAACAGCAGTCACAGCACACCCAGGACTCTATGACCTGCCCTGCCTATGGGATGGTGAGGGGGGTGGGAGATGCTCCCTGGGCCTGCAGGAGCCAGGGCAGGGGGGCAGTGGGACGTACCACGAGCAGCTGCAGCAGCAGCACCAGCAGAAGCAGCAGGCGTTGGGGCGGTGGTTGCTGGCGGGTTGCACCGTTGTCGGAGAAGTCTCATGCCGGGACATCGGAAGGAGTGACTCTGTGGACGCGGGTCCTGCGTACTGAAAGGCAGGAGGGTGGGCAGGGTCAGGGAGCTGCCAGAGATCAAACCCATCTTGTGCAAACGTACACAGATAGAGGAGCAGTGACTTGCTGTAATTCAGTTTTGGCTCCTGTTTGCCACCCTGGCCCCCGGCCGGTCACCCCTCACCTGTGTCCCAGCCTCATACACGGTGGACGGCGTTGGGTCGTGTTCCAGGGGCTGTTCTGCCGCTCTCAGCTCCTCCCAGCCCGCGGGTGAGCCGTGAGACCCCCTGGCTAAGGTCCCTGCCGCCTCCTGGACGGAGCCTGTGGGGAGGGAGAGGAGTGGCACCGCGTTACTGCACAGAACCCCCGGCTTCGAGCGGCTCCGGGGGCTGCTTCGTGCTGGGAAAGCCCTGGGCAGGTGGCAAGCGAGGGCAGGGCAGCAGGCAGAAAGTGCAAGAAAAGGAAGTGAGAAGGAAAGTAGAAGAGGAAATGCGTTGGGACATGCTCTGCCAGCCCCCTGCTTTGCCTGGGATCCCATCCCACACTTTGGGGACGCTGTGAGGCTCGCTGCAGGCAGCAGTGGGGCTTGGCAGGGTGAGGGGCTCAGTGCTGGCCCTGCACACCCCTGGCTATGCCCTGTGCCATGGGCAAGAGTGGCTGAAATCCCTGGTGTCTTCAGGCATGGCATGGGGAAGTCAGAGCTGCTCCACGGCATCATGTGAGTGGAAGGAAACAGGGTGGTGGTGGTGGTGAGTTTTCACAGCTCCTGGCACTAAACCTAACCTTGTCCCCTGCCACCTGCCTGTCCCTCCCCCACCACTGGCTCAGCCCGGAGCAGGGATGCTCCTGGGTATTAGAGATGCTGGGTGCTGGGCTCAGCATGGGCAGTGGTTATGCCAGGCCACAGCTGGCTCTACTTCCCTGTGCCTTGCCAAGGCTGAGGGGCAGCAATGCTGGTCCTTCCCTGCCAGAAGGAAGGAATGGGATCAGAAGCAGCAGGCAGGGGGAGCCCCCAGAGATCTCAGCCTCAGCATCCCTACCTTGAGCAGCCCCAGGCCTCGCTGTCTCGGGTCTGAGTCTTGCTGTTACTCAGCAAGGGGACAGAGCAAGGCTGGGGGATGCAGCTGGGGACACAGCTGTCCCCAGAGCCCTCCAGGAGTCCTGGGAGTAGAGCCCCCTGTTCCCAGCACAGCCATCACCCAGCAGTGCTTTCCTGGGCCCTCACAAACCCTCCCACAGTCCCAGTGCTCCCACAGGAACGAAAAAGGAGAGAGTCTGTGTTTCACTCCCAATTGTCCCTATTTATAGCCCCAAGTGCTGGCAGGATGGCTGTGACCTTGTCACCCGGTTCAGAGCAGCTCTGCTCCCTCTCAGACCGTGCTGCCTTTGGGTCCACTTAACCCCCCACTTTTTCCCTTTCCTTTGCCTCCCCTGGCCCAACCATCTTCCACTCCCAGCACCTTCTTCCCACTGCCCACCCACATCCCACTGCTCTTGCCCTGGCACCCAGCACTGCCAGGGGCTGCAGCACCATCAGGAATTGGGGTCAAGGCTGTGGGAATGGGAGGAGCAGGACAACCTGAACACTGGGAACACCCAGCTCCCTCCCAGCTCAGCCTGGCTCTGCCACAGCCCTGGCTAAGGAATGGTTGGATTGGGGGTGACTGAGGGGCCGGGATGTGGGGACAGCACGTGGCTTTGCTCTGTGGGGACATCCAGGTAATTAGCTTTGCTTGTTGGCCAGAGCTGACCCACAGGAGGCTGAGCCAACACACCCTGGAGAGGCAGCAGGAGGGGGTGGCATCCCCTGGCAGGACCATCCCCTTCCCATGCCAGGGGGTGCGCTCAGCACCCAGCCAGGAGCAGGATCAGGTCGCTGCCCACCCTGGGTGCTGTGGGACACACCCAGGGCCATTCTGGAGCAGTGTGCTGTGCCATGGGGAGCAGGGAGAAAGGACCTGTGAGCCTGCACAGGGACCACAGGGACCTTGTCTGATGGCAACAAGAGGTGACACTGGTGTGATCCTTGCTGGCACCAAAAGGCAACGCCAGCACAGTCTGATGGACACTGAGGGGCACTGCCATTTGCAGGGATGATTTCCCAGCTCTGTGCACCCCTTTAAATCTCCTGCCACCCCCACCTCCCCATGCTGGCAGGGGCTGGGTGCCGTGGGGCTGTCACCAGCTGCCCCAGTGCCAGGCCTCCCCACGGGGCTGCTGGGGCTGGCGGATAGGGAAGTGCCGGAGGGAAGGCGAGGGCGTGCGCTCGAGGCTGCAGAAAGAGGAAGGATGACAAAAAGGGGACATTTCCTCACAGAGAGAAGAGAGCCCCAGAACCACACTCCCTGAGCTCCCCAAGCCCCCCGTGAGTCTGGGAGTCCCTGGGCTGTGCCAGGTGGCATCACACGCCCCTGATGTCCCCATGACCTGTGGCACCGCACTGTCCTCTGGCCAAAGGGAGCGGGGACCCTCCATGCAAGCAGACGAGAGGAGATCTCCCCAAAATCACTTTCAAAGGGTGAACCTCCCCTTCTAGCAGGCCTTGCTGAGATGTTGGCCCCATCCCATACACCTGCACATGAAGTTCCTTGTGCCCTGCTCACCCTGGGCAGAGCAGCCTCCCCCAGTTCTGCAGCATGGGGCACAAATCAACACCCACCTCAGCGCAGGGGCACTCCCAGCACAACCTGTGCTGTCCCTGACGTGCCCACCGACCCTGTGCCGTGGGTGCTGGCAGGACTGGGGGGGTGGGAGCAGCTCTTGTGTGTGTCCATACCTGCAGCCTGGCCAGGGTGACCCCGGCTGGCTCAGGGGGTGCGCGGCATCGCCAGGACCGCCGGCTCTGCGGGCAGGGAGGTGGGGGAGAAAAGAGGAGAGAAAGAGAAAAGCAAAGCGACTGAACACATCCTCTCACAGGAAAGGGAGTGGTAAGGGAAGTGGCAAACTCAACCGAAGGGTTCAGTCCTTTTTTGGGAAAGCCCCAGCCCGGCCCAGACACTCTCCTTGCTGCTCCACCACGGGGCCAGCTGCCCCATCGAGGGGCACAGTGTGTCCCACCAGGGGCTGAGCCAGGTCAGCCTCCTGCCTCCCAGGAGGGCTGGATCCGGCAGCAGCTGCAAGCACGAGGGCTACCAAGATGGGGCTCCCCGGCCAGGACTGGCACTGATGGCAGCTTCTCATAAACAGCCCGGGCACGCTGGTGCTGGAACAACCCCGTGGCCGAGGAAGTGGCTCTGCCGAGAGTGACAGGCAGGCTGTGTCCCCAGGACGCGTGCAGGCTGCACCGAGGTGACCAGCCGAGGCCACTTCAAAGCGACAGTGCTTTCTGCCACGCTGTGCTTCCGATGTGCCCGGGCTTCCAGCACTGCCCGCAGGGCACAGACAGCGGCAGCGGGTGGGCAGTGCGGGAAAGGGGCTGTGCTGAGGGTGGGCTGAGCCAGAGCCGCCGGCGGTGCCTCCCGGCAGCATCGGCCGTGCGAGGTGGGATGTGCCAGCCTGATGCACAGAGCGCAGCCCTGCTCCCTCGGCCAAGAGTGACTCACAAACAAAGTTGTTTGGTTTTTTTCCTCTTCAGGAAAAATAGAAACAGAACAGAGAGAGAGAGAGAGAAATCAGCCGCCAACCTCCGTTTTCTTGATTAAATTCACCCTCGGCACTGCTGTGGGCAGCGGAGGCTCCAGCCCACAAGCGACCAACACCGCTTGTGGTCTCTGCTGGCGGCTGCCCCTCGGCGGCACGGTCTCACCGCAGGTGAAAGAGGGCAGCAAGGGGAGAAAGAGGGAGGAGGGATGCTGGCCCACCCCCGCTCCCCTGGGGCAGCGCCATGTGCCTGTTATCAGCTCATCCCAGCGCCCGGCTCAGCGCCGCCGCTTCCCTCGCCTTCCCCGGGACACGGGCTATCACCTCCTCTCCTCCCGAGCCCGCACACCCGGCATCCAAACCCAGCGCGCTTGTGCTGCTGCTGTCCCCAGCGCCGCTCCATCCGGATGGAAACCTTTCTGTCACCCCAAAGCCACCACCGCCTTCGGCAGCTCCTGCCTCTGCCGACACCCCCGGTGCTCCAGGGGCTCAGCTGGGCTCCGCTTCTCTGGGCACCTGAACCTCATTTATTCCCCAGGTGGTTTTCCAGGATTCCCTTTGCTGCTACAAGGCAGGGAGAGAGCTGGGGCTGTCAGGATGCAGCTACGCTCCCACGGCCTCCGGCACCCCCAGCTCACAGGCACCGAGAGTATTTTTATTCTCTGGCCACCTCTTGCTACTCTCCACCCCAGGAAGGACCTTCCCTTCGTATTTTATGGGTCAAAACCGGGACAGCAGAGATGCTGCTCATCACAGAACCCTGCAGGGATCATCTGGGTGGGGACAATGAACAAACCCCCAGTGGCAACGGAGACACCATCCCTGTCCAAGTCCCTGTCATAGCCCAGTGATGCCCCAGCCAGGAGCAGCACCGGATCTGAGCCCTCTCCACGCCTTGGAGGAGCTGCAAACACCCATCACCTGCTAGACCAGCCACGCTGGATCAGCACAAGGAGAGCTTGGCAGCCCTGGCTGCCCGCGTGCTGCTGGATTCTCCAGTGTCTAATAAGGGCTCAGCACAGCCTGCAGCTTCCCCACCCCCTCCCTGGCATTCTCCCAGGAGGTCCCAGCACCTCTGATCTCTGCCAAATTTGGCTGGAACCAGCCACTGAGTGCAACCAGAGGCGAGGCAGCCCAGCAGGCAGCTGGGGTGGGTGGCAGGGGGCTGGCACCCCCCGGGACCCCTCTGCGGGGTTACCCCACGGTAACAGCCGAGGCACGGCCGCCGAGCCCCACAGCTGCCTCCCGCCCCCGCAGCCTGTCCCAGCCACCTGCCAGCAGCACAGGAAGTTTTAGGAGTTATTTTTAGACTTGGTTTTCAATCCACCCCCCCCTCCCTTAGCAATCTTTTAGAAAAAGATTAAAGAGGTTGAGGGCTTGAGCCCCCCGGCTCTGCGGGACGGGGCTGGGCTGACCCCAATCCTACAGCACAGAGGTGCCAGTGATCCCTGACAGTGGCTGGGTGGGCTCTGCTGGGATGAAGGCGTGGTTGTGCCCATGTGGCTGCACCCTGCCGTGTCCTCACTGCCCTGCAAGCAAGCCCACGGCACTGATAACGAGCCCACGGCACTGATAACGAGCCCACGGCACTGATAATGCTGCAGATGTGCCCACACACGTGGCTGAGGCAGCAGTGCCCAGTGGGTACCTTTGGGGAGATCCCTGCCCTGCAGTGATTTCTCTGCCATTCCCAGAAGTTGGAAAAGCTTCTGGGAATG
>VZRH01006911.1:307354-322538 GCA_013397555.1 Urocynchramus pylzowi
GGCTCTGGCGGGTCCCTGTCCCCGCCGATCGCCGGGAGAAGGAGCTTGTGCTGAGCGGGGAGCGGACCCGCTGCAGTGTCCCAGGAGCGCGGGGCAGCCGCGCACCATCCCGGGAGCTGCTGCCGGTTCCTCGGGTACCCGACGGACACGTGGGAAGGAAGTCCTGGTAGCAAAAGCTGGGCACTCCATCGATATTTCCCCTAATTTTCTGCTGATGTTGCTAAGTCGGCTCAGACCTGGCCAGCAGGATCAGGACAGTGACTGCCCTCCCTGTCCTGGGAACTGCTGAGGTCACCCCTCAAAACCGGTGTTTGGTTGACAAGGTGATGCTGAGGTGCTGGAGTGTGTCCACAAGAGGGAACGGAGCTGGGGAAGGGCCTGGAACACAAGGAACTGTTGAGGGAGCTGAGGGGCCTCAGTCAGGAGAGAAGGAGACTCAGGAAAGACCTTCTCATTCTTTACACCTACCTGAAAGGAGATTGTAGCTAGATGGGGGTTGATTTCTTCTCCCAGGGGACAAGCAACAGGACAAGAGAAAATAGCCTCAAGTTGCACCGTGGGAGGCTTAGGTTGGATATAAGGGAAAATTTCTTCCAGAAAAGATTGTCCAGCATTGGACAAGCTGCCCAGGGCAGTGGTGGAGTCACCATCCCTGAAAGGGTTTAAAAGCCTTGTGGATGTGGCACTTGGTGACATGGCTTAGTGGTGGGCTTGGCAGCCAAGGGGAAATGCTTGGACTCGATGATCTCAGAGGGCTTTTCCAGCACAAACAGATCTCTTTCACTCTGATTCTGTGATTCTAAGAAGGTGCACGGTGAGCAGAGGTGAGCTCTGCCACAGGCTGCAGGGAGCTGTGAGTCCAGCATAGCACCAGCACCTGCAGAGCTGGTGTTCCTCTTCAAGAACTCCAGTAACTCCAGGCAGGATGCTCAGGAGCAGGAGGCCTCTTTTGGTGAATATCTGAGACGGTTCCCAATGGTCTGCAAAGCACAATTTGCTGGAGAGATCCTGTCAGCAGTTGCTCAATGCCATCCCCAAAGTGCTCTGCAGTATCAGCCTGGCTGCAGCAGCAGAACAGGCTGATCCCTTCCAGGGGGTTTCCAGTTTGTGTGCTCCTTGAGAGGCTGGCAGGGGATGAAGCTGGATGGATGAAGGCTTCAGAGATGTTTTGCTTTAGGAAAGCCTTCCCCCCACCAGCTATCTGGGCTTTTTAAAGCTTTCCAAGCAGCAGACCATTTTCAGACTGGAGTGACCAAAAGAGAAGCTCCTGGCACTGGGCTCTGAGGAAGCAACAGTCCTTGAGCTTCTACAGCCCAAGTGAGAGGCAGAGGAGAAGCAGCTCTGTGCTGTCACCCTGCAGGAAGTGCTTGTCAGAGCTGAGATTGTAAAGGTCATGTTCACCCTGTCCCTGAAGGTGCAGCTCCTCTGCTGAGGGCAGCTGGGGACACGTTGAGGTGATGCTCTTGTGAGTGCCCAGAGCTGGCATGTGAGGGTGCAGGAAGCAGAGCTGCTCTGGGGACCAGCCCTGCTCCAGGGTGTAAATCCACCCTGTGCTTCTCAGTGGTAGAGATGTCTTTGCAGAATACCTGGTTTGAGCTGTGCAGTCTCATCAAAGCTAATTTATTCCCTTAAGTGAGAAGTACCTGTGCACCCTTTACAGCCTTTTGACTCTTTTAAGGCCTCAAAGCTTCCTGTGGAATGTCAGAGACATGTTTTCAATCCCAAACTCTGCCTTAGCTATCAGGTGTGCTACAAGCCTGCATATCTCCGTGGCTCCCCGGGGCTGCTCACAGGCTGACTCAAGAGTCGTTCTGCTTGGGGTCACGTTTTTTCCACAGGGACCTGAAGTGCAAAGATTGCCTCTCCTGTGCTCAAGCTTGAAGATAAAGCAGCAGCTTGAAGTTCTGGAGTGTGTCTGGAGGTCATGGAGCAAAGTTTAAAAGAGGATTTTGCACTACCAGGCTCAGAATTTGGTCTTTAAATTCTATCCCATTTAGAGAGAAAAGGGTCGATTATTTTGATTTCCTAACGTAACAGAGCTTATGCAATCACATTGTATATCAGCCCACTCAGGTTCTTCCAAATTATTCTCTTCAAAATCTTTTTAACCCTTTGGCCAGTTCTATGAATAACTGAGAGTGGTTAGAGCTGAGCTCTTGCCATTACAAACAGCTGGGCAAAGAATGACCCTGCCAGGGCTGCAGCTGTGAGAAAAACCAACACATGCTGTCAGACCTTATTAGACACTGGAGAATCCACTGGAGCTGACATTTGATTGATGCCCAAACCGTGGGAAAAGCTTCAGTCAGGGTCTGTGCCCTCACAGGCACCCAGGTCTGTCCCCCAAGAGACGCCAGCCTGCTGAAAGCCAGACTCTGCAGATCCTGCAGCTCCCAGAGCTGTTTGTTTGCTTTCTGGTGCCAAGCTGGGAGGGGGTGGGCAGGGAGAAGGAGCTTAGCAGAAATCTTGGCCAAAAGGGCCAGTGCTGGTGTTCCAGGTTGGGGCTAAAGGTCCCAAAGCCTGCCTGTGGTGGTGTAAAGATGCTGCCCTTGAAGGAGTCACTGCAAGTTACCAGCTCTGCTGCTGGGTGGCACAAACTGATAGTGCCTTGGAGGGCACTGAAATCCCTGTTACCCCTACAGCTGTCACCCGAGCCTCTCAGTGACCTACAGACTTTCTCTCAAACTCTCATCAGTGTTTGAGAGGTGGCTGAACTCGTTATGAGGTATGTCAGAGAGAAGTGGTGACAAAAAGGACAAAGCTGAGGTGGTTGGACTCCTCTGATTACTCTTGGCTGAAATTGAGCCAGGCAGGGGAGATCTGGGCAGATGTGCCCTTTCCTTGACTACAAGATGGACAGTGGAAAAAGCTGGACCACATTTTAAAAAGTCACAGATGTTTTGGAGCTATCACAGCAGATTGGAACAGACAGGAATTGAGATACACTCTGGAGATCTTCCAGCTGTAAAAATGAGCATGGTTTGGTCTGGTCCTTGTATAAAACATCCCAAGCAGGTGGAACAGCTCCTGCAGATGTGTGGAGAGCCCATGGGAAGTCTCCACTCTTCTTTCCACAGGGGAAAGGTGATGCTGATGCTTAGAGGTGAGAAAAGTGTATTTGAGAGGAAGGTTTGAGAAGCCAAGTGTCTATCATGAAAAGAAAATGCTTTGCCCAAAAGGAGAAGATAAAGATACTCTCAGCTGTATAATCTACCCTGAGAACTACATTCTCCCTTTTTCATTCTCCTTGCATGAAGAGCATCTCCCTGTTGCTTCCTCATCCCTAAATCATTTTGTACACAGAGTTCATGACCTGCTGACTACAGGACAGCAGAAAAAGCAAATGATGGTTATGAGTGTGTGAACAAATATCACCCTGATATTTCCTTTTTAACACAGCAACGTTCAGGAGTCATTGTCAGGAAAAGCTGGTCATGATTTTGAGGTTTCTCACTTATATGCTAAGCTGAGAACAACTTTGACATGCAGAGCAATGATGTTTGAATGTGGTTTTTGGTTTAACACCATACAATCCTTATTTCTCATTGAATTCATTGACACTGAAATGGGCAAAGCTTTGATTACAGCCTGATTTGCATTGTTTGCAATGCCAGAGTGAACAGTCGAGCTGCAGGATTTATTTTGGCATCTTACATCACTAAGACCTGATGAGATGGTGGAGTAAAGGAGAGCGGGGTGCTGTGCCCTGAGAAAACACACGAGTTCCCAAGTTATGATAGTAAATTTCCCTCAATCCAGGGGAATAAAGACAGTAGGAATATAGATATTTTTGCACTTTCCCCTCTTCCTTCTGTAGTGGATGTGGGGCAGAGGCCAGGTGTTATTTGACATCCCTGCACTCTTAAGGTATTTTCACTGTAGAATTAAGTGTCAGAAGTGAGAGCCTTCCCCCTGCCTTGCAAAGCCTGGTTCAGTGTGGGAAGCACCGTTTCTGGAGGGAAAGGGTTTATTTTTGCTCAGTCTTGAATCAGTCTCAGCTTTCCCTGCTGTGAGAGCTGGAGGAGGAGGAGGAGGGGAGGCCAGGCAGGCTGGTGTGTGAGGATTCATTTCCTCCAGGTCACTAACAACCCTCAGATAAAGTGACACTGGGGTTCAGCTGCCCTAAGCCCAAACTGAACTTGAACCAGAGTCCCCACTTGAAACTCCCAGGATGTTCTGGGAGACATCCCTGCCCTGCTGCTTGTACCAATCCCCCTCTCTGCTTCTCCTGCTGGAAATGGGTGTTAGGAGAGGTCTGAGCCTGCCTGGTCTGAGCTCTGAAATCTTCTCACTGTTTTCTAAGACCTGTCCTGGGGACAATAGTCCCAGGAACAAATTGACTGATGCATCCTCTTTCTGACACGCTCCGGGACAAGAGGAAGGGAGCTGTTTGCTCCTTCCTCCGCCCCTTTTCTCGGTGAGACAGATGCAAGCCACGCAGCTCTCCCTCTGCTTTGGCGAAGGGAGGGGCAGTTTCCTGTTTTTATACAGAAATTAGATAGATCCAGGATGCCTTTGTGAGGCTGCCGGTCCCGATGCACACTCAGGGGCTAAGGGGGCTGTCCGTGGGCTCTCTGGGTTTTATTTCAGCTTTCCTCCTGGCTGTGCCCCACGGAACGAATGGGGCACATTTGAGAATGGAGGGACATCCCTCGGAGCAGCCGGTGCAGGAGGTTCCCGAGCAGCACCGAGAAGCCTTTCCTGCAAAACCAGAATCTGCTTTTCCAGTGGCGCATCCCGGGGTGTTTGCAGCAGCAGCAGCACAGCTCCATTATGCCCCAGCCACGGCACTGCTCGTCCCAGAGCGGGGCTGTGCCTGGCGTTAACATCCCAGGAATCTGCTGCAGGAACAAAGTGCAGAGTCGTGTTTGCAGCTGCTGGGGGGAAGCACGGGCGGGGAGCAGAAAGTGCCCAGCGCAGCGGTCTCACGGTCCGGCTGTCAAGGAATTGGTCTTGCATAAGGAGAAATGGAGAGCAAGCAGCAAATTGGCCTTGCTGAGCGCTTTGGGCATAATTAATAAGGAGGGAGCTGGGCAAAGGTACTGGATAATTAAGTTGGCTGATAGCAGAGCTCTGTCCAGAGCAGGAATGTGTTGTGTGCTGTCACGCTAAAATTAGCAACATTTTGTTATAGTGCTTTTCCTTCACAAAATGCACTCGGGTAAAGTTGCCAGCTCCCCTCGGGGAGGGAGGCACCACGTCCTGATCCTGAGCGGTGGAGGAGCCTGGGGCTGGCAGAGGGAGTAGGATGGGGCTTTTCCTGCAAACCCCCCCATCTGGAAGACACAGGGTCCCTCTGCCTGGGGTGACCTGTGGATGGGTGATTTTGCCTGTGAGAAAGCTGGAGAATGGAGGGGTGAAGTGGCTGTCTGAGGTCACCAACTGAGTCATGGGTAAAGCCAGGAATAGCAGCCAGCAGTCAGGCTCCCAGCTGCTGTACCTATGGTTATTTCTGTTTATGCTCTTCACTTCTCTTGCCCATGGTTTACTGAGTGCATTCCAAGAGTAACTTGCCTGCCAAACTTCCTCCCCTTTAAAACCAGAAATGGACAGATAAGATAGTAAAAGAAATAAGTTTAACTGCTGGTATGTGCACAAACATACCTGAACCCCGTCCAAGTTATCAGCCAGTTGTTTTTTGTTTTTTTTTTTTAATGCTCTTTTGGGGCAGGAGAAACTCTTCCAATCTCAAAATGCCTATGGCAGTTTGCTGGCACGATGTCAGATGATTTATTTGCTTTGCCTGTGGTCAAAAGGAGAAAAAATTTAAAAAGGAAAAAATAAAGAAACATGTTAGACATAGCAAAACCCGGTCAAGTGACTCCACTATAAATCCCATGAAAGCAGTGGGAGAGTTGTGGCTCTGGGAATTGGAAGTTTAGACTGTAAACCAAAATAAAACTGAAACCCCAAATAAATGCTACATTCTCACCCAATAAATTTTCCCAGAATGCCTTATCTACTTCTCAGTGAAGGCTCTGAGACTTTCTTCCACCAACTTGTAAATCAGATTGGGCCCAAGGCCAGAGTATCTGGAAAATCCTAAACTGGGTGGGGGAGGGTAATGACTTGGATCCTCCTTATTCTTGGCATAAACAGAATTAGAATGCTCTGTTAACTGCTGTTCAGAGGCAGCATAAAAAGGTTAATCCAGGTAGCAGAGCTGACATGAAGTCAGACTCTCACATCAAATGGTAGAGGCACAAGTGTCCAGCAATGCTGTGCTGTAGCTGTACCTCAGGCTGCTGTCCCAGAGCAGGCATGAGGATGAGCACTTGCCTACCCTGTGACCTGAGCTTCATTCACTCAAATTCACTCAAAATGCCTCTAGTTATGGATCAGAGGATGGGCTGCCTTTGCATCCCACAGCACAATCCCATCACATCTTCATACTTGGCTCTGTCTCTCCTTTCTTTGTTTTATTTTTCTTTTTCTTTCCTTTTTTTTTTTTTTTCCCCTTTGCATTTTGCCCTCTCTGTTTCTATTTCAGTGCTTTTATTGCAGTTTTGTTTTATGGTTCTCTTCATTCCCTGACTGAGGGGTGATGCTCTGTGTAAGGCATGCAGAAGCTACTGCTGCTGGCACGAGTCCCCTCCAAGACCAGAGAGAGGTGCCTGGGTCCCCAGGCTGTCATCTGACACTCAGGATATGCCATGAGCATTCCTGACAGGGATCTGCACTGTGGAAGCAGGGAACTGCCTGATCTCTGACCAGGAGGGATTCAGCATTGTGTGGTTTTCTGTGTTTCCTCTGCTCTACTTTGCTGGATTCTCCCCAACTTTCTCCAGGATTTATTTGCAGAGGGATCAGGCTGGAATAATGCTGGTTTGGTCCCCAGATATCTTGTACACACAGGCTATCCCTTTCCAGGAGGTGACTTCCAGAGTGTCCCAGGCATAAGAGCTGACCTCTCCTCTTTGCCCTTGTGGTGATTCCCTGATGCTGGAGCTGATGAGCAGCGTCCAGCTGAGTTCTCCCTCCTCCTGCCAGCCCTGGCTCTGCACTCTGCAGTTCCAGGTCCTTTCACAGAAATTAACATTTACTTTAAGAACTAAAACAAACAAAACCCAAATAAATCTCCTCACAAAATAAGATCAATAAAAACATAGCCAAGTGCTTTGTTTTGCTTAGAAGACGAATCTTTGTACATATCCACTTGTGTGTTGCCAAGTTTTGGAAATCAGCAAAGGCTGACATTGTTTACTGCAAATTAAAGACCCTTTGGAGACACTCTGTCTTGCTTTCCAGTGTAGCCTCGGGCTGGGGGAGGAAAGCACTTGGACAGTAGCATAGAAGAAACCCTGTTCCAGTGTTGCTAACTATAGCATTAATTTCAGAATCATAAATAACTGCAGTACCATGGTTACAGCACTAGCCAAGTATGATATCATTTAGTTTAGGATTAGGGGAAAATATCTTCCTTGAGGCTGTAGGTTCTAAAATAAGCAACTTTTCCAGTATAAGTTTTCTCCCAAAGACTACACAAACACCAGCCTGTAGCTGTAAATTAGGAGGATTACTCTGGTAAAACTGACTGGATGAGAAGTGTCAGCAGGTAAAACAGCTCAGAGAGCAGATTCTTCCAAGTTCCTCAGGAAATGACAGCCTGGCACTCCATCAGTTTTCTTAGAAAACAGCACCTTCTGGGAATGGGAGCAAGCACAGCCCTTCCAACCTGAGCTCTGCAGTGGAGAAATGATCAGAAATGATCATTACAGAGATGGACTGAGAGGCCAGCACTGACAGTTCCCATGGCTGCGTGGGCAGCACTAGAGGAACTGCACAAAGCAGTCACAGCTCGTGGGCATCCATTGGCCCCATGGAGCAAACAGCTGGGATGTTTGTTTTACAAAATTTACACACAATTACACGCACGCACAGACCTGCAGGAGCAACTGGGAAAGGCTGTTGTGAGGGAGATCCTGAATACCTGTTATAGAGAGTGCAGCACTATCATGAATTACAGAAAGCACTCAAATGGGATAAGGGTCTCTCATAATAAGAGAAAATTTTATGGAGAAACACAAGCACAGCAAAAAATGGTCATAGTTTGATGAAACAGGAAACCTGGCTTTAGGGCTTTAGGGTACAAAATCCTAGACCACACAACCCAAGGCACTGATCCCATTCAAAATTGTTCAAGAAGTTATGACACGAGGTCTGTATTGGCAGGCTTTATGCCAGATTAGATATTGTCTTTCTTCCTGCTGCTGGCACCCAGCCAGCACAAAGGCCGTGTTGGGAGCTCTGGCTGATCCAACAGACACGTCATTGTGTGCCCAGGCACGATCTGGATTCAATTTGTCCTGCGAAATGATCCACTCGTGCTCAAACCTGCCATAAGGGACCATAGAATTGTGGTACAAAACTCCATTTCAAACTTCTTTTTCTTCTCTAATTCCAGGCAAGAGGATTTTGCCCCATGCAAGTGTCTGTGATAACCATTGGAATGTTTTCCCTCAGTTTAGTGGCTTGGATTAGAGGGAGTCCCCCCACGGAAAGCAGTGGATAAACTTGAGCACACTGTGAAAAATGAAATGTCTTTTTTATTTCTGCTCTTCCTGGTTCTAATCATGCAGACAGCATCTGAAAAGTGACATTTTGGGATAGGCTGAAGCAGTCTGGTGCATACACTGCATTCATTAGCCCTGCCTCTCTCTGCTGCAGCCGCATCCCTGGTGAGAGATCCTCTGGTGGTTAACTTAGTCTCAGGTCCTGAGGGCAGAATCTCAGCTTTCAAGGAGATTTTGGACTTCTGCAGCTCTGAGCAGCCTGACAACCCCAGCCTCTTTCTTTTGCTCTTTACCTGTTCTAGGCCTGACTTGGGAAGTAACTGTTCTCCACCACAAAGGTGTGGGAGGCCAGCATGGTTTTCATTTTGTCAGTGGTGGGCTCTGCAAATACCACATACCTTGCCCTGTTTTGGGTTGTGTTAGACAGAGGGATGCTTTTGATTTAGCAATAGTCCTCTGTGTGAGTTTCTCTGTCTTGAAGTCATCTTTATTGCAGCTGTGCATTGCAAAGCAGCCTAAAGGAGAAAAAGAGAGGAAGAAGATGGAGGAATGATATTTGTGTATGAGGACAGAGGTTTTTTGAATTATCTGGTATGAGTTTCATGATAAAATACCAAGGTCATCTGGCCAAGGGAGTGGATAGAAGAGATTAACTGACATTAGTACTAATTTAGGGTGTCAATAGCTTCTTTAATTCAGCTAGTGAATAAAGGTATTGCTGTCAGGCTCAGAAGATGGACAATGCTTGTGGCTTTGATGCTGATCTGTCCTTTAGCCCTCACAAACTCAAATCTTTGTCATTTCTTGTGCTATGCCCATTTTCTCTGCAAGGACTGCAAGACATCCCTTCACTGCCAAACAATACAGGACCCTGATCTACACTGGGATTTCTACCACCACATAGGGCATCACTTTTACAGTGACCCAGTCTTATTTCATCAGGGTTATTTAGAGCTTCACTGTTCTCTTCAAATCCTCTACTGTCAGGGAATAGAGTCAGGGCTGGCCCACTTGGGATATTTTGCTGATAGTTGAGCTGCAATATTCCAGACAGTCTAGTCTGTATTTGGGATGGGGATTGGAGAGCCTAAGGAGCCCTCTCCCCTGCAAGGAGGAACCATCTGTCAGAGCTGTGTGTGGATCTCTCCTTGGAAGCTCCTGGAAGCTGCTCCCAAGTGCAGTTCAGAATTATGCAGGCAATCACATATCACTGCTGCTGTACTGAGGCTGCCAGCTGAGGGGTCAGGTTGTCCCCTTTGTTTCCCAGTAATTACTATTTTTAGTTCAGGTTTCATGAGCCCAAAGGTCTTCTGGCTGTGCACTGTGCAACTTCAGAGAAGACAGATGGGGCATTACAGGCACAGTGTACTTAGTGCCTGCCACTCATGAGATTCAAAGTCCAATCTGGTTGGTTAAAGAAAAATGTTTTCAAGTTCTGGGAAAAGCTCTCTCTGGGTGGAAGCAGAATATCTGCAGCAGAAGCACAATTAACAGGGAATAATTTCACTCATAGTGAAACAAGAAGATTGGAAATGTTCAGGGACCACAGGGAAAGTCTGCTGTGGCTCAGACTGTGTCAGCTTGTCAAGTGCATCCTGAGAGATTCCTGTCCCTCCTCAGTTCCAAGGCAGGAATTGAACCCAGCCCAAAATCTAAGGAAGGAACTGGGTGTGCAGGTGCTGGGCAGAGCAAGTCAGCACAGCTCCCCAGCTGAGAGCAGAGGGAAGCTGGGCCAGGCAGCATTCCTGGAGCTGGGGTTCAGTCCCAGGCTCCCTGCTGAGGTTGCCAGTGGCCATCCCAGCTGCAGTGTGAGCTGAGGGCATGAGTCAAAGCCACGAGGGGCTGCCATGGCCTTGCCAAGTATAAAAAGCAGCCTTGTGTGTGCTTTGCTTCTGTCTGAAAACAACAGAGAAGGTATGAGCCACTGCAGATCTGTTGCTCAAGAAATCCCAATGCTGCTTTGATGGATCCTAAAAAGGAAAAAAAAAGAAAACAAACAACCCAAAAAGCCTTGTATATATGTTTATACATATATGGTGCTCAAAAAGTATCATACATATTCTAACCTTCCACAAACATTAACCAAGGGATCATTGTAAAAGGCCTGGGAAGATCCCAAATAGCACAATCTTCATTTTACCAAGGCCACAAATAGTAAATAGCTGACTAAGGACTGCAGACTCAGCACCCACATTAAAACTGGGGCTCAGGGAAATCTGCTCATGCCTGGCTGCTGCTGCCACACACCTGCAGCAGGGACAGCAGCTGGGGAGCACTGCCCAGAGTCCCAGCACTGGGAAACCACAGCTCTCAAGCACAGGGGTCTCACAGGCAGGGTGTCATCACAGCAGAGAAGCCCAGACAGGCAGGGTAAGGCCTGCCTTACCCTGAACAGCTTCTGAAAACAATTTGTGTAAAAGAAACTGTGGTGGAATTTAGCTGGTTGCTCCTCACACAGGTTCCTTTGAGTCTCAGCAGTATTCCAGAATAAACCCTGCAGTTCAGCTCCTGCTTCCAACCCTCAGGGTAAAACACAGCTGACTGCAGGTTAAAACAAGGTGGCCACGGGTGAAAATTATACTCAAGGTGGATAAAACACAGATATTATGGCAAGGTGAAAGACACAGGGAGAATAGTACATACCCATGGATGAACTCTGGGAGCTGAGGTTGTTTTCACCACGTCATGTGAACCAAACCTGTCGAGTTTCACATGAAGGGCAGCCTGAGGCACGCTCGTTTTGTTCTCAGAAACTGGAATTTGTAATAAATATGTGGCAGCCCGTGGTAACCAGAAACTATTATTATCACAGGAAACACTGCTGGTCAGGAGGAACAAACGTGTTTGATCCCCGTGGTGTGAACAGACCTTGAATTTGTGCTGCACAGACCCTCAGTATTATTACATGGGCAATGTTCTTAATAACAAGAGAGACTGAGTAAATGGGTTTGACTCTGAGCAGAGAAGGCAACAAGCCATGAAGAATAACATGTTGTGGGCAGAGGAATATCGTGGAGTGTAAACAGTCTGCCTTTCCCTCAGCTGGGTTCTCCTTAGAGCTGCACCCTGATGAACATGACTAGCAGGGAGGTAAATTGATTTAGTTTGTGTATTAATAGAAAAGAAGAAGGTTTAGGGTGTTTGGAGGGTTTCTAACACACAAGGGAAGGCGGATTCTGATTTAACTGAGACTAAAATAATCTAATTGAGTGTATAGGAGGTTAAATTTCTGCCAAAACTACCAGAAAATTCCAACTTATCTCAACTTAGGATCCATCAAAGCAGTGTTAAAGCTGGGTCTTTGAGTCAGCAGTTTATGTTCTTGTGGGAGGGAGTGGCATCCCAACCACAGTGGGAGTGGTGCATAGTGCCTGCAAATGACTCAGAATACATTAGCTTTTCACGGTGGATTTTGGGATGAAGATGGAAAGGAAATTAATTTCTATTTGAAATAAAGCCAACAATGTTTGTGGTTATTACGATCAGTAAGTGATTTCAGTGAAAAATTGGTTCCTGTGCATGACCTAAAAGCTTTGCTGTGCTGTAAATATGTTTTGTAACTGAAATTGTGAATCTTGGGGCTTCTATTACTTCTAAACAGTAATTGTATTAAAAAAAAAAAAAAAACAGCGAAAAAGGGAGGAAAATAATTTTGACTGTAGAGAAAAAATACTCTGAATTCCAGGAGAAAAGAAAAAAAAAGAAACAAGAAAACCTGGTGAGGAAAATGCTTTAAAGAGGGATTTTGTAAGCAGATTTGAAAGAAAAGCTGCTAAAGACAGAGAAAGGCTTTCTATAAACGAGGAATCCTTTCATTTGTGCTGCTCTTACAAAACAACACAGGAAATCACACAGGATGTGCTGACGGGGAGAAGGAAGTGGTTTTGAGGATGACACTGAGCGCTGCCAGGGCGATGCCAGCCGTGCTGGGCTCCCGTGGGGGGCTGGTGCTCCTGCCAGCCCCCCCTGAGCTGCTGCTGTGTGCCCCAGCAGCTGTGGGGATGGGGGGCTCGGGGGTGGGGATGGAGAGCTCAGGGATGGGGATGGGGATGGAGAGCTCAGGGATGGGGATGGGGATGGGGATGGAGAGCTCAGGGATGGGGATGGAGAGCTCGGGGAGCTCCGTGAGCACTCCTGGGCCAAAGCCCACTCAGCCCAGCCCCTCTGGCTCCAGGCTGCTGCTGCTGGGGTTGCAAAACCTGCTCAGGAGCTGAGAGTTGTGAAGCCTTCCCGAGCTGTCTGGTGAAGGCCCCAGCTCGTGAGAGTCCTGCTCCACTCAGGACACGGAGTGGGGAGCAGGCAGAGCGTGAGGAGTGTTATTATAGAAACAGGGCAAAGCACTTGACTCCTGGGGAACTGGAGGCTGCCTTGGCCATTTTGAAGTGATTACAGCAAACAAGATAATCCATGTTTATTGAGGTCCTTGGCGTGTTATTTTCCTTTCCCTCTTGATGTGGTGTACAGGTTCAAAGGCAGCAGCAGAGCTCTTTGCTCCCCAGGAGGTGCAGGGGGGCTTGTCAGCAGACAGCCTTGTGTGACTGCTGCCATCACATGTGTTACTGCAAATGAAAACAGTTTCTGTTCTAGACACTCATTTGCCACAGATTTGAATATGCTTAAAAATAACTGTGCACACAAATAATACATAGGGGTGCACCGACAGAATTTTTGTGAGTGTATATATCCATATCTATCTATCTATCTATCTATCTATCTATCTATCTATCTATCTATCTATCTTTATCTGTATCCATTTGGCATATTTTCAGTGAAGGTGCCTGTGTATTTCTGCACAGAGTCTAAGTCTGTGCTTCTTTTCCTGTGTAGCTAAT
The DNA here is from genome assembly GCA_013397555.1 of Urocynchramus pylzowi. Classification (NCBI taxonomy): domain Eukaryota; kingdom Metazoa; phylum Chordata; class Aves; order Passeriformes; family Fringillidae; genus Urocynchramus; species Urocynchramus pylzowi. The sequence goes on from VZRH01006911.1 coordinate 320,700, forward strand.
GTAGCTCAGATTCTTTTCAGCTAATCTACACAGCTTTTAAGCAGTTGAGTTCAGGTCAGTAGCTGCATGAAGCTGAAAAATCTTAAATTTCTCTCAGAGCCCTTAAATCCAAACCCAGAGAAAAATAGTTATTCATAAGGCTTGCTCATAAATGGTTCATTACAGTGTTATATTGATGAGCCTATAACAAAATGCAGGTTCCCACCTCCACGCTGTTTGTTACTTGTGAACAGAAATTCAGGAGGCTGACTCCACAGTATTTAATTTAATCAGATCCAGTGCAGATCTAGCAGTGCCTGTTTGTGTGTATTAAATCTCCTAACGCAGTAATGCATCAATTCTGTCAGCTCCTGCTACAAAACTGAAATAAATTTCCCTGCTGTCACCCAAGCATCAGAGAGATGAATGTCAGAAGGAAAAACCCCAGCTCTCAGCTGTGTGGCTCAAAGGGTCCCTGCTTCAGTGGCACAAGCCCTACCTCTCCTCATAAATGTGAAATGTGAAATGTGCTGTGTGCCTCTGTCTTCCAGGCAAAACATGGCTTCAACCCCTGACTTCTTCAGCAAAGCAAGGGACAGCTTTTTCATCAGTGAGAAAATATTCTGGACAAGACAAAAACGAACAAATGTAGCCACATTTTAAACCTGCAATTTATAAAACACAACTGAATTCCAAATATGCTGGAGAAAGAAGCACCCTTGCCTAATAAACAAGATCCACCAGCTGTTTGGCTCTTTTTGTTTCAAGGTTTCTCTTTGCTGCTGGAAGAGGCCTTTGTGAGAATTAAATTCCATAAATGGCTGCACTTTGAGGTTTAGTGTTTATCCAGTTTCTCAAGTGGAGGTCAGCTCCTGATATTCCTGTGGCCCAAGGTGAAACAACATGGATTTTCACGATGGTGAAAGCGAGATCCTTGCCCTATGCCCCTCTAGAGGTTATCCAAGAGCCCTGGGGTCGAGGCTACCACACTGCTTTCCTTGGGCAGAAGAGCAAGGATTGCTTCAGTGCAGTCACTGCTCTCCCAGATGGAAAACACCTTTGCAGACAAAGGAAAGATGGATTTCCCCAGAACAGTTTCCCAGGCTGGTGGAAGGTACTTGCCAGCCAGCCTGGATTGCTGCTGCCTCAGTGTGGGTGCAGCCACACACACTCGGCCTGAGCCCGGGCTCCTGGTGGGAGCCCTGGGGCTGCCCTGGCTCCCAGGGCTGCCTTCCCACCCCAGGGGGGTCTCAGGCAGGGAAATCCTTGCAGGCAGCCCGAGAGGCCCTGGCTGTGGCCTGGGTGGGTGGAAGAGCTGTGGCCCTGCCCGAGGGTGGATGCTCAGCAGAGCTCAGCTGCTCCAGTGCTCCCTTTAGCAGCCAGGCTTTGGAACAGCTCAGCTCTTCAGAGACTGAACTCTGGAAAATCTGCTCGGCTGTGGAACAAAAGGAGCTGCCACACACTAATTCACAGTGATTCTATCTCTAAGAAAAACCACTTAGCAGACCTGGACAAGGGCTGAAGCTGATAAGGAAAGAACTCATTAAACTGATAGAATTAGAGATGTCTTTTAGCCTTCTCCCCATCTGTCTTTTGCCACCTGTCACTCACTGTTGTTTCTTTAACTCAGAACTGTAGGTTTAGGGAACAGAGATTATTTCTTCCTACATCTTCTTCTTAAGGTTCTTTTAATATTACATAATTACCAATAACACAAAGGGAATAAGGTATGAGAGCTGCAGAAAACCAATCTTTGTGATGCTGCTCTTGACAGCAAAAAGCCCCTTCTAGCTCACAAATCCTTTATAGTAAGTACATCTCCTAAATAAAACATGATAAGACTCAAAAAAAAAAAAAAAA
>VZRH01006911.1:322596-384124 GCA_013397555.1 Urocynchramus pylzowi
AAAACCCAGCAAAGCTCTCTGGAAAACCTCTGAAACTAACACATTGCTGGAGCCAGCAGAGGGATCCTCACCCCCCAGCTGTTGGTTCAGGCTGAGAACAACTCCGGGAGCAGATAATTGTGTTCAAACATCACATTTCCCATGGATGCTGAAGAAACAAACCTTAAATATATTTGTATAGATATAGATGTTTTAAATAAATTTTTTTTTTCTAGGAAGGCCTGGGAGAAATCAGAGATCAAGGAGCACAGGACTAACACCTCCTGGCCAGCCCAGCCCAGCCCAGCACAGGGTGGAGCAGGGCCCTGCTGCCCCAGCCCAGTAGGGTATTTTTCTGTCAGGGCTGTCTCTCTGCTCCCATCCTCACTCCACCACTCCCCTCCATTGCTTCAAGGCAGTGCAGGGAGCCCTCAGGGCCTCGGTGTCAGTGGCTGTTCACAGACATCTTGTTTTCCCTTCTCATGTCACAGCTTGTCTAGCAGAATAATTCCTTTAAAAAAAAAACCAAAACGTTTAAATGCCTTTTGGTATAAGGAAAAGGTGTACAGTGAAATCTCAGTTAACAGGTACTCAAGCATTCTGCTTCATAAGCCTGTTTTTGTTTAGTTTTTTGTTTAAATTTATGATGAAGACAAACACTTTCAGAAAGTCTATTTTTATTTCCCAGCATCTTTCATTTCTTTGGCTGGGCACCATCAGCCAAATAGGTGTAATAAAACCACGGAAGAAAAGCAAATGCACAACAAGGCGCTTTACCTGGGCAGATGTAAAATTGCACTCATTAAAGAAGCACATTTAGGCATAAAATGCAGCTCAAAAACCTCCATTAAGAGCTTCCACTAGGGAAAAAGATTGCTTTGACCTTCAGAGATTGATGCAATGTGTGCTGCTTATTAATAGTTTTAGTAAGAAAGTATCTATACAGGGGGTTGTCTTGCCTTTTCATCAACCCTATGGGTTGATGAAAACTCCCTGCTCTTAGGCTGATGTCCATCAAAAGATTTTTTAGTTCCTCTGATGATGAAAGTAGAGCTGTGAATGCTGCAGGACTCTGGGCTTAATCCCATCCACCAGCTTTCCAGAAAGGGAAGGATGGCTCCAAGGCTCCCAAAAGCTGTTCTGTATGTGAGAAATGCTCTCTGAAGCATGAGGGGCTTGGGATGACTCCTTGGGGAAGCATCTCCTTGTTTCCCCTCATGAGATGTTTCCTGCCCTTCAGGAGGTTTTCTGTAATCAAGATTTTCAAGATCTGCTTTCATGTTTTTGCTCGTGATTTGTGCTGGGTGTATTTACTCGTGCTCAGGGGTTTGAACACCACTCTAAACCCTCAGCAGCACAAACCTGTCTCTTTGCTGTGTGAGAGTTTCCCCATCCTTAACAAAGATCAGCTGAATTTTATCAAACCACCCATTTCTCTTTGTTGACAGCACTCTGCTTGCCCAGGCCAAAAGGAGTAAAGCTGACACACAAGGAGGAGCAAAGCTGACACAAGAATGCCACTTTCAGGCTTTAACACTCACATTTAATGAGTCAGGGCCTGGGAAGGTTTGTGATGTTACTTTTCACAGGCAGTGAGAGCAGGGCTTCGTTTTTTCCCTTCCTCACCCCTGGAAGTTTTCAAGGCTGTGTTTGTTGGGGTTTGGAGCAACCTGGTCTAGTGGAAGGTGTCCATTCCCATGGCAAGGGGTTGGAACGAGGTCCCTTCCAACCCAAACCATTCCAGCCAGGATTCCCAGATTCCAGGATTCCTTCCCCAGAGGAGGAAGGAATTCCCAGAAGCCTCTCCCCAGCCCAAGTGAGCCAGCCAGCAGAGGGAGCGCAGCACATGAGCTCACAAAAATAGGAGCCTGCTAAAAAAAAACCACCCCAAACAAACCCAAACAGCAGAATGATTATGGTCTTTAGCAGAATAAACAGAATAGTCAGGAGGCAGAAGCTTTTCCCTTGGCAATGAGATCCAGCTGCAGGCTGGATGGGGAACAGGCACCGCATCTGGCAGCGAGCGTGCTCCTCCGGTGGGGAAATTCCCGTGGGGAGGATGTCCCCTTGTGCCACCCCTGCTCCAGGGTGGGTTCCATCCCATGGTGAGGATGTTCCCGTGTGCCACCCCTGCTCCAGGGTGGGTTCTATCCCATGGTGAGGATGTCCCCTTGTGCCACCCCTGCTCCAGGGTGGGTTCTATCCCATGGTGAGGATGTTCCCTTGTGCCACCCCTGCTCTGGGGTGGGTTCCATCCCTTTTTCACCCTCCTTGGCAGAGGCACCTCCGTAGTTCCCCCTCAGAGCACAGCAGTTGTGGAGGAGCCGGGATGGAGCTTCCCCTTGCAGGGGCAGCAGAAGGTGCAGGTGGTGGCCAGGGTGACAGCAGTGTCACAGCTGCTGGGCTGTGGGGCCTGCTCGTGCTCTGGCCATGCTGCAGATTTGGGCTAGAAGCTGGGAAGTTTGGGGCTTGCCTGCCAGCAGTGCAGTTCTGCAAACAGTGGGATGAGATCAGCATGGGAGGGTGGAAGTTAACTCGTCTGTCTGTCTTAAAGAGGATGAGAAATAAAGACTAACAGGAACTGCAGGTGTTCTCTGGGACTTTATCATCTACAAAAGGGTTTTTCCAAAGGTTTGGGAACCTGCCTCACCTGACACATCCTCCTTGTGCCTGGGTGTGGGGGAGCAGAGCTCATGGGATGTGTGGCTTGTTCGTTTGGGGGGATGCAGCAGCTGGTCCTGCTGGAAGCGTTTAACTCTGGGGCTTGCTGCTCTCCCCCTGCACTCCCCAGGGTGAGAGGCAGCTAGATGATTTCTCCCATATCCCTGCCAACATCTGGGCCCTCAATATTTCATTTACTGCTTTGTGAGGTGTCTAAAAACAGGACAAACTGTACATTCAATATCTGATCCTTCACTCAGAAAGATGGGCGAGTTTTGATGGACTCACTTCAGCCAGGATCTGTATCTGAGACCAAACCATTTCTACAGCAGGCTGGTCATTAGCTGGAGCTCAGTGTTTGTAGGTATTTCCATAAGAGCTCTGTAGCCCTTCAAATCAAATGCACTGCTTTCATTGTGGATTAAAAGTGCAGTATGCAGCCAAGATTTGGTAGTTTAGTTTTTAACAAGGATTTAAACATTTTAAATTCTTTCAAAGCTGTAAGTGAGGGTCATAATTTAAACCCTCACAGACAGATATCGTGGCAAAAATATGAAGGCTATTTAAAGACAGTCAGTCTGCCTGCCTGTCCATCTATTTGTCACCTTCTAATCTGCCTGACACGTGCCATGGCCTTTCTCTTTCCAAACACAGCGAGGCCAGGTCTGCACAGACACGTGTGGAGTGACCTGAGCTTCCCCAGGGTCCTGCATGAATGGGAATGGGAGTGGGAGTGGGAATGGGAGTGGGAGTGGGAGTGGGAATAGGAATGGGCTGATGCTGATCACAGAATCACGGAATCACAGAATCACACACCCCTGCCATGGGGTGGAGTGAGTTCAACATTCCACTGTCCCAGGTTGCTCCAACCTGTCCAACCTGGCCTTGAACATTTCCAGGGATGGGGCAGCCACGGCTTCTCTGATGCTCAGCCTTGCTGCAGAGCAGCCTGGACCTGCCTGGATTGGAGGTTCAGCCTTGCTGCATGGGGAGGGTGCTGCAGGTTTGGTGGAGGAGTTTATCCATCCAAGGCATTCTTCCCTCTGAAGTCAGTGGGAGGAGGAAGGCGTTCAACTCACCACCAGTGAGATCCAGTTTCTTCTCCACTTATCTGGAAACATGCATGACACAGAAACTGCATCACTCTTTGGAATCAAGTGAGACATGATATTTCACTTTTTTAGGTGACCTGAGTATATTTTGTCCCCCCTGTAGAGAATTAAATGATGCTCAGCCAAGTCAATCTCTTACTTGGTCAGGCCTTTCCAGCTGCCCTTCATTGGCCAGGGACCAGTTGCCTTGTATGGGAGCCACGGCTTCCAGAGAACCCACTCAGAGCCCTGCAGAGGTTTTCTGGGGAGGCAGGAGGGATCAGCAGCTTGGGCTGACACACACACACATCTAATTCTGGCAGTACAGAGGAGGGTAAAGGTGACAAACGACCCAGGGATGGCACATCTCACTTCCAAGGCTGGATTTAAAGAGTGGAAAAAATGTTGTCTGGTTACTTGCCTGAAAAAGTTTAGGAATATTATTTTTAAGATATTTTTGAAATCAAAGAACTGAGCCTAATTCTGTCTTAAGAAAACCATTTTGGGGCTGACTGAATTGCCCTTTGTGTCAGTGGTGGTTGGAAAGAGAATCTGAGTTCATTTGGTGAGTTTATATGAGGGGCTGGGGCATCTGAGCAAGAAAGTTCATAGCAGAAATTCTTAAGGCTCCATCCTCATGACTGAAGGAGCATTTCCAGGAACTGCTCTGGTGTCTTTCTGAGAGATCAAAGTGCCCTTTGCCTTTAGCTTATCAAAAGGATTTGATTGTGGTGCTTGAGGTGTGCAGCACTAGGCAGCTCTAGGGGCTTAGCAAGGATCAACATCTCGATACAAAATGCAAATGAGTTCAAATTAGAAACCTTTTCAATAGTGTGAGATTGAAACAGCAGAGCGCTCTGCCGAGGGGAGCTTCTTTATCTCGGAATAATTTTGAGCTATGGCTGATGACCTTTCTGCAGGTGCTTTTATCCATCACAAGTTCCTGGGCTCAGCACAAAAATAACTGAAGGGGGAGAAAATGCAGCAGCTTCTTTTGGCCTTAAGGTCTCTCAAAGGTTGAAAAGGACAAGGCAAACTAAACTTGCCTTGTGTTACCAAGATTATCAGAGAAGATAAAGAGGTTGTTACAGTGCAGGCCTTGCTGCTGACTCCCTGCCATGCTTTTGTGATGGCTGAGGTCTGTGCCTTAGTCTCTGCAGCCCATCCTTGGGTTTTGGGAGGGTTAATGGGTGTGTGCAGAGTGCTCTGGGTGAGGAGGGAGGGCATCATTTATTGCTGCAGAGATTGGAGACTCCCTGATGTGATTATAACGTGTAGTGATGGAGGCTATTTTTGTTGTATGTTGTGAATATTTCCTTGTATGGAATCACAAGGAGCCTGCTTATGACTTGCAGCTCTGTTGAAAGCTCCAGCCACGAAGCTCCCAAAGTCTTTGACATTCCCAAGTCAGTGCTGCATGCAGCAGTGTTAATTAGCCTTGGGGGCAATGCATAATATCGATGAGATGAGGATAATGGAAATGCCTCTGCTCTTTGCAGAGGGATTGGACAGAGTGGCACAGTCTCCTCTGCACCTTAGGGCCTGGCACCTTGCACCTGGAGCGAGTAATCCCTGTGGAAGTGGGAGGAAACTCTTAATTCTTCTCAGTGATTCAGACTGCTGCTCAGCAAATCCCCTCACCACTGGAGCTGCAGATCTGAAATGGCATTAAAGAGGAAATCAACCTTTTGCACAGTTTCCTCTTGGAAAGTGAGTGTTACTTCTAATTATAGCGATTGCAATGTTTCAAATGCTCTCCCAGGGACCAGGATGCTGGGGGTGGGGAGGGACAGCTGGAAATGCAGATATGTTCCCCCCTCCACTGATTCCTGTGTGTTATCTGCAACAGGAGCGGAGAGAAACAGTCCTGGCCATCGTCCCCATGCTACCCTTGGTGCTGATCACCACTGTGTCCCTGACAGGCATCAGCCTTGGTGGCAGAAACACCTCTCCCAAGTTGTGATTGCTTTTCAAAAAGCTCATACTGTCTCTTTCCCCCCCGCCTCTTCCTCCAGCACTTCAGTTCTCCACTTCTCCGGCTTCCTTCTGATGGTGAGCTCACATTGTGAGCGATTTTGCCCCAGGCTGGGCCCTCCCGCAGAGGAGCCACCATCCGTGGACGAGTTGAGCCTGCCACCTCCTGGTCACACTCTCCAGGACTGACCACAGCTGGCAGCTTTACAGCAGCACGTTCTGGCACTTCTCCGAGGCCCCTCGAGCCCCCTCCCCCTGACCCCAGAGGTCTCTTGGCTGTTGTGGGAGCTCCCTTGTGGCTCTCCTGTGAGGTGTGAACATGTGGTTCCCCCCCTTTTGCAGAGGTGAGGCTCAGAAGCTCAGCTCTGTCCCCTGTGACCTGCTTGAGTTTGGTGCCTGATGGTTTGAGGGTCTGCATTTCCTGTGTGGAGAGCACAGAAAAGAGATGGACTTCTGAGGAGGAGGGTCCAAGCCATCCTTGGAGGTGAGGCAGGGCTGTGCCTGTCTGGCTCTGAGCCTTGCCTGGAGCATGTCCCAGGTTTGGCCACCTGTTGCCCCTCGGTGGCTGGTGCTGGGTGCTGGGGAGCCTGGCTTGCCCTGGGAGTTCACAGAGCCGTGTCCCTGCTCTGTGCTGTGTCTCTGGGTAATCTCATTGCAGCCACACTCAAATACCATCTCTATGGTGATGACTCAGGCGTGCAGCCCCTCTCTGGGCTCTCCTCTCCCTGTCCAAATTCATATCTCAGAGGAGCTCCCTGACATCTCATGAATGTCTCACCACCCCTTCAAGCACAACACGGCCAAATCAGAGCTTTTAACCTCTCCTCCTCAGCACAGGGATTCCCTGAGCTCAGCAACACCAGGATGCTGCTTTGCTGCCACAACCTGAGTCCTGGCTTCACCTCCTGCCTCCTCCCATGTCTTCACATCCTGGGCACCTCAACAGCTTGCATAACCTTGCTAAGCCTTTCCTAAAGTGAAAACTCTCACCTTCTCTTTCATCACATCCCCCTCCACTTGTTGCAATATCCTTTTTTGGCCTCAACAAGCTCTCTGTGGGCCAGCTTGCATCCACTGGGATGCTGTTTCAGGCATTGCTTCCCGCCCTTCCTGCCTCTCCTCCCTCATCCCTCTGGGCTGCCCTCCTGCCCACAGCCACCCTCTGCCTCCACTTGATCCCACCCATGTCCCTGCCAGCTGCCAGGGCTGAATCCTCCTGTTATTCCTCATTTTATTTTTTAACTGCAAGCTTTGGGCTCCCAGGCAGCGTTCTTTGCTGCTCTCCTCAGCAAAGCTGGGCGATCAGGCTGCTGCATTTCAGTGGAGCTCCTATTGACTGGCACAAATGGGAGAGCTCCTCACTTGGGAGCAGGGAGGGGCACTGGATGGACAGGGCAAAGGATTTCCCCAGGCTCTCGTCAGGGAGGTGGCCCCAAGGCTGCCCATCTGTCCCTGGGGAGGCTGGGTGGGCAGGCTGGGGGACACTGGGCTCTCAAGGGCTGCTGGCAGCACTGAGCTGCACCCTGCCAGCGCTGCCCAGGCTGGGGAGGGCAGCAAAGGGATGGGATTCCAGGTGCCAATGAACATCCCTGGCTCCAGGCACAGAGGACTCAGCTTGTTCTTGCAGCTGTTGGAATGCAGCTACTCCACAGGCTAAATAATCCTAAACATGCCCCTGAATAGGGATTGGGAATGGGAGGCTGCTTCAGGGGAGTGAGCAGGGGTAGAGCCTTCCCCTGTGAGCACAGGGAGGCTGGCAGGATGAATTCTGCCTCGGGGTCTGAGCTGTCAGCTGCACTGGCATGGATGACACGAGGGAATGCCAGGAGCTTGCTGCACTCCTGGGTCTGGTCCCCTTGGTGGGCAGAGGAGGTTGTTGCTACAAACCTGCAATGCTGCAATGCTGCAGGACAGCTCTGGACCAGCTTGTTGCATAGGGGACACCAAAGAATTGGGGCAGAGCTGCTGCTGTGTCCCAGAAAGGTGTTGGCAGAGCCTGTACCTGCAGTTTCCCTGCCAGCTGAACATTCATTTAGTCAGGAGCAGAAAGCTGTGATGTGCCTCTGCTCAAAAGCAAAGGCTTTCCATTAATTTATTGATGCTGGGCTCCAGCCTCTTTTCTGTTCCTGCAGAAGGATGAAAGCAGCTCCTTGTTCTCTTCTGGCAGGAGAAGGGCAGGTGTGTGGCAACAGGAGTGTGATGCTGACGTGGGAGGAGCTCATCCTAAAGCAGCTCATTCCCGGATTCCTCCTGCTGGTGCCGATGTGCATCCCTGTGCTCCCACACCCTGCAGCCCTCCCAGCCCCCGGGCCATGCCCTGACCTCTCTGCAGCCTCACAAGAGCTGCCCTTCTCAGCTGAGCCATCCGGATGAGGGATGGTTTTAATGTGGCTGCAGAAGAGGCACACTTACACCCCTTGCTGTGATCCTTTCTTACAGGGAAAGGTTCTGTTCAGGAAGATTTCATTGATTTCTTTAAGGTTTAAGGATGGAAATAGTAAGAGAACCTCACCACTGCCTAGCTGTGCTCTTTCTTCATTCCCCAAATCCTCCCAGCTGGGATTTCTTCACTTTTGCTCTGGCTTCACTGGGTTTCATCTATGGCACGACAAAAGCAGTGCCAGGTGTTCTGTTTTTCCTGTGAATTCTTCCTATGGCCATGGCCTGCCTGGGGTTAAACACTATTGCTGGGCTCTGGGCAGTTTGCTTTGCAGCAGAGAGCACAGCTGCTGGGAGACAAAAATCAGTGATGCAATCCCAATTTTGAAGAACTTGACTTCGGATCACATGATGCCACCCCAGAAGTCAGCAAAAGCACTGAATGGGAAATCCCCTAATGTTCCCAAATCCCCATAATGTTCCCAGAGTGCTGGAGGGGTAGCCCTGTGGATCTCCTCCATCTCTGGGCAGGGAAGGGCAGCACAGTGTGGGCAGGCACTGATGGGCTCCTCAGGTCAGTTCTGTCTGCCTGGAATCACCCACTTCCATGGGATGCCCTGGCTGAGCAGTGCCAAACTGGCTGAAACAAGCCCCAAACAGTTTGGATGGAGTTTCTTGGCTCTGTGCTTGAAGCATCTTTAGTTTTTGTCCGAACCAACAAGCTATTCTGATGGTGTCTTGACACATTTAACTTTTCTCTACTAAAAAGGCCAAAGCAGAGTCCACAGGTGCTCAGCACAGAAAGCAGCTTTGCCTTGCTGTGCTGGGTGATGCAGGGCTCAGCCCTTGCTGTGTCACCCTGCCAAAAAAATGAAGGCCTTGCTGTTTCCACTGAAATTAATCCTTATGGGAATCTGCTCTCTGATGCAATGCTCAGCAGGAGATTTCTTTTTCCCATCACTCCGCTTATTTCAGCTTGAAAAATAAACAGAGGCGAAAAAGCAATAGACAGTAAAAATATCTGGGAGCTGCTGGAAGAGTTCAGGGTTTGCCATCTGTCCGTGGGGAGCGCGGCGCGATGGGGAGCGCCGGGCGCTGCCTCGGCTGCCATTCTTCAGCACTGGGAGCCCAGGCAAGGACTAAACACCCTGCCTCCTCTTCTGGCTCAGGATTACATTAGAAATAATAAACATCTGAGCTCTGATTCTCAACTGACAATATCTCTAAATGGAAGGGAATGCACAGGATGGGAACCAGCAGGCACTGGCCCAAAGGAGCGAGCAGCTACTGCTGGGTGTAGGAAGTGTGTGGAGAGGCAGGGGAGGGGGCTGTGGTGGGGCTGGGGGTGCATCAGTGTGGGATAGGGACCAAAGGAACCTGCTGAAACCTGCATTCCTCTGAGGACAATGGTGAGGTGGAGGAGGAAGAGGAGGAAGGCTCTTGTGTTTCTTCACTGCTTCGTATCTGGAACATACCTCAATCCTGAGCTTCAACAGGGCCTAAAAAGTGCTTCTTGTCCAGAGTGCTTCTGTTTGTGCTGGCCCATTGCCCACAGCAGGAGAGGGCTGGCGTCCTGGGGACTTGGGAGCAGCTCTTTGAAGCCCATGGCTGTGACAATCTCCTGGCTTTGCTCTGCATCTCCAGGGCTGCTCTGCTTTGGTGTTCTCCTTTTGCCCCCATACCTTTGCTGCTCCGCTGCTGGGTCCATCTCTCCCTGCCTTTTCCAACCCAACACAGATCCCCTCAGTGGTGGAGTCTGCATTTGAGAGGGTTTTTTTTTTAACTCTTCATCAGCAGAGCAGAGTTGAGTGAAGAGCAGGTTTCCTCATTCAGTGGCTGAGCTAAAAACACTTGGGGAAAAAATTGATGTGGGCTTGAGCTGAGATCTATGGGAAAGGCTCCCTTTGGGTGTGCTCAGAAAGACACATGAGCTGCTGAACACCTCCAGGAGCTGGGGCTGGTGGCCTGCAAGGCTGGGTGACCTTGTGCCTGTCCCCAGCCCCATGACAGCACTGTGCTGCCTCACAGACCCAGGAGGAAGAGCTGCCCATGGCCATGGGAGCTGATTCAGCCTCTCTGTTTGCTTTTTCTTCCAGGGGTTGTTCCTCTGAAAGCTGTTTGTGGCTCTTTTTCTCCATTTCCCTCTCTTCTAGAGGGCTCATCTGTCATCCCCTGCAGACCATCCCCAGTCCTGCTTCCATGAGGAACCCAGTGAGGTTTGATGTGTGAGACCAGAGAAGGCAGAGTCAAATGTCACCTCCATGTGAGACCTGATTTCCCAGGGAGGGAAGAAGGGAGAAACTCTGCAGGTGTTTGTTGGCTTCAGGATGATTAAAACCCAGATTCACACTCGTGGTGTGCTCAGGGCACACATGTGGGTCCCCACAGTGTGCTGGGCAGTGTGACCTGCAGTCTGACAGCCATAAGTGCTGGGGCAGGGCAGGCTCACCTCCACCTCCTCCTCCTCCCTGGCTGTAATTTCCTGCAGTGAATCAAATCATAGTTTCACTGGAAATAGATGAGTAGCAGGAACACTGAGAACAGGTCCTTGGGGCATCTGTCTTGTCAAGGGGGTGGGTCAACAGAACTACTCAGACTCAAACACTGGCCATGTATTGCCTCCTAAATATGGCCTCACTCACCAAGAGGTGGATTCCTGATGAGATGAGCTCGAGTCAGGCAGCAGAGCACACTGCAGATAATAGCCTGAGTGAAAGAACCAGCCAGTATAGGAATTTTAATTAAACCTGACAAACCCTGAGAGGAAAAGAGGAGAGACAGAGAGCAGCTGGCATTAAGATGCTGAGTAATCTGAGTTTGGTGAGCACTGTTGACCTGCTGCAGTTTAGGAGGATGTGCACGTCCCTAGGTGCAGGGGCCAGCCACAGGTCCTTCCATGATGCTGGCTCAGGAGAGAAGCCAGAAGGAGCTCTGATCATGCTGTGCTTTGCACAAATACATTAAACCCTCCTTGGCAGTAAATGGGCACTGGGATGCTCTGCCCTGTTTCTGACAGCACTGAGATGATGGGGTATGGAGGGAGGATGGACTGTGCTGCTGGGGCATTTTGTGCCCCCTCCTCGTGATGCAGATGGGGCTGATCCATCCACTGCAGTCTCCAGCTGATCCAGGCACATTCTGAGACCCTTTGCCCTTTGCCATGTTAGCATGCCATGCTCCTGAGGGAAGGCAGGACCATGCAGGAGCTGGGAGCAGTCCTGATACCTGGAGCCTTATCAGAGACTCACAGACTGGTTTGGGCTGGAAGGGGCCTTAAAGCTCCTCCTGTTCCACCCTGTGCCATGAGCAGGGACACCTTCCACTCTCCCAGGTTGCTCCAAGCCCTGTCCAACCTGGCCATGAACGCTTCCAGGGATGCTGCAGCCACAGCTCCTCTGGGCACCCTGTGCCAGGGCCTCCCCACTCTTACAGGGAAAAATTCCTTCCTTATATTGAACCTAACCCTGCCCTGAGCCAGTTTGATGCCATAACCCCTCATCCTGTCACTCTCTGTCCTTGTCAGAAGCCCTCTCCAGCTCCATCATCAGCGTGGGCAGCAGCCCTGGGCCAGGAGTGCTGCTGGGTGGGTGGCACAGCCTGTGCAGCTGGGCACAGTGTCTGTGGCATGGGCATAAACCAGGGAAGGGCTGTGGGAGCTCCTGGCTGTGCACAGAGCCTGGCTGCCCCTGCTGAGCTCTCTGGGGCATTTGACACACAGTCTGAGCCAGCTGTAAGTCCCCTTGGGCTGTTAATGCAAACAGAAAGGCATCGGTGCTACATTTCAGTTTAGCTGGAAAAGCCTTCAGAGCGATGCTGAATAAGGATTAAAAGGCCATTTAATCTATTTTTTTTTTTTGCCTTTGCAAACACAAGGAAAATTCAAACCAGCTGACAGGGCTGGTGGTTTTGAGCCAGTTGCAGCAGCCTCTGGGATTTCCTTGGCATGTTGGAACTGCCTGTGGGGAAAAGCTGGAATGAACCAGGTAATTTGGGCTGTGTCCTGATGGTGTTGCAAGCAGGGGTGGCTGATGGGCTGCTCTGCTCTCCCTTGCCCTGTAAGGGAGCCCTCCCCCACGTGCAGTGAGCACTGTGCCAGGTGTTTTACCTGCCTGGGGTGAGGATGGATTCCTGCCCAAAGAGGAGAGCCAGGCAAACAGAGCTAAAGAAGGCAGGAGGGATGCTGGAAAGATGCATTTTACCATGTGGATCCTGCTGGCAGCCAGATACATCCCCAGGCATCCCTCCCCTTGCCTGCATGCCCAGCATCTTTGCTTGGCTCTTCCCTGGCAGATCCAAACCCTCCATCTGGCTTCTGTGCTGGATGATATCAAACCCATGTTGATACTCTGTCCCTGCTCTTATTTCCCAGCCCTATGTGTGTGGATCTTTTCCTGCCTCTTTAACCCATCTAGGAGGATTCTTCAGGTGCTGTTCACATCTGCCCTGTCTGACAGAGCCCAGCCTGCCACAGCCCTGCCTGGACATGAGTCTAACCAGCTCATACTTCACCTGGTTCTTCAGCCCCACTCCATGCTCCATGTCTATCCACTCCTAAGATATGTTTCACTGGTCCTGAACACAATTTTTTCCCGAGTGCAAGATCCATCTGGAGTAATTGCATCTTTATTGCAGCCATTGTATTATGCAAATAATAAAACCCCATTAATTGGGCATAAAATGAGGGCAGCAGAGGCTGGAAGGAGGACGCACATGGGGTACAACTGCAGTATCCCGTGCTGGATGCCACTTTCTGGTGTCTGCAGGAAGGCTCAAGCTTTCCACAAATCACCCCTGGGGTCCTCCTGGTCCCCCAGTTCCTGCCTGGGGTCGAGCTGCACATGTGAGCAAGGGCACGTCCCCAGCTCGTGTGGCAGAGCCCATCTTCACGTGCCTGCTGCACTCTTGAAATAATTGTGCCCAAACATTTTGCCTGAGCCCTTTGCTGTCCCCATCCCAGCCCTGTGCTATCCCTGGAAAATGCTGGCTCTTGCTGAGGGCCAGGCTCTCCTGGCTGCTCTGCCAGCTGCCGCTTGGTTCAAATTAACTTTGCAAGCAAAGCTCTGCCTCGTTTTCTTCTGACTCCAACAAGCTCCGGGCTGCTCAGCGCCTGTGTGGCCTGTCCCCCTCCGAGCCTTGGGGACAGAGCTAATGAAAATCATTCTGGTTGGAAATCACAGCCTGGGAGAACGGGTTTCTCCTCCTCTCACCAGGAACCCGGCTGGAGAGCCCGGGTGGGGTGGCTGAGCAGAGGAAACTGGTTTTGGGGAGCAGGGGGGGATGTGGGGCAGGGCTGGGTGCTGGCATTTGGGAAGTGTGGTGGCTGGGAAAGGGAGACTCCCTGCAAAACCATGCAAGGTCTGAGCTTTGCTTTTATGCAAACCATGAGCATGGGCTGGATACACAGCCAGAGAAGCCAGGGTGCCATAAAGACTTCAAATCCCCTGTGCACCAGAGCAGGCTGCAATCCCCTTCAGAAATTGCCTGGTGAACTCACTGCCCAGGACAGACATGTAAAGGGGGGGCTCCCAATGCATCTCAGGTGCCTGCAAGCATTTTAGGAAGAACCTGGTGCATTCTTGGGAAGCCTTGATGCATGTGTGCCACACACTCAGCCCGTTGGTCCTGGAGCACATGGGTGCCAGCCTGCTAATTACCATCCCTGCATCCCCACAGCCCCAGCCCTTGCTTGCCCCAGCATGGCTCTGACAGCAGGTCACAGGAGGGGGTTGCTTGGCTTGAAATCCAGAAGAATCCTGAGTCTGCAGGGGCATGGAGAATCCTTGGGAGGCCAGGAAGGCTCCAGGGGGTCTACAGGGCTGCTCTGTCAGAATCATCCCTGCCTCTATAGCCCTGCAGGCTGGACTGGACATAGGACAGTGATTAATTACATTTTACATTGCTTTGCCCACCCAGTGAAATTAGCAATCCTAAAAACGAGGGGCAGTTTCCCAGGGGAAGAGCTGAATCTCAGCCCAGCAGGGCCTGGTCTCCTCTCTGTGGCTTGGTGGAAGCAGCATGTGGGGCTGGCAGAGCTGAAACGCTCCTTGTTCCACTTCTTTGAGGAGCAACCAACAAAGCTGGGCCAGCTCTGGGGATGTGTTTGGCCTCTGGTCAGTCCCACGTGTGCACAGGGTCCCGTGTGGCCTCGCCAGCTCTGCCGTGGGACAGGCCCCAGTGCCCCTCCGGGCCCTGCAGCCCCCCAGCACAGCATCCCTGTGGCTTTAGGAGGAGGAGAGTGTCAGTGGGGAGCACAGCAATTCCCTTGGTTGATTCAGAGAGTGGGAATAGCAAAAAGCTGGGGCAGATGTGCTCAGTGCTTTGGCAGTGCCCCGATGTGCTCAGCCTGCTGTGGGCAGCTGGCTGCTGCTCCCAGGGGAGTGGGTGCAACCCTGCTCCAGGCTGAGGAAGGAAAGCAGGAGTGCAGAAGGATGCTGTTCTCTCCAAAGCTGGCTCCAGAGCTGGCTGGAAGGATTTCTTTTGGAAATGTTGGCACAAGTTTCCGGGGAAATCACTCACAGAGGAAAGGCTGGCCTATTCTGAGGTTTCTCCTGGGGTAGGTGGCTCAGGAGGGTGTGTTTGTAACAACTGCATTCTGTGAGGAGCAGAGGGAGAGAATTAACCTCTGAGTGTGTCTCTCAGGGGGAAGAAATCCACTGTCAAGCACAGCCCAAAGCTCAGAAGAGCAAATTGATTTCACTCCTGCATTTCTCTCGCCTCCCTATCAGCACCCATGGAAGCACCCATGAAAAACTTGTCAGTGATGAGCTTTGGGAACAATTCTTTCCACAGACTTTTCTTTCCCAAAGAAAGAAAGAAAGAAGAATTAAAAAAAAAAAAAAAAGCTTCTCTTTGAGTTGCTGGGTCAGCTCTTTGGCTGCTGCTGGTGATTCCAGTGGATGCTTTTCCCCTCGTTAAACCCTGCCCTGTGCGGAAATGCGTGAGCTGGGGAACTTTGACACCCTGGTCCCTGCCAGGGCCCTGCCAGCACTCTGCCGTGATTGATGACTGTGCACAGGGGGCTGCAGATGCTGTGGTTGCACAGAACAACAGGGAGCTGGTTCCTGTGGTCGGGGGAGATGCTATCTGCCTGGGATTTGCCTCAGGAAAAGCCCCCCCAAGGCCTTCCCTTCAAGTTGCAAAACCAGTTGAGGCCACCCCAGATTTGGCTGTTTCTTTGCATAAGCACTAAATGGAAGGGAAGATTTTAGCAAGCCCCTTCAGATGTGCTGCTCAGTGGGAAACCAGGCAGGAAAGCCAAAATTCACGATGGCTGCTGCAAGGACAGGCTTTGGTCAGGCCTCTCCTGGCTCAGAAACGATGGAATTGATGGAGCCATGGAAAAACTGAGCTGCAGGGATGTGATCTCTGGACCCTTGACAAGGGGAGCTCTGGATGAGTGAAGATGTGACACCAGATTTTTAAAACCTCGGGGTGTGTGTCCCCAGACCCTGGGACAAGGGTCACTCCTGGGATGAGCTGGGTGGACTTTGCCACTTGCCCTCACAAGGGAGAGCTGAGCCTCCTGACCTCCGTGGGGCTGGACCCATCAGCTCCATGGAAATTCTCCATTTTGAGCTCTTTTCTTCTTCATGACATGTGGCTAAAATACAGATTTCCAAGGCCCTCTTTTTTATGTACCGATTATTTGGGTGGGAGCTTCCCAGAAGGATGGAGCCCACCTAAACACACAAATACACATAAAACCTCTTGCTGCTTCAGAGTGTAAAACAGCCCTGCTCAAATGTGCTGTAAAACCAGGCAGATCAAGTCTCCCCTGCTGTAAACAGCTGCTGTCAGCTGTAAAATGCCTCCTTTTTCAATTTGCAGTACCTGGACAAAGCAATCTGCCAGGATTTGGTGAGACACCATGCCCATCTATCAGCTGCTGTCACCCTACCCTGAGTCTTGCTTGATCCCAGAGAATCAATCCTGCCTGATGTATAAATACTCGATGTGGAGTCTGAGCTGTGGAGGAGAACACAGAGCTGTCAGATAAGCTGCAATTAGTACATTTATCTACTTTATTTTCCTGTCGTTTCCCAAACACCATTTGCCTGCCTGCTTTTAATACACGTTATTAAACCTGCAGTAAATGTTGATTAAAGAAGCCTTAATCCCAGGTGTTTGTTTTCTAACACTGCTGTGAGATGCACTCTTCTATTGCCTTCAGGAAATTTTATTTTTTTTGGATTTTTTTCCACCTTCCAAGCGCAGTTATGCCTAGGAAATAGGATTTGAAGAGCAGATTAGTGGGTTGTCCTTCTGATTTGCTTTGATGTGCTTGTCTCTACTGGAGAGGGTGATGGGTCACAGCTTTGCAGGCAGCTCTGCTACCATGGAGAAGCACTTCCACCCCTTCACCAAATGCTCCACAACCACTTTAAACAAAACACTGCAGAAGAGATAGATATATTCTTATTAGTCTTGCAAGAGAAACTACAGCAATCAATCCCAGTGCTAGACTAACTCCTTCCCTTTGCAATTTGGATGTTTAGAAGTAATTTGGGGAGTAATCTCTGCGAATGGCAGCATGGAAGTAACTGCCTGCAATAAAACATTGCGGGGGTGACTGTTATCCTAATGATATTTCCAACAAACATTACTGAAATATGTTTTCCCCTCTAAAAATGGCAACAGAATTTAAATGTTCTTAGTGGTAACATGGAAATGGAGTAAAAATTAGCTGGGTTGATTCTGTGATGATGATGATTTCTTTATTATTGCCATGGTGGGTGAATTTCCCCCTTCCTACTGCCCTGTTTATCCAGGGGTACAGCATTATTCCCTGTTCATTATTCTCTGCTTCACGACCTGCTCATGTGCTATTTCATGTGACAAAGCCCCTTTCCATTAAACCAATATAAATAATTGCTATATTCTTTCACAGAGGAAGCAGGAATATTGCACATGGCAATAGCATTACAGGAAAAAGCTGCTGGACTGATCCCAATGGCCTGTTCTCCTTTTTTTTTATTTTTTTTTTTTCCAGATGGTTTAGTCTCTTATTCTTTGTAAATAATTTATCCAGGTATGCTTGGAGAAATACTCTGAAGAAATTACAACTGTCTTAAAACATCTATACCAGGGCTCTCTGTTGGGAAGGTTCTCCTGTGATGCCTAAAGAGCTTTCCTTTTATCCTTTCAGCAATGGGGTTTCCTCTGTGTGTGTGAGCAAGCCAGGGGTGTTGGGCTGTGCTGGGATTTTGGCAGAGGAGTTGGGGAGGGTCAGAAGCTGGAGGTGGGCAGTGATGGGCAAGGTGTGTGGACCATCCAGCCATCACATAATTGTGAGTTTAGAGGGTGGCTGAGATGTTTGGAGAAGCAGTTTGGAGTTGGGCAAATCCTCCGGGACCTGTGACAGAATCACAGAATTTTTAAAGCTGAAAAACCCTTAAGATTTTTCAGCACAATCATCACCACAGCACTGACAAGGGCAGCACTAAACCATGTCCCCAAGTGCCACATCTACACATCTTTTAAATCCCTCCAGGGATGGTGACTTCACCACAGCCCTGGGCAGCCCATTCCAGTCCTGGACAACCCTTTCAGTGAAGAAATTTCTCCTGCTAAACAATAAAATCCTTCCTTTAACTCAGTCAGTCTGCTGGCTGCTGTGGGGTTGGGTTTATGGAGCAGGATAGCTGAGGGTGGGGGCTTCAGGGGGACCTGCCCACGCCTTCCTTGGGTGTGTGGGTGCATGTTGGGTGCCTCTGGTTGCAGATGGAGCCCATGGTGGCCAGATCCAGCCAATTGCTTCCTGTTTTTCAGCATTTCCAAACCCAAGTGGGACGGATGGAGAAGCGCTGCCAATCCTTGCTCCTGTCTCCATCTGGCCAAGCTGAGAGGGCTTGGAGGCCAGAAGGAAACACTCACCAGGATCATCATCAAGGCATCTGAAATCCCAGGACATCATGAGCTACAGGAAACACAAGAGGGAAAAAACTGGGGGTGGGGGGGGCTTCAGACATTCGCTGTGCCTGGTTCTCCTGCTCAGAATGCAGCCAAGCACCATCCTCCCCCGGAGTCACAGCAAAGCCCTGCACGGCCAGTTCAATTCCATGTGAAACGAAGGCCAGGGTGTTGCTCAGCCCTCGCAGTCCCTGGGGAAGGGGGGCTGCTGTGGTTACTGTTCCCTGAGAGGGGGAGCCGGCTCTCTGCCGCTCCCGCCGCTGCTCGGATGCTCTGTCCATGCCCTGCCTCCGCCAGATGCAAAGCTCTTAAGGCAGGTGATTAAATGCGCTGCCTCTCTATTGATCCTCCGCTGCTTCCCAGAGCCAGGGCTGACGTTATCCTCCTTGGATATTCATGGAGCTGCTGCTGAGAGCCGGCTCGGAAATCCTTCTGGACAAAGGTGTCAGCAGCCGTCTGCCGCCTTCTGCAGCGCTTTGGCTGCCAGGCTCCTGGGCGGAGCTCCTGGGCACGGGGGGACAAGGTCGTGAACGACCATGGTGTGACCCCATGCCGGCTGTGAAGGTCCGTGGCCAGGAAGAGGAGGAGGAGGAGGAGGAGAGGTCCTGGTGCATCCTCCCGTTCCTGCAGCTCAGGCTCTCTCTGGCTCTGCACTGATGGGATGCTGATGTCCCCTCTCCTCTGGATTTTGGGCAAGCCAGGCTGTACCTCTGGGCATCACTTCTTCCTTCCCACTGGTTGTGAATACCATTCTTCCAACGGTTCATGTAGTTTTTGGTTTTTTCTCACCTATTTGACTAATTTTCAATGGAAGCATCCCCCCTCATGAGCAGATGCTGAGGGAGCCCGAGTGACACCACCCTCTTATTTGGATGGGGAAGTCAAGAACAGAAGGGAAGGCCTTGGAGCAGGCAGGCTGTTCTCCAAATGCACTAGAAAAAACAACAAAAAAAAATTTGGTTTTCAGGCGTTTTTACTAGGTGTTTGGTTTGCAGCCAACAGCCTAATGCATCACTGAGTTTAGCTCCATCCATTCCGTGGTGCAGTTGCCCAAGAAATCAATGCCCTGACATACTTTCCTTTGCTAGAAAATACACTTTTGCTTGAGTGGGTGTGAAAATCGAGCTCTTGCCAAAACCTTGTGAGTGCTGGGGAAGGCTGTCCCGCTGAGCCCAGCTTCCAAAGGAGCCACAGGACAAAGGCTTCGCTCTCTGACTTCTGTTCTACCCGCAGGGGCCGCGGGGCTTTGAATACTGACCAGAGAGCAATTTAACACGGGAAATGTCTACCAGTTTCTGGCTGAAAAGAACCTTTTTCTAGTGTGTGGCCAGGTGGTTTGTAGTCTAGGGTGATTTTCTGGCTTCCTTTATTCATAAAGCATGCAAAAAAACCCCCCTGCATCACCTGGGCTGGGCTCTGAGTTCTGCACAGACACAGCTTCACTGTGTTTGCTGTGGGGTGCTGAGGTGATGGGCTCCCCCCAAAAAGGGTGATTTTTTGGAAGCTGTTCTGCAGGGCCAAGTGCCTCTGCATGATTGCCCACTGTGAGCATGGATTTTGGGAGATGGTGGTTTCCTGCAGGGAAATCCCATGGATTTGGGTCTGGGGGTTGCTCTGCTGTTGTTAGCCCTCTGCCACCCCAGATCTTGGCTCACAGAGCTCTGTCTCACTGCTGGCATTGTCCATCCCCTTCCTCCTGCAAAGTCTCTGACTCAGAGCCTGACAACTTTATAGGTTTTCCAGAGCCTTTCCAGTGCTACTGAGGCAATGCCTTTCATTTTGAGGGTGCAGCAAGGAATAGTTAATGCCTTCAGGAATGGGTGAGCCATGTGGCTGGGCTGGCTTGTGCCAGACCACTGTCCCTTCATGCCCCACATCCCTGCTCCTGATGCAGCATGGAAAAGCAGAGGAATGCCCTGATGTCATTCCTGGAGGGTATTGGAGGGGCTTGCTTGTGTTTCCAGCTCTGCTGGAGAGAGGCTGGATGGTTTTGTTCACATCAGAGCCCTTTGCTGGCTGCTGGGGTCTGCCTGGAGCAGGGGCACGAGCAGGGCGTGCAGTGGCCAGAGTGAGTGGGGTAGGAAAGCCCCAGGAAAGTCCTACAGGTGTCCTGGGCACAGGGGGCTGTCAACCCATCAGAGGCTCCTGGATGCTCATCTTCTGGATGGGCTGACAGCTCCCAGCTCCAGAGCCCCCGGGAGAAGGAGAGGTGAGCTCCCTGGTGCCCTTCCAGCCTCACTGTGCTCAATGGCACAATTTCCTGTGGCCTGGGAAAAGCACACACTCCACCTTGAGACTCACCCTGCCTCCTCTAAGAGGTGCTTATGTCCTATCTCCTGCCCAGCTGCCAGCTTGTTTTCCTCCTGAGGGTCTGGCCAGCTCCTGGGCAGGGCTGTTTGCTCTCCCCAGTCTTGGCACCCACACCCTCTGATGGCAGCACACCTTGGGGACCCTCTTCTCACCTTGGAGGATGCCAAGGTCGTTAATCCACTTTGTGGATTAAAAAACTGAAAAGATTTGGATCATGAGGAGCTGTGCCCCAAACCCCTGCTGCCCAGCACTCAGCACCATCCCTTTGAAGGCACTGTCAGTTTGCAGTATCAGGCCAAAAATGGGGCTTTTTCAGTGGAAAAAAAATGTGCAGCTGGGGAGGGCAAAAAAAAAAAAAAAAGGTGTTTACTCCTTCACCACATTATAATCCTTCTGCATTTGTGGAAGGGGAGGCTGATGACAGGACCCCCATCTTTGGGACCAGGGATTGTCTGTGTCAGCAGTGGGGTGGAGTGGACAGTGGTGCTCTGGAGAGGAGCAAATAAAACCCCAGAAGAAAGGAAAGCCAGTAGCAAAACCTTCAGAACCATCCCTTTCTTCAGTGCCTTTAGTTGTTCTGGAGGGATGTGCCTGCATGGTGGCAGGAGGACAGTGGCTTCCCCCCACAAGACTGGAGTTTTCACAGAGATTGAGATCTCAGCTGGGACAGAAATCCACTCAGCAGAGAGCAGGGGAAAGAGCAGGGAGAGGCACTTAGGAGCCACTGTGTGACACCTGTGAGCTCTGTGTGAGCTCTGCGTCCTGCTGGATGGCCGTGTGTGGAGAAAGCAGCTCTCAATTTGAGCTGAGTATTTTCCAAGTACCCAAAGGTTCTGGGGAGTCGATTTTCATTGCCTGCTCACTGCAGGTCACTCCTCTCCAAGGGCTGGGAAGATGCTCTCTGAAATTTAGCTGCAGAAGAGGAGTCAGTCAGATGTGCTCCAAGTAATTTCCACTTCTGGAGCCCTACAGGGTTTTTGGAGGATGCTTATCCCTTTCAGGGGAAAAAGTTGCTCCCAGTGCTATAGAAATGGTGTGAGGTTGGGCTCAGCCAACTGCCTGGAGCAGTGAAGTCCAAGGGAATTGCTCTTTGTGCTAGCACACTACATCCAAAGGATCCCAGCTCCTTTCTCCTGCAGGGTGTCAGGGAGAGATGCTGAGGGAGAGATGACCCCAAACCTCTGCCCTGAAGTGACAATGACTGAATGAGAGTGGGAGTTGGGAAAGCGACCGGGGTGCAGCATTCAGGGGGGACAGTTTGGGAGCAGCTGTGAAGCTTAGCACAGACCTTCCCCATCCAGCAGAGCTGCTGTAGGTTTCCTGAACTCTGCTCTAAGTGCAGAGTCAAGCAGTTTGTGCTCAGCCCTCAGCTCACAGGTAGCCAGCTGTGAGTGCAAAGCCTGGGTCAGCTCCTCTTCCCTCCAACCTGCCCAGGTGGCTGTGACCTGGAGAAGCTGAAGCTCTTGTCCTGCCTCGAGACTTGCTGGATCTGCAGATGGAGTATTCTAAATGCCTTTGCAGAAGCTGAGCTAGTACAGAATGGTGTTTTTGCTTTATTCTTCACATGCTTGCCCTTGTCCCTCTGGTCCCACCCTGTCCCTGTGCTGGTCCTGCCCCATCACTGCCTCTCTCCTGCCCTGCAGGGGAAGCCGTGACCCGCTCCGGTGTGAAGGAGATAACGCTGGAAGAAATGCTCTGCCAGAACAGTGAATTCTGCTCATTACACAGTGTTCCCACAAATTTCTGCTGCCCTCTTATCAGCCCATCAGCTTAACCAGATCACCCTTCAGCTCCCAGCAGACACCTCTGTGCCTCCGCAGTCCGAGCCTTGGGAGCTGCAGCCTGACTCACACTGTGTGGGAGAAAGTAATTGTTCCATCCACAGCAAATTGGACCTGTAATAACCTCTCTCTCCATAACAGCAATGATGCTTCTTCAAAAATATATTTTAATTGATTTTGGATAATGAATTCAGCTTAGCAGGGAGTGGGCAGTGGAGGGATGAGGAATGGCTGGATGGGAAGAGCAAGTGGAAGGGAGATGTGGCTGTTGTGTCCCGTGGAGAAGGGGCAGGAGGCTTGGTGCTGCAGGCAGGGCAGGGCAGGGCCATCCAGCCTCTGGGACGTGAGCAGAGGGTGAGCAACACCACTGGGCTCAACATCAGTCTCTCCCAGGGCTGCTTCTTGGCTCTGTGCAAGGGCTGTGTGTGCACACAGAGCCTTGGAGAGCACTGCATGTGCATGAAAGGGCTTTGCTTCCTCCTCCTCCTCCCTCTGCCAGCCACTGCAGAGGCTTCCCCTGGGTTCTCTGCTCATGCCCCGGGGGGCTGAGGAGCTGTTTCACATCTTTGAAAAAGGACACTCCCCCCTTCCTCAGCAGCTGTGCTGGGAGCCAGCAAAGAGCACCTGATGGAAGGCGGGCTGCATCCAAAACTCCAGTGCCCTCCTCTGCAAGGCTTTGTTCATCCTCACGGCTCACAGCAGAGATATTCAGGGGGTTAATGTGAGATTGCCATGTACCACTGCAGCTGTTTCAAGTCCTCTGCTTGGAGATGCCTCTGTTCCTGTCTCTTGCTGGGAAGAAAATGCAACAATGCTCTCTAGAGGCAGAAGAAGTCAAGGAGAGCTTTGCTTTCCCTGGCTCTGTCTTTCATCATGACCTCACTGCTCTTCCCAGCTGTTTGTTTCCCACAGAAACAGCCGTTTCTGGGCATTTTGGCCTCCTGAGATGCAGCCTGGGTAGTTTGCTTCCCCCTCCCTCCTCACAGGATAATCTGATGCAATTATTGTGGCTGATTAGAGGAGGGCTGGGAGAAGTGGGGATATTTGGGTCAGGGTGGGGAGCATTTTGGGTCAGGATGGAGCTCTGGGCAGAGCTGGCTGTGCAGGGTGATGGAGGAAAGGGGAAAGGGCTGGAGGAAATGTGCTGCAGCATGGTCCAGCATCACTCTGGGGCAGGGAAAGAGGGGCTTGTGCTTGTGCTGGGCCACAGAATCCCAGAATGGTTTGGGTTGGAAAGGACCTTAAAGCTCATCTCATTTCACCCCCTGCCATGGGCAGGGACACCTTCCACTATCCCAGGTTGCTCCAAACCCCATCCAGCCTGGTCTTGGACACTTGGAGGGGTGGGGCCGACACAGCTCCTCTGGGCACCCTGTGCCAGGGCCTCAGCACCCTCACAGGGAAGAATTTCTCTCTAATGTCCAATTTAATCCTGCCCTTTGTCAGGTTTGATGCCATTCCCCTTTGTCAGCTGGGCTCACTGTGCTCTCAAAATCAGTGGGGATTGTCCTTTACCTTATACCTGGAGCTGGTTGCATGCAAAGCCCAGACCACCCCTGGACATCAAAAGAAAATAGAATAATTAATTTTACTATCCTGGCCAGTTTCCAGTCCACTCAATTACATTCTGCTGATCCACCCTGCAATCCCATATGTTGTTGTTTATTTTATTAGCTCATATTGCAAATCTTTCAGTAAGAGTTGCCCTATGAATAGCCTCGCCTGCGGAATTAATTGTGCTGCTGAAAGTTTCAGGTTAATGTATAAAATGTGCTTGCAGGCCCTGGATAAAGGAAACAAAGGAAATGATATTACTGAGCTGGACTGGGCAAATCTCGTGTCCCCAGGTGACTGAGAGGATACATGAAGAATTAACTGGACAAATCACCACCCTCACAGGGAAGAATTTCTTCCCAATATCCCATCTAACCCTGCCCTCTGGCAGTGACAAGGGATTCCCTCTTGTCCTGTCACTTCAAGTCCTTGTTTCAAAGTCCCTTTCCAGTTCTCTTGGAGCCTCTTTAGACACTGGAAAGTGCTCCAAGGTCTGGCAGTTCTGAATAGTGCTGGGTTGGGCTTCATCAGCCAAAATACCTGTACCTGCCCTCCCAGACAACTGGCCAGGGTTCTTGTGTGCTGCTTCATATTCCTGGTAACTTTCCTATTGGAAAGCAAGTCCCATATTGCATGGCTGCCTTTGTTCAGGATGCTGGATGCACCTGGCCACATCTTTTAGCTGTTATTATGTGCAGTGTGCCAGCCAAGGTGGGTTGTGTGGGGCTTTGTGCTTCCTCTGCTGTGCTCGGATCTGTCAGGAGTGGCAAATCAGTGCCGAGGGCTACACGTGCAGGCTGCAGATAAACATGGAAGGGCAGTTGGTGTTAAATTGCACCAGATTAAAGCATTTCTGTTTGGGAACCCTTGCTCTGGTTTAATTTCATGGAGTTGTGTCCTCTGAGAGACTCGGTTGCTATGGGGAGCTCGCTGCCTTTGGAGCTGGAAGGGATCACTTGGTTATTTACTCCGACCTCCAACGAGGTGTGAAGTATTCCCCATAATTCTGCAAGCCCCCAGTTCTGCCCGAGCTCCTGCATATGCTGCATCTTAGCTTCGAGACTGATACATGATAACAAACCCCTAAAAGACCTTGTTAAATTTGGGAATTACCCTGGCAATTAAAAGCTGTCTTGTTTCTAGATCCTACTTTATTTCACTTCAGTTTCCAGTGCCAGGGGCTCCTTATGGCTTTCCCTGCTGCATTAAAAGATGTTATTGGGCAGCACTGGGCAGGGATATAGCTGGATGGCCTGGGTGAGGCACTGGGATTCACAGCTGCTGTGGGAAGGGCACAGGCAGGAATGGATTATAAGGGCGGGTATGAAATAAAAAAGGCCTGAGGCAGGAGCTTTTTTCTTATTTCACAGACCTCAGTTCATCAAGTTGATGCTGGACTTAGCAAACATCCTGGATTTGTGCAAAGGCTCAGCCAGCTCTTGCTCTCTTAAGACTGCTTTTCTTCTCCATCTGCGTTTTCCCCACCTCGTTTGTGTTGTTACATGGGTGGATAAGCAGTGCCTTGATTTATCCCTGGTCTTTGGTTACTGGGAGGAACTGAGGCTGCTGCTGTCTGTCACTTTGCATCCCCTCATTTGCTTCCCAAGGGCAGAGCAGCGTGGCTGGATGCTGGGGAGCCTCAAGGATTGCTGAGATCAGAGGTGATGCTCAGCTGATTACAGGGAGCCAGGAGGAGCACAGATTCTGAGGTGTGGGGAGGACATAGTGCTAAAATTCTGGGGAAATTCGAATCCATGTGGGACCCTCATTAAATGTTTTCACTCCCTGCTCTCTCACCCCTCCTTTCCCTGGCTGTGCTCGGGCATTGGCAGCACTGCAGACCCCTCCTGTCACTCTAGGGTGACCTGTGTTTGCTGCCAGCTCATACTTTGGTGTTAACTCTTATTTCACCCAAACTCTCATGGATGTGTGCAGAAATCTGTGGTGCTGTTGAGAGGAATTTGCATTTGGGTGGTGAGGAAATTGCATAGCCAGAGGAATGCTGGTGTTTTCCATCAGGCAGCCAGTGCCATCCGTTACTCGCTGCTCTAACTCGATTTGAGGCTGTGCTGTCAACTCTTTAAATCTGATTAGCACAAGTGTTTCTTCTTCTCCTCCTCAGTGATTTGCCATGGTCTTAATGTGATGCCCACTAATGACAGGGGAAGAAGCTAAACCAACTTATTTTCCCATTGAATAAATGGCAGTTTTCATTGCTCTTAAAAACAGTCAATGGAAGGGAAAATCTCCTTTGTGGAGGCTGCTTGATGGAATAAATTAATTCTGACTGCTAGGAGCGGGATAAATTGGGAAAAGGGAGTTGGACATGCACTCACACTGCTCTTGAGAGGAGGTGATGATCTGCTCTGGCTGCTCTCAGGCCTGGCCAGGAACACTTGGAGCTCAGAGGATGAGTACTTTGGGACAAGCCAGCTCTGGGAGTCACCAGTGACCCATTAACCTCCCAGATTTCTGGTTGGCACCATCCACCTCTGTAGCCCAACTAGCAGGGGGAAGAAGTATCCTTGGGGAAGTTTGGTGTTATTCCCCAGGTATGGTGCTGGTTCCTCTCCCTGTTTGTCGTGGCAGAGCCAGAGCCAAGACCACGGGGCTCAGGACCTCTCCCTGCTGAGCAAGGCTTTATCTGGAGATCCACAAAATTTCCTATAACCACTGGAGTGGTTCCAGAGTGTGTCTGTGCAGCAAAAGGTGAAGCCAGCCCTGAGCCTCCCCCCAGCTGCAGAGTGCATCCTCAGCTCTGTCTCTGCAAACAGAGGTGAGAAATGCCACTCAGATCTCTCTGCCAGAAGAACTGCTCCTGCTTTGCATGCAGAGTGCAGCTGCCCAGACAAGGGGAAATGTGGCAGAGGCTTCGAGGTGATGCAAAAAAACTCACTTGGCTTTTTTTTTTCTCGAGTGCCCGTCCTTTTGGTTGAGAAAAAGTACACTGTAACACTTTCTTGATCTTATTTTTCATTCTTGCTGTGTGTGTTTTGCTGCAGGATTTCCTACACAGAGCCCTCCATGCTGTTTCCACAGGCTTGTTTAATATCTGGGGTCTCTAGCAGTTCTTCCCTGGCCTATAGGCTTTGCTATTTTTTTCTTCACATTGCAATTTGCTATTAAATTTCACTGTACGCCCTTGAGTGCTTTTGTGGAAGGATCCCACTGATGTGTTCACTATGATAATCATAACCCTCTGCTAATTACTTCCATCATAGGTCGCTGTGCTCTGCTCTGAAGCATTTTTCCTTCTCTTTATTCCCTTCTGTCTTCCCCTGTTCCTCCTCCCTCCTGGGCAGCATCCCCATTCTGTGTTCTGCTCATGAATGCCACTGAAGAATTGCTCCTTGCAGGAATATCCCAAGTAAATTGTTTGTAAAGCAGTAGTGTGTGTTACACATCCCATAGTGATCCCTGCTCAAAGTCTGTAATGGTTCCTTGCTGAGGTTTGTGCTGAGGGATCTCTGCAGACTCCAGGATGGCATTTTCCATAATTGATGTCCCACCGAAGGAGGTGATTTAATTCTGCTGAAGTCATATTTGTTTTCTACAAATCTCCCAAAGTTCACGAGGCCAATTAATCCAAGGAGATGAGACTTTAATGGCACTGATGTATCATCCTGTGTTGAGCTCATCCCCACGTGCAAGGCAGGGTGATGCATGGGATGGTGATGAGGAAGGCTTTGAGCAGAGCCTTGGAGCCCTGCTCTCAGGCAAGGTGAGATGCTTTGATCCAAATGGACACAGAGCATGGCCAGCACTGTCCCCACTTGAGGGAATTTGAAGTCCTGAAGTATGACTGTGACACAGTCCTGGACAAATTTGCCGTAGAGCCTGACTCAAAAATCATCCTATTATCAGTAAATATAAAAGGCTTCTGAAGAGCAAATCCTCCAGAAGTGGAGTAGCATCATGTTACATGTTCCTCTGCTCCCATCTGCTCTAGAGCATTTTTCCCTCTGTATTTTCCAGCTTGGATGATGCCAACTGGCTGGGGATCCAGGTGCTGTCAGCTGGGTGCTGCTGTATTTTTTTTCATGGAAGAGGCTGAAGATTAGAGATGTGTAACCTTTACACCCAAACCCTCCCTGGGGGTCCTTCATACTCAAATCCTCCTGTTTGCCCTGCTCCTATAAGCTGGTTTCTGTGAGCTGCAACTTAATCAGGATGTTAATTTTAACCTTTTCTTGAAGGATTATGTTCCACCCCGCTTAACTCCCAGAAATGCTGACACCCCATGGGCATTCCCTGGAACCAAATGTTTTTCTCCCTTCAAACTTTCCCATGTCTTTGCAGTTCTGCCTTGTTACTTCTTTCTAATGGCGCCAACACAAATCCTGGGGCTCACTGAATAGCTTTGCTATGTGCTGGAATTAATAATTAATAATTGGCATCTGTCAGCTGGAAGCTGCATTATTCAAAGAGGGATGATGTGGGTGGGCAGCTGCTCTCACTGGTGGAACATCTCTCCCATAGCATCATGTCACAGCATTAGGGGAAGGCTGGGTGATGTGCTGGGTATCAGTGGGTGTGTGGGAAGGATGCAGGTAGTGATTCAGCCCTGTGAGAACACACCTTGCCTGCTGCCAGTACCCACTTCTGGGGAGAAGGGGAGGAGGGATGGGTGTGAATCTCCTAGGGCTTTGTCAGGATACTGGGAAGTCAATGGGACAGAAGGGAAGAGCTGCCAAGGCAGAGCCTGCTCTGCTTTCCAGGCTCTGCTGCCGTGACTCAGGGGGTTGGATCACAGGTTTGCCTAAGTGACAGCTTTTGCAGGTTTTGTTCCCCTAATTTAGGTGGCTCATTTTTTTCCCAGAGGGTTTTTCTGGGATTCTGCCTCCTGCTGTTTCCCTGGGGGTTTTCTCAGTGACACCTCCATGGTTATTCTGCAGTGCTGGAGCAGCCTCAGGTGACCCATGGTGAGGGAAGAGCATGAGTTTTTTGCAGTGTTCAGTGATGAGGACAGGACCCCCTAAAAAGCAAACACATTTCGTTTGTTTGCTTCAAGAAATACCTGGGAAAGAGATGCTGATGGATGGTAGTCTTTTTGGAATTATTTTTCCCTCTCAGAAGCTTTTTATAAAGTAAGAGCAGGATAAGCATCATCTCCTGGTGCCAAGGGTGGCTTCTCTTTAGCAAGGAGCACTGCCACTGCCATGGAGTGACATTTCAGCATGGCAACAGCATGGTTCAAAATAGTAATGAGGATACAACTGTTGTTTGCACAGATGAATGTAGAAAGTGATGTGAAATGGCAAGAAACCCATTTGTCTGGAAACACAGGTTTCTTAGCACCCACTTAAGCCCTCTGACACATGACATTTCTTCCTCTGAGCTTCAAAGGAAGTGAAGGCTGTGAAAAGCAGGTTGTCTACCACTGGAAGAAGAAATGTGTCTCTAGATTAGAGATGTCAGTCCACGTTTGCTTTTTGCTGTGGAAAGGATGAGTTTACCCAGGGGGCTGTAAGAACTTCTCTCTTTGTCCCTGCCTGTCCTTGCTGGGCAGGAGATGCTGAGGATGGATGGAAGGCCTAAATTTTGTCGTTTTCATTGCCACCATTGCAGTTAGTAAACACCATCTGCCTGCCAGTTTTTCTGGTGGAAACTGTTCAGGAAAAATGCTCCAAAAAAATGCAGTTGCACAGAAGCGATGCTTTCAAATGGGTGCTTTCTACTTTTTTCCATCAGCTGTTGCTGTCTTGTGAAGTACCAGTTACTAATTAGCTCTCGTATCTCATTAAAATCATAGTGGGGTTTTTTTACCTACTGAAATTTTGTAAATAGCCTTTATTCTGGTCTTTAATGCACAGTGATTGAAGTATTTATTGGATGTCACTTATGCAGCTCTGTGCCTGTGTTCATTTTCTTCTTAAGACATTTACTAAACCACTGCTTAGAATTACTCCAGCCCATCTGGCATATTAAGTGTTTGTGCAGAGTGTACCCGACTTTCCCATCCACTTCCTCAATTAATATTAAATATTCAGGGGAATTGAATTTTTTTTTTCCCTCCTTGCCATCTGATCTTTGTGGCTGTAATGGCATATTTAGGTGGAAATGTGGCTCTGGCAGTGTAGTGTGAGCTCAGAGGTCAGGAGGGGGTGTTGGAGGTGAGGTCAAGGTGCCCAGTTCTGCACAGCAACAGAGATTGCAGCAGGCAGATGGCTCTGGTAATGGCTATCCTCAAAGCCAAGGGCATCAAAGTCAGAAGATATTATTCCACCCAATTCTGGCCTAGCAAGGAAGGGGTTCCTGGAGGCAGGGATTTAATTCCACCCCGCCAGCCGTGTGGGCTCTGAAAGCTGCCCTGCATCCCCTGGGAGCAGCGAGGATGGGAAGCATTGGAAATGAGCTGGCCTGGCAGAGCTCTGAGGGGAGGAATTGTAGGAAACCTGTCTGCATCAGGCATGACAGCAACACAGCTCCACTGCTGTAGCCAACCCCCCAAACAAAAGGGAGAACAGAACTTGTCACTTGCCTGGTGATTATCTAAAGCTGGCTAAACCCCGTGCCAGCAGCAAAATCAGGGCTAAGAGAGGATTTAAGTGGCAGTAAAATATTCACATTGGGGTCAAGGAGGAAGGGATTTATTAGCTCTGAAGAGGATCTCTTGCAATAAAGAGTGCTCTGGATTTGTAGCTCTTCCCATTAGATGGGAAAAGGTGATTCTTGGACTATGCCAGCCTTAAACCTATCCACCTGGAGAGAGAAATAAGAGATACTGGAGAGGAGGGTTTACAGAGTTCTTACTCTGGGATGTTGTACAGTCTTTATAGCAACATTGTGGCTGGCTTGGAATGTTGATTAGAAAATCTTCCCATATCTGTTTTCCATTATTTATTTTTTCCTTTCTATCCTTTCCACAGACAAGAAGAAATGAGCACTCATGGAAGGTGAAAGCCCATGGACTCTTTCCCCATGGAGGTGGCTGTGACCCTGTGTGTGCTGCTGTGCAAGACACCAGCACCTGGTGAAGAAGTGGCTCTGCACTGAGTCACTGTGGTGACCCCTCACCAGGCACTGGGAGCCCTTGAGTGCTGCCATTCATCTCCATGGCAGGTGCTTGCCCTACCCCCAAACAAAGTGGACTCTGCAGCTTCTGGAGGTCATTGGGAGCTTGGCTTTGTGTCTGAGCCAGTTGGATTGAGGGATCTGAGGAGAGACGGAGCATTACAGGCACACACTCATCAGCATAAACTCGGTGTATATAATTTATGTTGATCCAAACAAGGCTGCAGAGATGCAGATCAGCTGTCTCATGCCTCATTAACATGCTCCAAACCTGCCTGTGCTGCTCTCAGCAGCAGCAGCATGGCCCCTGGCTCCTGTGGGGGATGTGTGGAGCTGCCATCCTGGCTGGAGGTGGGGGTCCAGGGCTTAGATTCTGGCCAGTATTTTATTTTGCAGTGGAGCTGTGCTGGGTGTGAATTCAGAAAAGGTGTAGCTGTGTGTTTGTGGAATTCCTGCCCAAAAAAGACCTCGTGCCTCCAGAAATGCCCTGAGATGGATCTCCTTGGGAGGG
The DNA here is from genome assembly GCA_013397555.1 of Urocynchramus pylzowi. NCBI lineage: Eukaryota > Metazoa > Chordata > Aves > Passeriformes > Fringillidae > Urocynchramus > Urocynchramus pylzowi. The sequence goes on from VZRH01006911.1 coordinate 353,760, forward strand.
CAGAGCTGACCCCTTCAGTGCTGTGCTCCTCTGTGCTTGCCAACTGTGTATTCTTTCTTATGGCATTTTTCCCCTGAAAATAATACAGAAAAGGAGGGAAACAGCCCTTCAAGCTCTCCTCTGTGTGTTTTGATCTCTCTTTGGGGCATCTGCAGCTCTCTTCCCACTGCTTCCCCTTCCAAGCCTCTGGGGGCCCAACCTCCTGGTTTTTGGAGACCCTAAGCAGCATTTCCTGGTGCAAACCACATCCACACTGCCCAGCCCAGCCCCAGTTTGTTGATATTCCTAACCAAAGCAGTGAAGAGCTATGGTGCAACTCCAGAGTCCTATGGCAATCCTGGTTTTTCTTCCCAAAATAGCAAAGAGAATGTTTAGCGATAATAATTCCTTCTGCAATGGGAGTGACTGACAACAGCATCTCCTGGTGAGAGACACAAATGTGGTGTTTCAGACAAAAGGAGACATTTCCTTTCCTTCCAGAACTGCAACCTGTGTTTTGCAAGTTAAATTGCTGAGATTTGATTGGAATCCACCTGGTGAGGAGCGGGTTGTTTAGTGACACACTGCTCCAAATTGCACACCCCCTACCTCTGGTATTTCTAAGTTACTTGCCTGTATGAAATTAATCCTAAAGAAGGGCAAACACTCAGCGTGCTGACAGCCTGAGGGCTCACTGCCACCCCTTCAGTAATTATGAATTTGGCAGGTTCGTGGGAAGGGGAGTGCAGGAAAGCCTTGAGTGAGGTGTTGCCCTTCCTGATGCTGTGAGGGGCCAGGGGAGCGTGCACAGGGGAAAAAAACACTTTTTGGATCATCTGGACATGGTGGTTTCTGTGGTGTGGGTGGCAGGTGGGCACAGAGGTGGTGCAGAGCCCTCCTCCATCTGTGCTGGATGGGAGCCGGGGGGGTCTCTTCCCAGATTTTGCTGACAATGTGTCTCCCCAAACTTGCCAAGGCAACAGAAGGGAAAATTAATCACAGGGAAGGCTGCTTGGAGCTGTGCTGGAAAACAGGCAGGAGTGACTCGCTGTGTTGGTTTCATTGCTACAATGATCTAAATTGAATTTTAACCACTTCCATTACTTTTCTCTCTCTAGAGGCAGATCTACCCTGAGGCAGGGATGGCAGCCTGTCCTGTATCCCCACCTCTGCTGAGCAGGATCCTTCCTGGAAGCAGCTGGAAGTTTCTAATTCCCACCTTCTCCCCTCCTTAGCTGCTGGTTTCTTTGCAACCAGCTCTCCTATGGGAATCACCTCTGAGAGCTGCTGTGGGTATTTGCAGAGGGATATTTGTCTTTGTTCCCTGCTTGAGAGACTGCCTTTGCTTCCAGGCCCTTCTGTGTCCCCCTGGGTGTCCCCTGCTGCCCTCCTGGCCAGGGAAGCACCCAATGGAGAGGGAAAAATCCCTGCTGATGGGTAGTGATGAACATGTCCTCACCCACACTTTTCCATCGTGGAAGACATGGCAGCCCAAATTGCTGGCAGATTTTTGGGTCTAAAGGAAGTTATCTCCTTTACTGTTCCCATGTGGGAAATTGCATGTGGTGATAGTTCCAGCTTGCAGCTCCCTGCACCCTGTGGTGACTCTCATGCAGGCTGGCTGCAGCCAGATTTGCTCCTGACATACTTTGCCACCTCCCCAAGCTGCTCCTCACAAGCTCAGCAGCTTAAATGTGCCTTTCAGTGAAAAATGCCAGGAGGAAATGGAAGTGTTTTTCCTCTTTTCCAATCAAAGTTGAGGGGTTTTCACCCAAACATGTGCCTGTCATCTGCAGTTATGAGAAGCCACAGAATGACTCGGTGCTCAGCAGATGCTGGGGAGGGCTTGGAGCAGTGATCCACCTTGCTGGAACTGCTGAAACCTCATGACATCAACTGAAAACAGACCATGAAAAATAAATTTCCTTTATTTAACTTATTTATTTGCCCTGGAATGTCACCCCTGTTTCTTTTATTTCATCACTTTCTGGCTTAGTGCTCCAGAGTTTGGCTGTTCGGTGCCATCAGTGGGCAAACAGCCGGAGGCTGGAAATCTGCTCATGGCAGTGCAATAAAAAACCTGCCTGGACAAGCCCAAGGTCCTGATTTCAGCAGGAATGGCACCAGGAGAGACCTGCAAGAGAAAGGGACGTGCTGCAGAGGAGCTGCAGGTGCATGTGGGGCTGCAGGTGGTGAACCAGACCTGAAAGCTGAGTGATCAGAGGCCCAGGATGTGCTGGGCTTTCCACACCGACCCTTCTCAGCCATTGCTATTAAAATGAGATTTAGCATTTTTCTCACCTAGTGTAGCTTTATTTGGGATGCACAAGCCAAATCTGGAACTGTTTCCAACTGTCTCAAGAGACCCTGCCTCTGAGAAAACCCAGTTTGGAACAAGATGTGCACATGACAGCTGCCTGTCTCTGGGTGTGAGACAGCTGCTCATCAACTTAATGGCAATAAATGAACTCCCAGGTGGTCTTAATGGTGTCTTTGGGATGTCCCTGTGCTGAGGATCTGCTTGGCTAGCCGTGTTTCTCTCTATTTTTGGTGATCAGACTTTTAAAATAGCCTGTTTGCCCTGCAGCTCTGAGGCTGGGGGAGTTGGGAGTCTTGGATGTCCCCGAAATTTGCTGTGAAGGTGGCTCAGCCTTAAAGGGAAGAAAAATATACAGAACCATAGAATAGAACCTCCAAGAGCATCAAGTGCAAGCTGTGCCTGTATGGCACCACTAAACACTGCCTAACCAGTAAGTGCACCAGGCACAGCTCCATATAAAAACCTCTGCATCAGACACAGGAATTCCCTGCAGCCCCATCCCACTGGCCTGGAGCTCCATCCCACAGCATCATCCCTTCAGTGATACACACTGGATACACCTGCAGGAGCAAGGAGAGCCTTGAATGGGACAGAAACCCCCAGCTTGGTGGGGTTTTGGGGGAGCATCTCTCCATGGGATGTGGGGCTGGAGTCTCCTGCTGTTGCTGTGGCTCCTGGCAGTGCCTGCTGGGAGGAGCAGACAGCAGCTGGAGCACTGAGCACAAACACAGCCAGGGTGGGCTGACTCACGCCCGGTGGTGTTACTTGCCATGTGTGATAATCACCGAGAAATGCTTTGCCTGTGGTATCATTTTCTTTAAATATATCATTAGGGAAAATGACAGCCCAAATTGTGGGAGGATGTTAATGGCTCTGGAGTGGCAGACAGATTGCAGAAAATAGTTCCCTGCAAACACGTCGCAGGTGGGAGCTGGGAGAGGAGGAAGGGAGACGGGACGGGCCCCTGTGGGCTGGGGCAGGGGTGGGCTGGGACAGCCCTGTTCCCTCCAGCCTCTGGAAATCCCTCTCTGCCTCTCTGCTACTTTCTCTTGGACTTTAGAAGGAGTGGAGTGAGGACTGGGCCGTGCAGGATCACTGGAAAGAAACCATGCTTTTTTAAGCACTGTGTGATGGAGAAGTGCCTTGGTAAAGTACAGCCAGCATGGAGCTGGCACCTCTGCCCTGCTGGCCCAGGCTGGGTGCTTGGCATGGGGGTTGTGGTCCTGCCCCTCTCCTGTCCCTTACAGGAGATCTGGGTCTCCTCTTCCTGCTCTGTCAGAAAGGCCTTGTGGTCCCCAGGGCTGCTGAGATGAAGCTCCTGGTGTGCAGCACCAGGACTCTTTCCACCCTTTGCATGAGCTCTCCTTTTTTTACCTCATTTTTTTTTTTAATCATGTGAAGAAGAGCAAGGAAAAAATGAGGTTTGAACTTTGCAGCTCTCAAAGTTTGTTGTTTTTAATCAGTCCTATGTCCTCAAAATTTTTTATTTCAGCTGAGCCCCTGTAAGAGACAATAAAAAAGAATGACATTTAATTTCCATGCAGCAGCCTGCAGTTCCTGCACAAACACTGTGTATCCTGGTGGATAAAGGTCTTCTGCCTTGTTCTTCAAAGATTTTGTGCTTAAATCTTCTTGCACTGGAATTTTTACTGAAATTATTCCTCTCTGAGAGTTGCTCTCACATGGAGGCATTAATTGCCTGAACCCATCAGCAGCTCAGAACAAATGCTGGGGGCTGTGGGGAGCCCAGCAGTGCCCTTGGCATCAGAGGAGTGGTGTGGAGATGGAAGGAGGCTCTTCTGAAGGAAGAACCCTGTGGAAATGGTGGAGCTTCAGCTAAACCTGTAGTCTTGGGCCTGCCCAGAGGCAAGGACAGCAGGATCCATGTTACTGGGAGTGCCAAAGCCATTTCTGCTGGTGGCACAGCCACCCCATGCCCTTGTGCAAAATCCCTCCCCAGGCAGGAGCACCTTTAGGTATTGGAACATGCTCTAAGCTCTTCCCAAAGCATTTTTTCTCCAGAATACTCAAGATTTCCTCTCAGGGAGGTGGGAATGACTGCCCTGTCCCAGGTTTCTCCAATTATTTCTTTGTATATTTGCATTTCTAAGGCTGCCACATTGCTCCTGGCACCGCTCTGGGGTGCAGGGCAGATTTATGGCTCCACTGAGGGGGATGTGGCTGAGCCTTCCTCTAATGTGTCTGGTCCTGGGGTAGGAATATTTATAACCCACAGCCAGCCTGAATCATGTCCTTGCTTTTGATGGTGTTTCAGGGGTTTCCAGCTCTCCAGGGAAGAGGGGAACCCACCATGCCACCTCCAGCATGGCAGATGGAGAGAAAAGGGATTTATTTACTATGAACAAGCTGAGAACACCCCCAAATACTCCCCTCTGCCAGCAGCAGCAGTTGGGAATGGAAAACACTTAAAAATGATGGAATTTGTTGACTGTCATTAATGTTTTATCTCCTCCATGACTGCTGTGTGGAAATGTTGTTTCAGGCTAGCCGTGCTCCCAGGCAGGGAGCTTCCAGTGGGATAAATCAATGGGATAAATCAGATCCTGCTCATGATGCTGGGCCCTGAGGAGATGTTGTGGCTGTTTTCTCAGTTTTCAGTTGTTTATTCTTCAAATTGAAAGAAGAATTAATTAATGAAATTTACTTTAAAAGGGATTTTCTTCTAAAGCCAGTAAGAATTTAGGTGAAATGGCACTGAGTTGTCCTGGATGACATGGGAGGGATGGATTCATCACAAGAAAAGTGTTTTCTTCACATGGGCTGATAAACAGCCTGCAGTGTGAATATTTTCACACATTCAAGTGAGGTCTGACCCTCTGAGAGGTTTTTCTTAACACGGAATAAAATAACATTTCTGTAAAGCTACAAAAATAAATAACAACCCAACATGGATCTCATGTTCCTGTTTAGACAGTAAGAAAGTCACTGAGTATTTCTTGAACAGAATTTGAAACACCTGAAATGTTAAGGAAAAAAAAGACTGAAAAAATGTTCAGTTGTGTGGAACCATTTGGCAAATGAAGAGGGAGGAAGGCTCAGCTGGTCCCACCTGTGCCAGATTCTTGTTGCTGTCCTGAGCTGGTGAAGGTGGAAATGATTCTAATAAATGTGGAAAGCTGGTGCTGGGAAGGAGATGGGCTGGGTGGCCTGAGGGAACGTTCCATCCCTGGAGACATTGCTCACCCCACAGGTATGATGTGTGAGAAGTGTGAGCGTGGAAAAGCTGCCCTTGCCTCAGCTATTTTTGTGTGCATTCGTTTACGACTCTAATTCCACCTTAATTTTCCTTTGGCAATTCTTCATGCTCGGTGTTTGATGCAGCAGGCGTGAGATGCTCTTTGATGCAATTACAGCTCTGGAGCTGGAGCGGGCTGGAACACCTGATTTAAATTCCAAACCTACTGTGAGACAGATGAAAGCAGTCACTTGGATGGCTGCTGGCTCCTCTGCTATCAGCGCAGGATCTCGGGTCTGCTCCTTGGCTGGATGATATCACCACCACCCCAGCTCAAGGCTGCCTCGTGGGCTTTTAAATGCTGTTTTTTCAGTCTTTCTGCTGCTTAACTGCAGTTAAAAAGCATCAAGTGCTGCCTCTGGGTGAGGGAAAGCCTGGTTGATGAAATGTGTGTTCTTTTACTCTTGGGCAAATGTCCAGTGTGACAGCTAACAAGGGCACATGGAGGTCAGGTCCTCAGGTACCCCAGGGCAGGAGAGAGCCAGAAAAATGGATGGGATATGAGGCTGGTTAGCTCTGCTCTGAAGAGGAAAGGAAAATCCTCGTCAGGGGATGTTTTGTGAACAATTACCCCCATGTCCACTGCTCATCCTGCAAGAAATAGCTTAGACTTGAAACATGATTTGTAGATAAATTAGTGATAAACCAATTATCACGTTCTGTTTGGCTTTTTCTGCTTATTTCATCCTTCACCTCTTCAAAAGGGCAGTGGGTGATTTGCCCATGTTCCAGCTGTGCACACCAGCTCTGTGTTTGCTCCCCAACCTCCCTTTTCCTCCTCCAGCTGCTGCAAGAGGGACTCAGCTCCTGGCAGGAGCTTCAGCATGTGCAGATGTGCTTCATCATCTCAGCTGCTGCTGCTACATGAATACATTTATTTATTGCTGCTTTCACTAAATAAATAGCCAGAGCTTATCCATGTGGTTCTTGAGGAAACTGGAGATAGAAAATATAGATAACAATAGGAAAAGCCTCTTGTGGCTGGTTTGTAACAGTCCTGTCTGAAGTCCAGCAGTCTGACCAGCATTAACCATATCTCCCATCCCTGTGGGATCCTTCCTGCTGGGATACCTGCATGCTGCAGGGACCATGTGGAACAATTGCCATTTAATGCAGTGCCAGAACGTGTGTCCAAGATGGAAATAAGCATGTCACAAGTCAGTAGAGAGTCATCCAAAAAGAGATTTTCCTCAACTCTTGCTTGTTTCTCTAAAGCCTCAAATCTCATTGGTGTTTAAGGAAAAAGTCAAGTGTATTTTGCTGAAATCAGCAGGACCCTGGGAGTCCCTGACAGGGTCCTGGGGTGACCCACACCTCGAGCAGGAGGTGCTGCCCTATTGGGGAATCCCCTGTCCAAAGGGAATGTGCCTCCTGGTTGTCTCCAATCATTCTTGTTCAATATTATCCTGAAAAACCAATCAACGAATCCACAAAATGACTCCCTGAAGTGAGGGCAGGTCAAATTGCATGTTATCGTATGCCTTGCTGAGATGTTTCAAATTAGCAGAATTAGCTAATTAGGCAAGCTCTCTGCTCTGTCCTGCAATTTGCAGCCCCAGGCACTGGTGGGGAGCATCCTGCAGGATCTGTCCTGCTCCAAGTCCAGCAGTGTCTCAGAAGTGACAAGAGATGCTCAGCAGACTTTAATGTCTGTCAGCTCATGAGGAGCCCTTATTTAAAAAAGGCAAAACAACCCCAAACCCCCCTGCTTTACACCTGCATGGAGAAGAGCAATATTCAATTAAGGTTCTGATCCCTCTGAGCAATTATCTGCAATTGCCTGGTTATCTGTGAGTGCTGATAACTCATCCTGCACCTCGCAGGCAAGCTGCCAGAAGCTGGGAAATGGTAAAAGCCAACGTGTTGGGTTCCTGGCTGTGAGTTCCAGGCAGACCTGAGCCCTGCTGTGCTCATGCTGGGCTGGGGCTCTGCCTGGGGACTCCTCTGGGAGGAGGGAATGGCAGTGAGAGCCCGTGGTGGCCGTGGGGAGGAAGGCAGAGCTGTCCAGCACAGGCACAGCAGAGGGCTGAGCCTGGAGGAGCCTCCTGGGCCTGCCCCACCTCCCTGTGTGCCACTGGCTTGGGTCAGCCTGGACCTCAGGTAACTGATGGCAGAGAAGAGTTTGGGGTGTTTGGTGAGGAGCAAACAGAAGGCACCAGTTGTGTGTCTGCAGGAGCCACGTCTGAGGCACAGCACAGCTTGAGCCGTGGGCTTCGATCCAGAGGGCATCTCCTGTCACATCCAAAGGTGAAATTGCTCCCTTGGATGGCTGTGCCTGCTCTAAGGGGAGCCCTGAGCCTTGTCTGAGTCTGAGGAGAAGGAGGGGGGTGAAAAAGTGCAGGAGGAGGGTGGCTCACAGCAGGCTCCTGGGTGGCCATGCTGCTGGGCCCCCCCAGCACTGCACAGGGAGGAGGCTGTGCAGGTAATCCAGTGTCTCAGCTTCCCTGCAGTGGTTTCCTCTGCACCATCCACTGCCTCTGGGATGTAACTCATCCCAGTTTGGCTCTGTGCTGGCAGCTCCTGGCCTCTCATGAGAGCCCCAGGCTGCAGAGGTTCCAATGAGGGGCTGTTTATGGAAAGCCATTCCCCTGCTCAGATCCGTGGGGAGCTGGGACAGGCCGGTGTTTGTGAGGAGGGTGGAAACAAAGCTCGAGGGGAGCACAGAAATGTGGGACTCACTGAAGCTCTTATCTTCCTCTGAGGTAGTTTCTCTGTGAGACCATCAAGGGACTAAGGAAAGTCCCACTGAAGTGACTTTCTGCAAGGAAGCCCTCAAATCTCAGAGATTTAAGGAGCAACTCCTCCTGTTTCCTGCTTATCCACGCTCAGGACATGAAACCTCCTTTGCCCCCGAATGAGCAAGGCTGTGCTGCAGCCTGGGTGGGGCTTGTGGAGCCCCCTGCATGAAGCCCAGGCAATTTATCATCATTATAATTTTTGTAACAACTGGAAAACAAGCTGGTAAAACTCCCCAGAAAGGAGATTTGCTTCCTCAGCAATGGGCAGGGGAAGGATTGTCCTCATGTTTGTTCTGCTCTCCTTTGTTGATGGAGACAGTGTGAGGAGCACTGCTGTGCTGTGTGGGGTGGCTCTGTGGAGAAAGACAGCTGGAAAAATTTCCCATGGCCCAATTAGGTGCTGGTCTGGACTCTCAGGACTCACTCCTAGCTCAGAAATGAGTGTGGGATGGATTCTGCCTGGGCAGGACTGCATCCCTTGGTGTGGTGCTGGACCACAGGGCAGCCCTGGAGCTTGCCCTGGGATTTTGCTGGTAAAAATGGATCCCTCCTGTGTTGTCTTCTTTCCTAAATCCAGCTGGTGATGTGGAATTTCTCTTGTTCCTGGCTGTATAGAACAAAATTTTCTGGTTGTAATATAGATGCCTTCTTTTCTAATTTCTTTTCTCTCAAGAAAGTGGTTTCCTCCCTCTCCAGGGTGACTGTAACATACACCATAAAAACAAGTTATGTTCTGTGGAAAATCAGTTTTCCTGTGTCCTTTTCCCATCTACAGTGGCTCTGGGGAGGAAAGCAGGACATCATACTGATGGTCTCATGTGGGGAGAGGTGCAAAGCCAGAGCAAACTGAAACAAATAGAAACCATTTTTCATGAGATGTCCCTGTTTGCACACAGTGCTGAAGAGCTGACAAAGTGAGCAGAGTGGGAAACAGGGATAGAGGAGGCTCCTCTGCTGAGCATCACCAGCAGCCTGGCCTGGGGGAGATATTCCTGACATGTTTCTGGGCTTTCATTCAATTTGCAAATTAATTTTACCTTCTCAGTTGCGTGAAGGGACTCTGACATGTACCTGTGACTGAGACTGGGGTAATGCCCAGATTCTGAGGGAGTTGCAATGAAATTGTGAAATCCCTTAAGCTTATTTGTGAATAATGGTGTTGGCTTTCAGTGGAGTTGGAGTAGCAATAGCATTTTAATTTTCCTAAAAGGTCCATGTAACACTGTGCCTGGTTCTCTCAGTAAGAACAACAGATAACTCCTTGCCAAGGAAAGCTTAAAGTTGTTCTCCAACAAATTGACTTTTTTCTTCATTATTCCTTAGACTCTTATCTCTGATTCCAGGCTAAGGGATGCTAAACTTGAAATATTTGAAACATTAAAAGTTGCAAGATGTGGGCAGAAGTGGTCCCAGGACATGGGGTGTGGACAGTTGTGTGTGTCTGCAGGAGTTTCATGGTAATCAGGGGAGAAATCAACTGAAATAAACTTTATTGGTGCATTGCTGCATGGCCTTCCCATGGAAGCTGTGCTATGAATCAAAGGAGCAATGAAAATTTCAATGTTCTCTCCAGGCTCTGGAAAATGACAGCAAAATCTTTGGGTCTTGCTGTCCTGGGCTGCAAAGAGCCTTGCTCCTGCTGAGCTATTGTGGCTGTAGCAATGCTCCTGCCCAAAGCTGGGGTCATTTTGGAGTTGAATTGGAGCCCCTGTGCTGGGAAACACACCTGTCCCAGTGGTTCTCTTCCAGTTTTGGGCAATTTCATTTTTTGGGGGGTTTGCTGGAAACATCTCAGCCTACCATAACTCTGTCCTCGCCTGATGTGTTTGTGAGCTGAGTCAGCACAGGTCAAGCTCCAAATTTCATCAATGTGGGAAAGATTAGGATTTTCCTTTGGCAGAATTTCAGGTGCTTGAGCTCAGCCTTCTATTGGTGTGAACGCTCCTGTCAGGAACAGAAAGGCCATATGGGAATTGTGGGATAGGAGGGATTAACTTTCCCAGGTGCTCTCACCTGAGTTTTGTGAGGCAGGGGCTCGCACTCAAACCACAACAATAACCAAACACAGTAAATACAGGTAGTTAAAGAGCATTAGGATTTGGCAACTACCAGCAATCACCACATTTTTCTGGTTTATTAGGCTATAGAGGGTGTAATTGGGAGTGCTGCTCCTGCCTCTCCCCTGCAGTGCTTTTTACTCAGTGGATTATTAAACAATTCCAGGAGAACCACGCACAAGCCATTTGTTTTGCTCCGTTTTTTCCACTCTTTTTATTTTGTTTAATTTTTTTCTGTTACATGAGCCTTTGGGAACACACTGCTAAAAACGTTATTAAGAAGCCATTGACCATAGGTGCCCTGCAGATTTCTCTGATAAGAGCCACTGCCTATTGCTTTAGAGAAAGGAAGATTAAATAGAGGGCAATGGCAAACGTGTTCCTGGGAAGAGTGGGTGAAGTTGCAGGAGCAAAGACCTCCAGACGTCAGTGACATCCTTTGTGGCTGACACGAGGGCTCAGGGTCTGTGAGGACACCAGGCTCCTGTGGAGAGCTGGGGGTTTATAGATGGCTCTTGTCTACAGAAAGTGGAATTAGCAGAGAACATTGTGACCTTGAAGCTTCCTGAGTAGCTGAACGCATGCGCTGGGCTGGGAGATGGAGTGTGGAGGGGTCGTGTGGGGTTTGGACCTGGACAAGGGTGGGAAGTGGGAGAGCTGGGGTTGTGGCTGAGGTCAGCAGGGTGAGCAGGGTGATGAAAGTGGCTGTGGATAGATTAGGGAGGAAAGAGTGCCTAACTCTCACCTGAATGTTTCCTTTTGTCATCTTAAGAGGAGAGAAGGAGTGATGTTGTGGCCTGGGAGGAGGGAATCTGCAGAGCTGTCCCATTCCCACCTCTCAGCTGGCTCTCAGGCAGCTTCTCTTTCCTCCTTGAACATGCCCAGCCCAAGGTTTGTGATGGTTATGGGCAGCTGAATAAGTTACTGCTCGGTGCTGTCCTGCCCTGGAAGGAGGTGCTGGACCAATGATGGGCAGGAGACAAGCTTGGAGCTCACCTCCCAGGCTGTGACTGGGGCTGCAGATGCCTCTCTGTGTCTCTGAGCTCTGTGGATGTGCCCTTAGCACACTGTGAACACTGGCAGCAGTTTTCTAGTCAGATGCAGAGCCCTTGTCAGCCCAGAGCTGGGTGTTTAGCCCGTGCACTTGAAAGAAGCTGCTGCCAGCTTTAGCTCAGAGCATTATCATCTGCACATTTTGACAGGGAGAAATCCTGCCTCATCTGGGAGCTGAGTTTCTGTGGATGGAGTGACCTGTGCAGCCACACGGCTGAGATGCATTTCCCAGCCACAGCAAAAATGTAACAAGGGCTGGATAAAAAGCTCTGCTGCTCTTCCAGAGGGCTGCTGGATGCAATTCACCGAAGCCTGAAGTTGTTATTTTCCTCTCTGGCTGTAAATTGTTCTGATCAACAACCTATGAAAGACACTACATCAAAAGAAGTGGAATCAGATAGATAACAGGCCTTCCTAGGGAGCTGGAATTATTTGGCATTTGACTCTGTGGCTCTTGAAATGAGCCACCAAGAGACATCTGTGTGTCCTGGGTACCAGCTCACCTGCTCTCCTCAGTGCTCATCCAGTGCTGTACCTTGGTCAGGATGTACCCCGGGTCAGCACGATTGGAATGCTGCTATTTTGGGGTGGTGCTTCTCCCTCAGGGCTGCAGCTGGGCGTGGGGTGCCCCTTTTCACCTTCCTGTGCAGGGGCTGGGGCTGGTGGATGGAGAATACAGTATCTTGGGGGAGAAAAAGCCCAGATGCCACTCTGATAAGCACCCCAGTGAAAAGTGATGCCAATCCCAGCTCGGGAGTCCTCCACTGCCGTGGGAGGGAGGTCGTTAACTCTGATTAGAACACTTGCAATTCCAACAAGGCCTTTCATTTCCACCCTGGCTCCTGTTCTGCATATTTGATGCTGTTCTCTAGTGACAGAGTGCAAATGTTAAGATGTTAGAGTAAGATTGCCCCAAGGTTCAGACACTAATGACAAGAATTATCACAGTCTGAGTAGTTCAGGACTTGACAAAAGGCACAAAACAATTAAGCTGTGATTAACAGTTGAGTGTTCCCGTAATTATAGAGCGAGGTTTTGTGGTACTGTTTACTGCCTTTTATAAAACAAAAGGAATCCATTTGCAGAGACTGGTTTGCTAAAAAAAACCCACTGGTGGTATTGGGTAAGCAGAGAAGACCAAGTGTAGCCCAGCCCTGTGTTATGATGTAGAAACTGGGGGTTCCAGCAGGATGGGGAGCCTCATTTAATGCACATTGATGAAACAATTCCCTACCTTTAGGTGACAGATTGTGTTACAGTGCCAGGGACTACTAAATACAAGCTTTAAAAGTGACTTCCTGGAGATGACACCCTTGTCACCTCCCAGCCTTTCTCGAGGCAGTGCCCCTCAGTCCCTCTTAATATAAAGGGATGAGTTATTTTGCATTGGGAAACTGAACAGAAGGGAATTTAACTTCATTTTTTACATACAAGGACTCCCAAAAGCAGTTTTTTAAGAATTAAATGAGGGAATTGAATCAAGAAACAGGATAGAGAAATTAAAAGGTTTTGACAACAAGCCTAATTATCTGTGAAGAGGGAGGAAGCTGTGTGGGAGCCAGTCCTGGATGATGCTCTTTACCCTTTGCTGCCCACCCAGAAGGTGCCACGATGTAAATGTAGCAGAGCACTGGATCTGTTACATCCATTGAACTTGTCAGCCTATGAAGAACTGACAGCTGTATGGTAGAGGAAGCTGGGATAAATCATAAAGTGTTTAATTATTAGGTAGTGCCATAAATATTCCCACCAGCCTCCTGGGGATAAAAAAGGTCCTGTTTTTGCTCGTGCAAAAACAACAAGGGAGTTGAGAATCCAGCCTGACTGGGCTGTGTCCAGGGAGCAGCGAGTCCCATGGGGTGAAGGGGGATTCAGCAGCACACTGGGGCTCCTGAGCCTTGTCTGAGAGCTCCTGAGGTCACTGGTGGGTTATTTATACACAATCAGAAATCAGGAGTGATTTGCTGTTAGCGAGAGATGCTAATTCAGATTCTAGAGGGGATTGATTAGCTGGAATGGCTTTGCAGTGTGTGAGCTGATGACAGCCCTCTGGGTGCAGTGCTCTGGCTCCAGGGGGACTCTGATGCCTGTGGGGGCAGGAGGAGCCCCAGGTAGGAGCAATCTGGCACCAGTGCTTACCTGAGTCCACCTGGGTCATTCCTTCCCCTGGATATCTTACTGTGGGCTGAGCAATCCCAGCTCATCCTGGGGTCTCCCAGATGGCCCTTGAGGAGTGGATCCTGTTCATCTTAGAGGACTTTTTCAGCCTTGGCATTACCATGCTCCTCTCCCCAGAGGGGATATTTCTTTTCCATATTTTTCCCCAGTGTCATGGCAGGGCTGTGCAGCACTTCAGGCAGGAGACAGCACCACTGGTTAGGAACAGCTCTTATTTAGCTCTTATTTGTTTGGGACAGCCTAAGACAAGGGCAGAAAATCACATGGAGCAAGGAAATAAGAGCTCTTATTTAGCTCTTATTTGTTTGGGACAGCCTAAGACAAGGACAGAAAATCACATGGAGCAAGGAAATACATGGGCAGCGTGGCTGCAAATCATTCTGTTCCTCTTGGCAGAGGAGTTAACTGCTGAAGAAAATTGGGCAATTGGTGGTGCTGCCAGCTGTACAGTGCTTTTGGATGGCCAAGGTGGCAGAGCTAATTTTCAACCCCGCTGGGATGGAGAAAACTGTGAAATACAGAGGGTGGAAAAGGCCACAATAAAGAGATGAATAAAGGGAAAAATTGTTTTCTTCTCTTGAAATATTTCTTGATATGAAAGAGACTTAGTTTTGATCTAGAAGAGGACCAAGCATCTTGTATTTTGTGAGGGTTTTATTACTGTTGACATGAAGTAGCCATCACTCATCATTTATGAACACGTGAGAAAGGAGTAAAAAATAAAGGAAAGCCTTTATTTTCATATTTCCCATTCCTTCTTGGTGTAGGTGTTTTTCCTGACTCTGGATCAGCTCATTAATCAGCCACTGCTGCCCTTCCTGCAGGTTATTCACAGGAAGCCTCAAGGAGAACCAGGATGGGTATTAAACAGGGCTGTCAGGAGACAGCAGAGCACAGGGGCCATCATCATCTGCTGTGGAGCTGGGACCTGCCAGGGACTCCCAGCTTTTCCTGCCATGTCTGGGGTGCTTGCAGCATTTCCATTGTCTGATCCAGGGTAGAGCTTCCATCTGGAGGTGGATTTTAGCAGGGGCTCTATTTGGGAGGTGCTCTGGTTCTTGGGACCAGACTGGGGAGATGCCTCTGCCCCCATGGCTGGGTCAGGGAAGTGCCTTTGTACCTGGGGCTGGCAATCAGCCACTGCTCCCTCGTGTCTCTGTGCCTCCCCAGCTCCAGCCTGGCTCGCTCTGCCTGGCAGGGAGTCAGAAAAGCTCCTGCCTGCAAATAAAATCCCACTCCATTTGGCACTTTGAAACAGAAAGGAAGGAGAAAACACCTGTGAAGCAGAGAGTGAGGCTGTCAGCACTGGTTTGTGTTAGTGTGAACCCCCTCAATGCACTGAGGGGACAGGGCTGGGTTGCCTTTGCTTAATTCTTGCCAGGCTCTTTAGGAGAGGAATTAGCTCAGCACAGATATAATTATTGCAGCAGGATGATGGCTTCTGCAGGGCTGAAATTTCCCTGATGCAAAGACTGTGGGGAGAGGGGAAGGCCCAAGAGTGTGAAGGTGTGAGGGACAGCCCATTGTATTAATGAGCCTCAAAACCCCGAAGGAATGAGCTTTCCAGCTGGGCTGGTGAAGTGATGTCTGAACTACTCCTGTGCCTTTTGGCCCAAGAACAGCCTCTGATGCAAGCCCAGCTGGAAAGAAGGATACCTGAGGACTTTCTGCAGCAGAAATATCCCAGGCTTGGGATGCTGTGGGGGTGGAGGCAGCATTTGGTCCTCTGAAGCCTTTCCTGCCCCAATTCCAGGTGAGATTATTCCCAGGCTTGGGACAACCCTGAGTTATGGTTTGGGGAAGGAAAGAGCATTGGAAGGAAGAGGATGAAGCTTGGACATCACTAACAGAAAAGTTCCCTTGCTTCTGTAGACACAGGGTATTTGTTTTGTAAGACATCTAATCTGGTCTTAGAAACATCAAATATTCATGAATGTGCCCTCTCTCTCAATGCCCTGTTTTGCTGCTCAGTTACCTGGAATGTGAGTTAAACCTTGGTCCAAATCCAGCCTGACTGTGCCAGTGTTCATGTTGCAGGTATGAAAAGGCTTTGCTGGTCTTTTCCATGCATGGAAAGAAAAAGCAGAGCAAAAAGGGTCCTAACTATTCTTTCCTGCAGGATTTGCACAGTTGTGGCTCATGCCTTGCCATTTCCAGCCTCTCCATCTCAAGTTGTCCCTGGGGGCTGGTGATCCTCCCTTGGGGCAGCAAATCCTCAGTGGAGATGGGAAACACAGGGGTGATCTGTCCCACAGGGACCCCTTCCCCCAGAAGCATCAGGAATGAAGAGGCAGGGGGGAAGGAAAGTTCTTAAAACACTAAAATAATAAAAGCTAACCCCAGCAGTCAGTCCATCAGTCCAGGAGGATTCTGCTTCACCCCAGTGCCTCCAGCACCGAGGGCATTTTTATTTAACTCCCCAATACTTTGCCTTTGCCTTTCTCAGTGAGATGAGCTGTTTACTAAGAAAATAAATGTGGTGTTTAAAAATACAGCAGGATGGATGTGCTTTAAAGTGGGTGGGGGCAAATGTGAGCGGCAGCTCTGAAGTGCCCTTCCCTGAGTGCCTGCAGCACATTTCCCTCTGGTGCAGAGCCCTGCTGGCTCCCAGCTCCTCAGGACAGGCTGAGGTTAGTGCTGGAGCAGGGTAAAAGGTTTCTGTTTATCTTGGGTTTGTTATTTCAAAAGGAAGACAGAATAAATACCAGGCAACAAAGCTTTTACCTCTTTGCCCATTGTGTAATGCAGAGACCACTTGTGATTAATAGAGGGTGACCTCAGCTCTCCAGAGAAGTTGGAATTAAAGCCAGGTGAATAATAGATTGTTTTTCTGCCTTTGTGGGTGGCTCCAGGAGAATCAAGTACTAATTTAATTTGGGCTTAATTTACAAAGATATTTTTTGTTAAGTTTAGGTTGTTTTTTCCTGGTGTAATATGAAAGAGTAATGTCAGCAAGGTGATGGCTTCAAAAAAGCCACAACCTTGTGTCCATTATAAACCCTGTGGATGCAGAAATGTACATCTGATTTTGGCAGGGTGTTTGGGACACTTGCTGGGAGTATGTTGTTTTATTGTAATACTTATTTTCTTGAAGGGGAGTTCAATGGAGAGATCATAGAATCCTGGAATGGTTTGGTTTGGAAAGGAAAGCTCATCTTATTCCACCCCTGCCATGGGCAGGGACAACTTCCACTGGGCCAGGTTGCTCCAAGCCCCTTCCAGTGTGACCCTGACCACTTCCAGGGGTGGAGCAACTTCAACTTCTCTGGCCACCCTGTGCCAGGGCCTCACCACCCTCACAGGGAAGAATTTCTCCCTAATATCCAATCTAAACCTACCCTTTCTCAATTCCTGCACTGGGCTAGGCTTTGCAAGACTCTGCTCTCCTCCCCTTTGGGGTAACCACCAGCATCTCTGAGCTGGTTCAGCACCTTTTCCTCCAAAATTCTGGAAAGCCAAGCCCTGCACTCACAGAATCCTTTGGCAGCAACACAACCTGCAAGTTTTGTGTCATCATCTCCTCACAGAAGGTAAAAGCCAGACGACAGAATGTGATTTGGGATTTTTTGCTCCGTATTTATGTTGTGTCTTCAAGTTCCTCTGGAGCATGATAAACCTTTCTGCTGGATTTCTGGGTCCAAACCTTCTACCATTAGTGTCAGCTTTTAGTACCTGGCACCAGAAGTCTTGCTGCAGGATTTAAATGTATATTTGCTGCAGGCAAGTTATTAAAGATTGAACGATGTCAGGCAATGTGTTGAAAGCAGTGTGAATAGTTTAATATAGGTGTAAATATTAAACTGTCAGGGGCAAGTATATGAGAAAAACAATCCTTGAGTGGTATCAGAAGGAACAGGTAAACATCAAGTTTCAATAAATTCACTTTAAAGGATTCTGCCAAATTTAGTTCAGACCTTACATTTAGATATATGGGGAAATAATTGCTACCAGTCAGCACAAAGAAAATGGTTGTTTTTCCCCTTTTTGCTCCTGAGTTTTCAGAAGTGACTTGGGAGTTGCTTTTATCCAGATGGCTTTACTGGCTGCTGAACACAAGGGAGAGGCAGGTGGGTTTGAGGGTGTGGTGATGCTGTTGGGGCTGTGCTGCTGCACCAAACACACACATTTTCCCCTCCCTGTACTATCAAACTCTGCCTGGCTGCTTTGGAGCACGTAGTAAAAAGTTAAATTGTGCAGTGTCCTGTACCTTTGAGCAGCTGATGGGGGTCAAGGATCCTGAAGTGGAAGAAGAGGGTCTCAGGAGAGGGGTGGGAGTCAGAGGAGTTTGCTGCATGCAAGTCCTACATTTGGGAAGAGCTTCACTGTAGGAACATGAACATCACTTCCCAAAGAAGCACTTGAGGCTCAGATCCCTGAAATCTAAAGCCAGGCACTTAAAAACCACTGAACTGTGGAGTTCCTGAGTTCCCCTGTAAGGGTAATTTCCACCATCAATTTTAAAAGCAAATCTAAGGCATGTCAGAGAAATAAAACACCCAGAGATGAGCAATGGCTCTGTGGATTGAACAGCTTTACCCTGAGCATCTCCTGTGCAGCCTCACCAGCACTGCAGCTCAATGCACATGCTCAGGTGAAGCTCCTTCTTTACTGATGGCTTTGTCTGGCCATTTGGGTCATTAAAGTGGGGTTTGCTTCATGTTTAGCAATCTGAAATTTTCCCTGTCTCCTGCAAAGAGCTGCAAACATTCATTCATTCCCGGGCTTTGACCTAATTCCTGGCCATAAATATTAAATTTCTGCAAGGGACCAGAGAAGAGATGATAAAGCAGAAGCCCCAGTCAAATGGCACAGATGTGAAACAGCCTTTAATTGACTTGCTTTTGTCAAACATAATTAAGTCCTACATTTCATTGCAGTCCTTGGCTCACAGTCAGATCTCGAGAAGTCTTTGGTGATAAAGGATTATTCTGGCTTCAAATGAGACTGA
Organism: Urocynchramus pylzowi; assembly: GCA_013397555.1. Lineage (NCBI taxonomy): Eukaryota > Metazoa > Chordata > Aves > Passeriformes > Fringillidae > Urocynchramus > Urocynchramus pylzowi. Next base: position 372,289 of record VZRH01006911.1, read on the forward strand.
TGAATTCTTGCAACCACTTGCACAGGAGGCACAACATTTTCTGTTGTATTGGCTGAAAGTAAAGCCGTGAGGCACTGCCAAAACCTGGGTTTCTGATTACAATGAAGTGCCAAGATGTCACTCCTCCTTCTGTGAATCTTGCTTGTGTATTCCCTCCACTCGTGTGAGCATCAGTTGCTTCACAGTTTGTCAGCTCTGGGTGGGCTCAGCTGCCCACCCTTCCTGTCAGAGTCTGCCTGTACATGCTTAAGCACATGCTTAAATCTCCATCCATTAAATCTCATATATATATATATATATATAAAATTCCTAATTTTTTAATTTGAAATATTTTTTTTCCTGAGTGAGGATGGACTTCAACACCTATCCAAGTGTTTCATTGAACTGAGGCCCCAGAACCCAGTGCTGTGTCTGCAAAGCTCCTGCCAGCACCCCGACATGTTCTGCTGGGAACAAAAGTATCAGGAATGTAGGTTCCTTTGTACTGCTCATTGTCCTCTGGAATCAAGCAGCAACTTTTCCCTATGAAAGAAAAAACAATTGTGATAAAATGAAGGAGCTGGATCAGTGGTTTGAGTGGCAAACCCCAAGCCAGTCCACATTAAACTGTGGTAGCTGGGAAGCTGGGTCCTTCTGCAGCCACCCAGGAAAGCTTGTGGTGAGTCTGTGTGGGGAGTATTCGAGGCACCTTTGTTAAGATAACCAGGGAGATGCAGATGTGAAGGCTCCTGTAAGGTTTTCATACCTCCTTGCAAAGGAAAAGGACTTGAAAACCTTCCCTTGCCTTGCTCTCTTTCTGTCTGCTGCATTATTGAGTCTCACCTTCGCTCGCTGGATTTCTTATGTGCTGAAAGGAAATGAAATCTCTGCTGTGCTATTGTTGCTCCCTGCTCAGATAAATAATGTTCTGCTGAATTCAGGGAATTGCATCCTGGCTTTTGCCTGCCAGAGGCACAGCTCTGGGGAAGCATGGCTCTGACAGGTGGGAAGAGCTCAGAAGTGTTGCAGAGAAATCTTTAAATCCACACTTTTGAAGCTGGATCCTTTAATATCTAAGCAAAGCTACTGGGTGTTTTGGATGAGAGTAACTCCAGGAATCGTCGCCTACCTGGAATACAACAGAAAAAGCTGAGTTTTGATTCAGTTTTAACAGAGATACTTTGTCTTGTCTTTTTGCCTGCTGGGAAAAAAAAGGGGAAAAAAACCTTTTCTGAAGTAAATATGTGCTCAGTCTGCTTCACTGGACAGAGAGAGTCTTGAGGTTTCACACAGCTCAAAGCACAGCTCAGCTGCTCTGAGAGCAGAGGTATCACTGTGGTGTGAAAGCTCTTGCAGGACAGTTCTCCCTGTCCCCAGAATGAAGCCACAGAGAGAGGCAAACGTGAGCTGAGCTTTCCAAGGTGCTGCTCACCAGGAATGATGCTCAAAGTCCAGCAGCTCTGGGAGATACCTGATACATGAGAGGAGGGGTGGGAGGAAGGACAGGGAGATTTGGGGAGACCATGAGAGGCACTGAAGGTCAGGAGGGAGCTCAGACTGCAGAGGGGTTGGCTGCCCTACAGCTGAGCCTGGGAAAACTCGAGGCTGGAGGGAGAGGGGGGTAGGTTTGGTCTGATTGCTGCAGACCCTGCCTGCTGGTGACCTGCATGCAGTGGCCTCGTGCCCTCTGGAGAGGGCATGGAAGACACGTGGCACGGTGGCTCTCAGCAGTTTTTCCTTTGCCCAGTGTCTGTAGCTTTTCTATTTTTGGACATTTTGGGACATCATTCTCCCAGGCCCCTGCTGAGATGTGAGAGCAGGTCTGGGTGACCAGCTCTCCCTGTGATCTGTGTTTCAACCCTGCCCTCCTGATGGTTGGCTGCTGACACTCAGGTCCTTTGAAGGGTGCCAAGAAGTTGGGTTTTTCTTGTGCTGACTCTTTCATCTCCTGCTGCAAAGAGCTGTTTCATGCTCTTTTGGGTTGTCTTTGCTGCTTCTCGATTGCCCACAACCTCCAGACACTCAAGAAACTTTGGAAAAGGATGAGTCTAATTCACTTTTTAATTAACCAAAGAAAAAATAATATATCCTTTGGAGAAAGAATGTTATTTTCCATCAAGATTTTCCTGATTCGGATTTAATTTCTGCCCAGAGGGAAATTTGAAGTGGCTTAATACAAGCAGATAGGAGCAGAAATCTGGAGAGATTCAGCTCCAGCAAATAACTCCTTACTCAGAAATGTGATCAAAAATGATGGGAAGCAGAAAATTTGGGAACAACCTGACAGAGAAGGGAGATTTCCATCTTCAGGAGCAGGGAGTGCTTTTATCTGTAGCTCTGCAAGACCTCTTGCTTCAGGCTGGAGCAGTGAAAATATGTGTGGATGTGTTTCCTAATGAAACCTGAGGAGGTGGGAGAGGGATTTTTTTCCCAAGGAGATGCTGCATCTTGCAACAGAGTGGGCTCTGCTGCTCCTGCTGACAACCTGCAAGAAAAAAACTGCTATCATTCCCAAGGGTGACTTCTGCTGGAGGTCTCACGCAGCCAGTAATTAAAACACTACAAAGCTTTCTCATAATGAGCTAATAATTTTCTAACATGGAAGATTTTTTGACCAAAACAAACCTGGAGCCTGTTCTGGACTCGGTTGCTGGACAGGAGTTTTGTGGTTGCTTAGGAACTGGCGATCAGCGCTTGGTATGGGCTGACAAAGGGCATTTTCATCAATATCATCATTATTTACGGCCATACGGTCCTACAGCAGCTTCCATAAGGCTGCCTCTCCAGCTTGGAATTGTTGGAAAGCTAAAATATGAGCAGAAAAGAGTGAACAAATTTGGAAATTTTTAGGTAGAGATCGCCATGTGGACAAGCCCCTGGAATTTGTTGTTAAGAGATGTTGGCTTTGCCTTGAGGGATATCCAGATCCAGGAGCCAGGTCAGAGAAGATATTCCAAAAAACTCCCAAAAGGAGTAGTTTGTAAAAGAAGCTGATTAGCCAATGATGTGTATCAGGAATTATGAAGCTCAGCCTGCTGATGAGGGACAAGAGCTTAAATCTGTGGCTATCAAGAGTAAGCACAAAAATTTAAAATATCATTAAGCAGGGAAAAAAAATTAGTGCCAGCTGGTGTGTTCATCACAGGGTGACATGGTTCAATCAGTGCAGTAAGATCTGGTCAGTATTTCTTTGTGGCATTTAGAAAGACAGAATGATGTGCTTTATCTCTGTAATGGGAGATCAAATTGTTCCTATTCCATCTCTAATCAACAGTGTAGTAAATTATATCTGCCTTGTCAGGGGGTACACTTGGAAATCAGTGTCCATATAACTCGTGTCTGAGTGGCTCAGAGGATCGAGGTCCGCAGATGTTTGTTTTTAATCAATACCAGAAAAGTTGGGAAAGAGCTGGTTTATATTTTCAAAAGGCTGTCCTCATGTCCCAGATAACTGCAGTAATCCTGGACAAAATAATGGTATAGGTGAAAGGGAATTCAAATGAGGAAGAATTAAAGGCTGGGGATAAAACTAATGGATTTAGGAAACACAGATCCATAGACATCTGAATTCATTAGCTTAGTCATGGTTATTAGGCAGCTCTAATATTCCCGGGGTTTTGCACAGTGTTTGACATAGTTTCACATGGAATTTGGATTAAGCCACCCGAGGGGGCACAGAGAAACACTGGTGGGAGCAGGGAGCTGCAGGGATGGGGGATCCTTACCCCATGGTGGGAGCTTTGCTGGGGGAGTGGCACTGATGAGGGCTTAGCCTCCCTCAGCTCCAGCACTGGCCTTTTCAGGACAGAAAACTTCTTGCTGTGCTATTTGTTAGAGAACTAAGCTTTGTCTTTTTCCATTGCAATGTAATAATTATGGGTGATGATGCAACCCAATAGAAAAGAACATTTTTAAATGAAAGAAAGATCATTTAAAGATAGTGATAGAATCTACCCAAGTAGCTGTACTCTATCCAAGAAGGCACTTGGATAAATTCTCACCATTTGATTAGCCCTGCTACAAACACCCAGATGTCACAGGGGCTGTGTCCAGAGGGACTTCCTTTGCAGTGCTTACAGCAGCAGTGCCTTCCAAAGACAAGACAAGGGATCTTTTTGTCTTCCCCAGGGTGCTGAGGGCTCCACAGGAACAAGAGGATCCTGGTTTTGAGCTGTGCCTCCTTGTGCCATTCCTCTCCTTAGGGACTGCTCCCAGCTGTGGGTGACTGGAAACAGGGAGTGATGCTGCCCAAACCTGGCTCTTCCTCCCTGTTAGCCATGAAACCCCAGGAGAAACACAAATTCACCCCCAAACAGGACCCAAGCTGTCCATTCTTCTCGTGCTTCTGGTTTCTAACCTGAACTGGAAGGGACTGTGAGAATCAGCCAGGAGCTGCTCAGTGGCTGCTGCCCTAGGGGCACAGCCTCCCTGTGCCACCCCTCTGGGATGAGGAATGCATCTCCATCTGCATCCAGCGCTGCCATTTGGGCCTCCCAGGCTGAGTCATTCCTTCTGGGAGCAGTGGGCTTCATGGGTGGCTACTGCCATGAGCACTGAAGGTGCCCAGCCCCTGGAGCAAACCTCTCCTGCTGGGCTGTGGCTGTCCACAGGAGCATCCCAGCCTCCACCACTCCAGCATCCCATGGTACAGGGACAATAAAGGTGTTCCTGCTGGCCAGTGTGCTTTGGTGACAGTCAAAAACCTTGTCTGAATTTTTTTTTTTTGACTGTCCCTAGAGGGATCCCAAGTGTAGAGATGGGGAGAGCAAGATAAAGGGAGGAAGGTCACACCAGGACTGGGATGAAGGCTTTGACAGCTCTGGGTGTGCAAGCAAATGCTTGTGATGCTTCTGTGGACTTCCAATGTTTTTGTTTAATTTCTCAAGTTAAAGACAGTTCTAGGCTAATACAAAATTGTTGTTTGGCTTATCTTCCCCCTGGTTTCACATGTGAGATGTGATTTCAGGTTAAAAGCTGTTTTTGCAGTGACCTGGTGATATTAGGGGTGAATTGATGCACAAGCGTTTTAAGGTCACCTCTTCCAGGAGGACAAACAAGGGATATTTTAATCCACAGAAGCCAATGTTTTTAATGCCTCAGTGCTCTCTCTCAAGAACATATTGCAAAGTAAAAGGAAACTTGGTTTAGTGAATTTCTCTGGCCAAGTGGAAAATACCATAAATCATTGTGGTTTCAAGTTGTTCCCCCTACTTTCTGGCATTGGAGGAGTGAAGTTGTTGCAACCAAAGTGTGAGGACACAGCCCCCAGCACTTTTACAGCAGCATCCAGAAGCCCATTCCCAGGCCATGGCAGATGCTCCACAGGCACAAACTGGACATCAGGACACGCCTCGAAGCTTGCATTAAAGGGAGAGGAGTGGGAGAGCAGGAGGAACCAGGGGCCAAATAAGAGCCATTATTTTCATCAGTGCTATTGAACATGCTCTTATCCCACTGGGTTTGGGAAGCTTTTATGTAGAATTTGGAGTAAACACAGATTAGGAGGTGGAGGATTTTTTTTTTTTCCACTAGGGTTTTGGTGTTGAATAAAGCTGCTGCAGAAGACCTGGGAATTGTGGTCTGGGAGCATGATATAGGAAGCAAAGTCCTGCTTGGGGGTCAGGGTTTCTTTCACAAAACATCAGGAACTTTTGGAAGCCCTGGGTGAGCTGCTGCTGCTGTGATCTGCACAGAGAGCATAGCCTCACACAGCTAACGAGCTCCAGGGCAGCTCTCCTGCTTTTGATTTGAGGCTTTTCTCCAAGCAGGGATGGTAAATTGTAGGCAGAAATAATTCCTGCCAAGGATCTAATGATGCTTCAAGTTCCTGCAACCTTTCAGATAAACAGGGTGGAACAGTACAGAGAATTTTATAAGGAATCTCTAAAAATGTGCAGTGAACATAATGAAGCAAAATTGATCTGTTGTTTTCTCTCAGGAAACAAATACTGCACAAGGAAGCAAAAAGAAGATGGGCCAGAAAAATACAGCTGTACTCTCAAAATGGGTCAGTCCTTGGACAGCAGCTGTCCTCAGACATTAATATTTTCATATTAAAAAAAAAAGAAAATTTAGGAGCTGTATTTAAGCAGCTGCATCTCAAAATCTTTGCATCCAAAGATGAAATCACCAAACAACTCTTTTAAGTATTCATCCCAAAGCCACATAAATTCAGGATCTGAAGTGCAACCTTAAGACACATGTGCTGGCCTTGCTGGGAGACAGGGATTTGGGAAGGGGAGCTTGAGTCTGTGATGCAGGTCTGGGTGAGATTCTGGGTGAGATTTTCTCCTTTACACATAAAGGACAAAACCAGGGATTAGCCAGCAAAAATCCCATGAGCAAATTTCCAGTGCATAGTGCCCTTGAGGAGATGGATGGCAAATGGAGCAGGAGCAGCCACTGCTCAGCTGGGCTGGGGAAAGCCCAGACACGTCCTTCAGCAGGGCTCAGAGTGATGTGATCCCAGGAGAAATGATCTTGGAAACCTCCACCCCTGCTGGAGTCCCTTGGTGGAGCCCCAGGTAAATCCGTGCCACAGCTCTGCTCTCATCCAGGTGCAGGTGGGCTCCCAGGACAGCCAGCCCTCAGGGATGGCCCAGAGCCACCAGTGGGTTCATTCTGGGGTCCCAAACTGCACCTGGGGCAATCCCAGAATGGTTTGAGTTGGGAGGGACACTCTGTATCTGGACCCTGAGGCCCCTGAGGCGTTTCCTGCTCCTGCAGGTTTGTTTAACTGGTCGTGCCTCACCCCAATAGCAGGGAACAGGCTTCCTCTGGCATCTGCACCTTCTGAGCTCCTGCTCCTGGCCCTGAGCCACAGCCTGAGGGATGACCTGAGAACTAACAAACAATTTCCTAAATGACTTCCTAAAAGCTTTCCCATGCTTTTAAGACATACCCCATCATCTGAGGCTGTGATGAAGCAGAGATCTGGCTGGTGCTTTAATATATCCACTGTGTAGGCTCAGAAGTGGCAAAGTGATTTCTGGGGATGGAAAAGGTCCCTGTGTCATTCCTGGGCTGGGAGGAAGAGGATGGTGCTGGCAGACCTGCACAGAGGGAGCAGGGGAAGGTTCCTGCCCAAAGCAGATGATGAACTGCAATCAGGTTTGGAGAAGGTGGAGAGTCTGGCAAGGGTGAGAAACTGGAATTCTCTGCTGTGGATGTTTATGGCAGTGCCAGCAGGGCTCACATTTATGGCAGCACAAATTTACTGCTGGATTCTGTTGCTGCCATAAACATTTTCATCTCTCCCAAATTCGGGCTGGCTCTCCAGAGCCCTGTCTATGGCATGGGCAGGGATGTGCTCCAAGTGCAGGCATCCATGTCCCAGGGATGGAAGGAACAGCACTTCCCTCCAGCTTCAGGGGCTGCACGTGCTTCATCCTCCTCTTCCATTAGTTTGGCCATATCTCCTCGTTAAGGAGCAAAAAACCCAACAGCCCCTGGCTAGCCAGGAAATGATTTTTCAATCTTTTCCTTGAGGATGGCAGCTGCACATGATGTTTCTTAGAATAAAAGCAAATCCTTTTTCTTTCTTTCTTTCTTCCCTTTTCCTAGAAATTTTCCTCCATGTCATCTGGTTGCCAGAGGTGACATTTTCTGCAGCTGAGGTGCCTGATGTCGTGGGAGGAGGCTGTGGAGGACTCTGAGTATTTCTGTTTCACGTTTCTTCTGTTTATTTTCCATCAAGGTCACTCTGCCTCTTAGCCAGGGTTTGGCTCTGAATTTAGCTGGAGCTTTCAAGAAAATGTTAGTTGCATCTTTACTTTCTGGGAAAAATGCTGTACAAAGTCAACTGAAACTGCCTGAAAATTTGGATGAAATTCATCTAGGATTGAGCAAGGAATTAAAAAGGGATATGAAAGTTTGCTCTGAACTTGTGATCTTTGTTTGTTCTTGGATCCTTGTGCTGTGTGTACCTTCAGGGAAATCAGTGCACATAACTGAACTAAATCCTCTGGGGAAGGAAAGAAGAAGAAACTAAAAGCTTTTTGCAAAAAAATATTCATCAGGCAAAACTTTTAAGCCTAGTACATTTCCATCTTGGAAATAAATGCCTCCTACAGACCCCCAAACCACCAAGGTTTACTGCAGTTTTATGTGGAGAGCACCTGGGTACAGCAGAGAAGTTCCTTAGAAAATGTATAAAGGATTTGTGCAGGCAAAACCTGGGCCAGGGCCTCCCCACCCTCACAGGGAAGAATTTTTTCCCAATATCCAATGTAACCCTGCCCCCTGGCAGAGTGAAGCCATTGTCCCTTGTCCTGTCACTCCCTGCCCCTTCCCAGGTCCCTCTCCATGGCTCTTGCAGCCCCTTTAGGCACTGCAAGGGGCTCTGAGGTGTCTTCAGAGCCTTCTCTTCCCCTGGCTCAACACCCCCAGCTCTCAGCCTGTCTCCAGAGCAGGGGCCTCCAGCACTCTGAGCATCTTTGTGGCTTCCTCTGAACTCTTTTCAGCAGGTGCAATCACCCAAACAGAATATTTGGGTCCTGCTTCCCGTGGTGAATGGGAAGGACTGAAGGTATCAAACTCTTCCCTTGACATATTGAAGATTGTTTTCCCCTGAAAATTTGGCAACACTTGCACTTGTCAGTGCCTGTCAGGAAGATCTTTTGCATTTCCCATCCCCTGGAGTGGAGGCTGCCTATCAAGTGTCTCTTCACCACAGTTTAATGTTTCTGGTAAAGATACTAATTTGATTTTTAGATTTTGTCTGAGCAGAATTAGCACATATCACACATTGGAGCTGCCAGTTAAGGGAAAAGCCAAGGAATGGTCAGGGGAATGAAAGAAGTTATCCCTCCTGGGGCTACATCAGCAGACAAAGCCCAGATGGTAAAAGTCCATGTGATCCTTCTGTGCACATCACAGAGATGACAGTGACAGAAGGTGATGATGAGCAGGACGTGGGGATGGGTTCTGCCCCAATCAGGAGTGAATGTTTGCAGGGCAAGGGTGGCACTGCCCAGGCTGGGCAGTGGAGAGCATCAGCTGTGAGGAAATGGAGCAGATGAGGTGGTGGCTGCCATCTGGGTGGGGCTGGGACTGACCCTCTGTGTGCCATGGCTGGGGGAGAGGGGAGGTGAGCAGGGGCAGAAACAGGCACCTGGTGCCCCCTCCTGCCATGCTGGTGCTGGAGGAGGCTGGTGGGAGTTCATATCTCTCAGGGAACATTGGCACCAAAAAAGGGATCCTTTTTCTGCTGGTATTTACTGATGACATCCCCATTTCTCCTTCTTCCTTTTATCTAATAAATGCCATCTCTCCCACAGGCAGATGTCTCAGCCAAAACATTAAGATGCAGAATTAAGTCAAGGACTAAAAGCAAAAACCAGCCCAGAGAGGCACATCTGTGGCACTGCTCACCCTTGCAATGTTCCAGCTTCAAGGGAAGACCATCAGGATGATTTGCCAGGGAGACTCACAGCTCAGTGTGACTCCCAGAACCTGCTGATGATGCAGGGGGGATCCTTGGAAAAGAAACAGCCATGTCCTTGCTCTGGACAGGATCAGTGCCCATGCCTGCAGAGGAGCACAGCAGGAGCTGGCAGGATGCTGAGCACGAGTCTCCTCTCCCAACACAGCTGCTCCCACAACGCTCACTCCAACACCTGCAGACTTGCAAGGGAACACGTGGTGTCTGTCACACACTGGGAATGTCACAGAGAGGTCACTGGAGAGCAGCTCTGGGGCTTTGCAAGTGCTGTGGGAGGACTCAAGGAGAGCTCAGACCCCACTGACTTTCCACTGGAGGGAAGTTCCTCGGAGTTCAGGTGTCCTCGCTCTGTCCTGGGTGTGAAAAAGCCCAGAGTGTTTTCCCTGGGATGGAAGAGCTGAGTAGACAGTGAGAACAAAGCCATATGCTGCATGTCAGCATTTCTATCTTCTGTTTCTAAATACCCCACCAGGATCACAGGATTTTTCTCACTTGTGAATTTTATGGGAGGAAAATAAAAGCCTAATAGAAGGCAGAATGAGCTCCATGTTTTCTGCTTCAGCATCACCTGCTGGTTCCAATGGGAATTTACAAACTCGTGGAAGAGCTCGGGAGGTATTGGGCTGGAGGTGCCAACCAGCCCATTTTGCAGGCTTTGGGATTTGAAGTGGGATGCATGGGTGTTTCTCTGGAATGGTTCACAACCTCAAAGCTTCAGTGAAGAAAACAAGGGCAGAGAGGGCAGTAAGAAAGCAGCTTGTTAAATCATTAAATTTTACTGTCATGTTCTGAGCTTCACAATGAGGAGACAATAAAAGGCATCCTTGGGCAAAATTTACCAACCACCCTTGGTGACTGTGGCCCTGAACTGCTTTAATATCTACTTCAAAGTTAGTAGAAAGCAACTCCAAGCACATTGCAAAATCTAATTCACCTTGCCTGAAAGATCAAAGCCTGCAGGAAAGCACAAATTAAACCTCCAAAAACATAATTTTCCCTCAGAATTATTAAAAATTCTATTTCCCTTCTTCTTCCTTTTCTTCCTCATGCAGATGTTCTTGAGACCAATGGATAGCATGAGATGATGCCCCAGCTTGTAGGGTGACCTCATACACAGATAAAATCTCAAGAGATGTTTATAATTTTTGGAATTTTAAAATTCTTATTTCAAGAACAGAGTTTTTGAGAACTCTGGGAGAAGATCTTTTTGCTCTTGGGTCTGTTTTCTCACTTGGATTGACCCTCAGTGCAGAACGGGGACATAATCCACCTGCACCAAACTTCAGCCACAGGGAAACCTTGGGAAGAACTTGTGGAAACATCTGATCCAGAGGTCATGAGACAGAGGGGGTCAGGACAGGGAGGAAAAATTGTTTCCAGGATCTTCCCTGACCACTGAAGATTTTTATTGTGTGAGAACTAGAAAGCTCCAATCACACATAAGGATGGTAACTGGAAGCCTTCAGCATACATAGTAATAATGATAAAAAGTAATAATAATGATAAAAAGTAATAATAATGATAAAAAGTAAAGACACATGGCAATGGTCCCCCAAAGTTTCCTCAGAAATTAATTCAGTGAAATCCTAAAGGAGTTAGATGTCTAAGGCTGTTTCTTCATTCTCCAAGGCAGCTCTGTCACTACTTTCTCAGCCCAAAACCTGGAGGTTTGATGCTCAGATGTCAAAATGAGGCCTGGGGAAGGAATAGGTTTCCTGTCCTACATAGTATGTGTAATAAAACATCCCTCAATTACTGGATTGAATCTGAGACACTTCCAGTAAAAAAACCCAACAACAACAAAAAACCAACCAACCTAACAAGCAAAAACCAAAAAAATCCCAAAACCCTAAAACAAACAAAAAAACAAAACAAAAAACCAAACCCAACCTAAACTAACAGAAAATAATTCACAAAAGCAAATGTAAGTTCCCAGTTTCATCAGTCCCAGCTGTTCCTCCCTTTGATGCTGCTGAGATCTGAGCACCGTGATGCCTGAGCGTGTCCATGGGCTCAGGAAGCTGCAGCACCTGTGGCTGCCACTGGAATTCCTCAGGAATCTGGGATGCTTTCCAGGAGATATCCACTCTTTTTTATTGGAGATTTAAATAGAACTGCTGTGAGAGGCTGGGATGTGCACTGAGCTGGGCTGGGGTCAGTGGGAAGGGGCTGGGGATCCTCATGGCTGTGCTGCTGGGGATGGGTTGGAAGCCACCAGGGGTGGGTGGCCCCACTCCCTCTGGGGCCCTGCTGCCTGTTGGGATGTTTCTTTCAGATGATGGTGCTCTGAGTCTGGATGTCCCTCACTGTGGGAAACGTAGAGAATTTATATGCATAATTTTATTTAATTTTATTTAATATTACTATTATTACTATTATTATTATTATTATTTTATTTTCATTATTTTTATTTTT
>VZRH01006911.1:391043-428736 GCA_013397555.1 Urocynchramus pylzowi
GTGCCTCGCAGGTGTGGGCTCGCCTTCCCTTTGCCGCGTTTGGTTATTTATCATCCCCCCCCTCCCTCTTTTCCTCCTTCCCCCTCCCGCTTTTCTCTTACGCAGTGGGAGCAGCCCGGCAGCCTGGCTCTGCCCAGCCGCCCTCCGTCCTCCCTCCCTCCCTCTCCCTCATCCCTCCCTTTTCCTTAAAAACGTGGGCTCCGGGGTGCAGCCCCCTGCGCTGGCAGCAGCCCTGCCTGCGAGAGCAGCCCTTTCCCCTCCTCCACCTGCGGAGCCCCGGCTTTGTCCGCCGTGCCCCCATCCCCCGGCCCGGGGTGCTGGATGCGGCCGCGGGCAGCGGGCTCAGCTCCGGAGCTGCGCTAGAGGGGACCTGCCGCAGGTGAGCAGCCGGCTGGGGGTTGTTGCCAACTTCGGGCTTTTCCTGCTGTTTTTGCTCGGTATGGAACCGCCGGGGTGGTGCCGGAGCCCCGGTGGCTTTGGGGCGGCAGTGGAAGGTCTGGGGGGCACAGAACCGCGAGTGGGGACTCACCGACCCGCAGGGATGGGAGAGGCAGGTGGGGACACGCAGCCCCTGGGAGAAGGGATGATGATGATGATGATGATGATGTGTGCTGCCCGCACGTCCCCTGAGCCGGCGGTGTGGAGATATGCGTGATCCCTGTGCGCTCGGGATGCGCCGGGCTCTCAGGGCTGCATCCCATTAAAATGCTCCCGGGGAGGGGGGCTGTGCTCCGTGGCAGTAAATCATCCTTCTCCCTGGTAATAAATCACCCTTCCCCAGCGCTTCTCGTGCACTTGCCTTGCTCCAGTCCCCTGCCACCCGTTTGATCAGCAGATTTTAAAGCTGTCTCTTGCTGCCCCAGGTCCTTGGCGCAGGCTGCTGCTCCAGGATGGACCCGCTCTTCCCTGCCCATATTTTTGAAGACCCCGACCTGAGGAAGCTGCTGAACGACTCCTCCATGCTCAACCTGAGCTTTCTGCCCAGCAACTGGTTCAACAACAGCACCGGGGACGGTTTCCTGCCGCTCAGCATCAAGATCACCATCGTGGTCGTCTACTCCATCGTCTGCATTGTGGGGCTGGTGGGCAACTGCTCCGTCATGTATGTGATCGTCAGGTAGGACAGCGGGAGGCTCCTGGAGGGCTGGGAGCCGGGCAGACCTTCCCTCCCTCAATCCCTGCTGCGGGCAAAGCAGGCAGGCGCTTCCCTGGGGTTAGAGACGTGCTTTAGAGGTAATGATGTGGCATTTGTTTTATTGTTTTGGTTTTATTTGGTTTTTTTTTTTTTTTTCCCTTCCTAGGCTGTGATGAAGGTTTCTGCCAGTTTTCAGCTGCCCTCTGGTGCCTCCTAAAGTTTAACCCAGAGAATGGAACAGAGTGAGCAGATCTGCTCAAAAAAATGGGTCTTTTTTTCCTTTTTTTTTTCTTTTTAGGGATCTGTATGTCCCTGGGGAGGGCAATGTGCTGGGAGCATTCCACTGCCAGGGTGTGCTGGCTCCTTAGTGGGACCTCTCCTTCCTGTGCTGTGTCCGGCACCCCAGCTGTGTTTGCAGGTGCTGCTCCATCTGGGAGCTGGCTCTTTCCAAAGCTGAACCTTGTTGCAAAGGAAAGAGCCTGCTGGGAAGCTTCCTTTTACTTTTACAGGAGAAAAAAAAATAAATCACAAATGTAAGTCTTCCAACCCTTTGGAGCCTGCAGACTGAAATAAGATGTGAGAGGATGCTGCAGAGTTGAGGGCAACTTCTCTGGCTCCTTGTGCTGAAGTCAGGGGGGTGGGGGGAACAATTGCAGAGGGACAGCACAGAGCATGCACCACTCCATCCTCCCTGCCCATTGTTGGCATTTTGAGTGTCCCTGTCTGCTTCTGCTGTGCTTCAAACCCTTCTGGTTCTGAGAATCAGAAACCTTGTTCACCCTGTAAGTACAGAATAAGTTTGTGCAGCTCTTAGGGCTGTGATTATGTTAAACCCAGCATCCCCCTTCTGATCTCTGCACCCTGCATGTTCAGGAGGGAGCTTCCATTTTATCCACATCTTGGAGCAGATTCCTGGTGCAGGTGGACTCTGCCAGCACAGAAAAGACAGGCTGAATCCTCCAACAGAAGATGAAAGTATTTAGCAGGTATTCAGACACTGATGAGATTGTCTTGTTCCTGCCAGGAGCCCAATTGCCACCAGAGTATCTTTCCCCTAAATAACTACAACTTGGCTGGGGGAGATGCTGTAAAATTATGTCTTTGGTATCAGAGGCTGCTGAAGAGTGGTTGAATCTCTGCTCCAAGGGCAAAGTGATGTGACTGTTCATCAGGCTGCCTGTCTGTGCTCTTTTAGCTGAGGAGTTTATGGCTCAGAGAGGGGATCCCATTAGCCCTGGGGAGTCTGCAGCTGCAGAGAGGAGGTTTGCAGCACACTGGTGCCATGTCTGGACAGTTTGTGTTCCTGCTCAGTGTAGCAGCAATTGTTGGAGTAGTTTGTGGGTGTGGGTAAGTGTGTGAGTAGTTGGTGGGTGTGGGTAAGTGTGTGAGTAGTTGGTGGGTGTGGGTAAGTGTGTGAGTAGTTGGTGGGTGTGGGTAAGTGTGTGAGGCTCTGGAGCTGGAAGCCCTTGTCTGATGATGGTGATGTGGCTGCATGGTGGAATGCCAGCCCCTGTGCAGCAGGGGAAGGGAGTCCTTACCCTGAGCATGGGCCTTGATGTGTGTAAGGAGAAGCCTTGGCAAAAATCTCCTTGCTGTCTGCAAAGGCCTGGTGGGATGTGCACAGCAGGATCCTGCTGGGCCTGCCCAGGGCTGGGACTGGAGCATTACCAGTAATGTGAGTGTCCCAAACTGGGGTCCTGGGCAGGGTGGACCTCTGCCGTGGCTAACCATGAAAAATACTGGCTTCTGCTCCACTCCTTTTTAACTTGGTTACCTTCCAGTTGGATGAATGGCACTCAGGGATTTAGCACTAGAATTTCCCATGGAATGTAACTCTTTGTGTGTGTCCTCACATTTTACAGTTTTTAGTAACCGAAAACTGAAGACAGGTGCCACCCCAATCTCCCCCAGGTTTTTCCATTTCTCTATTGGAAATTTTCCATTTCCATTTCCCTTTATTTAGAAANGTGTGTGTGTCCTCACATTTTACAGTTTTTAGTAACCGAAAACTGAAGACAGGTGCCACCCCAATCTCCCCCAGGTTTTTCCATTTCTCTATTGGAAATTTTCCATTTCCATTTCCCTTTATTTAGAAATGGAAAATGTGTGCTGGGGAGGTTATAACTGAGCTAGAGCACGTGTAGGAGCTGCTCTTCCCCACCCATGTTCCCTGGGAGCTCAGTACTGAGCTGAGACCAACACTGAGTTAGAGCCAAGGCAATGACCCTTGAGTTGATGAGTAACAGCTTCTGGTGATCTCTGCCCAGGGTTCTTCTCTCCTTGCCCTGTGTGTTCAGGTCAGGAGCAGGTGTGAGGATGAATTGGACCCAATATCAACTCTTGACCCTGGCCATGTGCACAGATTGATGAAGAGCTGCCAAATTGTGGTTGTACAAGGAGGATGCTGATGAGCTTCTCAAACACATGCTTTTCTCCTCAGATTAGAGCTTTGATGTTTCATGCCTTGAATAGCACCTGGTTTTCAGTGGGTTGGAAGTTGGTTGCTGGTAAGGCCACACAGGGTTTAGGGGCTCTTAATGATAAAATAATGGAAAAATGATCAGCAAACCCTCTGTGCTGCAACCTTATCACTGTAGGTAATGTACCCCAACAAGCTTTTTTTCTTTCTATGCTTTGGCAATGATGACCAGGCTTCAACATATTACACAGCCCATAGGAAGATGGTGTACTACCTTCCAGAAAGAGACTGGTAGTGTTATAGACAGTAATTGTTTCCTGGTTTTCAGGGAGATGGGAAATAAAAAGACTCTAATACCAGCACTCAAGGAAATTGGAGGCATCAGCAAAGCTCATTTTTTTGTTCCTCCTGAATGAGTTTTCTGCAGCACCGAGGGAAAAGTTTTAAATCTCCCGGTATTTCACACAAAAGTACAAATTCAAAGCCTCCTCAAGGTTTTCCCCTCTGATGTAGAACCCAGCCTACATCTCTATTGTATTTGGAATGATTTAACATTTGGAACGATTAATTTATAGAGACAGTCATCATGTGACTGTCAATCCCTTCCAGTGCTGAGCAGCCCTAATTGGGTAAGATGGAGAAGGGCTCTTGTCAGGAGCACGATTTCCTGGACAGCAAAGGGCCTCTTGTGGGAACCTGCCTCGGCTGTGGCTTTGTTCTGCTGGCTCATCCTGGAGCTCCTTGCCAGCAGAGACGATGCCTCCCCTCCCTCCTCCTTCTGCTGTTTGCTCTCTTCTGCATATATTTCCTGTTCTGCTTCTTAATGAACGTGAAACAAGGAGCTGAACAGAGGGTTTGGGGAAAACCAGGCTGCTGAGATCCCTCCTAGCTATTAACTGAAGTCTGCGAGGCTGCTTGCCAAAGATCTTTGTATTTAGGAAGGAAAGCAAAGGGGAAGGAGGGTGTATTTTTGTATTTTTGGCCCTGGGGGTGGGGCTGACCCAGGGGTGCTTATAGGGGTGTGACAGAGGCCCCAAATCTCTGCCAGCCTTTGGTGACCCAGGGAAGGGACAAGGTGCAGCTTGTTGTCCCTAGCTCCACCATGCTGCTGTGCTGCTCAGCAGTGGGGATCTGGAGGACTCCATTCCTGCAGTCCAAACCCCCCTGGGAATGCTGCCTCATTTCTGGGGCACTCCTCATTGCTGTGGCAGCTCCCTGTAGGGAGCCTGGCAAAATGCTGGGGATGGTCAGCTCTCTCTATGGCAGAACACCTTTCTGAGCATTTTAAGCAATGTTTTGGGCAGTTGAGGGCTGTCAGACCCCCACATTTTCATCTGCTGCCTCCAGGTGAAGCTTTAGGAGGAAAAATGTGATGGGGAGGTGCCTGAACCACGAGCCTGTCTGGGGATGCTGTGCCAGCTGTTGCTCTGCTCAAAAACTGCCTCAGTCCCTGAGAACAGGGGTGAGGGCAGCTGGCTGTGATGAGATGGGGGAAATTAAGTTAATTATGACATTTCAGAGATGCTGATTTCTTAATAGAAAGCTTTCTCAGGGAAAAGCCTGGACCAGCTGTGTGTCTCAGAGCTGAAATGAAGTGAGTGCTTCATGCAGGGGGGACCCAGCAGACACGAGTGGGGCCATCTGAGACCTTTGTTGTCTCCAGATCTGCCTCTTAGTTTTTCCTTGAAAAACAAAATAAATAGACATAAATAATTGCAATTGATGGAGAAATGAAACCCAAACCAAGGGCTCTTTGCCCTGGAGAGTGAGTGGAGCTGGGTGAGGGTGGTGAGGTGAGCAGCAGGGGATCCTGCTGTGATAATGGCTGCAAAGAACAGGTCTCCAGCTCCCTCATTTCTGGGTCCCCATGAGCCCAGGTGAGCTGGGCTCAGCTACATGACCCATAATAGCCACATCTGGCCCCTACAAACACAGGTCCTGTAGCTCCAGTGTGTGTTGAAGGGCTCTGTTTCACCAGGCTGTGGTGAGATGGGTGAAAGGGAGCTGCCCATGTGCAGCACTAACTCTGAGATGTTTAACATGGGACTTGGTTCCCAGTGTTTTTTAGAGACTGGGCAATTCCCAGAAGCATTCTGGGTGTCAGCAGAGGCAGATCTGGCCCATGAGCAGGGACAAGAGTGTCCTGCTGCAGGGTGGATGCTGGTGAATGCCCCCTTAGACCAGAGCACCATTCCTGGTGGCCAAGCAGCAGTTGAGGGGTGTGGGATAATCCCTGAGAGCCCCTGGGTGAGCCACAGAGCCTCCTCCCTTGGCCTGGCAGCACCATCCCCAGTGGTCCCAGAGAGCACCTGCAGGGCAGGGCAGGGCTGGTTTTTCATAGCTGTCCCCCAGACACAGAGCTGAGACTCAAGGACAAGGAGATCATCTGTCCCAAAGTGTGTGCTCGTCCTGGCTGGCTGCAGATTCCCTTACTAGCCCCTGCTAGTCAGTCCCTGTCTTGCTGGGTAATTTATAGGCTTTTAGGTGCTGTGCTGGTGGCTGCTTTTGCTGTAGTGTCTGGCCTCAGAGTCCAGACTAATTTAAATTTGTCCTTCTCAAATTCTGTGCAGTTTTTTCAGGGCCTGTTGAACCATTAAGAATAAATCATGGTGCACTGGTCAGAAGTTTCAGGCTGAGGATCAGAGCAGCAGGGATGCAGAGAGCAGGGTGTGGGTGGACAGCTGAGGGGACACAAATCATGACAGAACGTGCCAGATCAGATATCAGCTTCACACAACCTGAGGGCTGGCAGCAGGCTGGGAGCAGAGATGGGAGAGAACTGGGGCTGATTTCTGCCATCACAGGGTGGGGCAGCTCAGTAAAAATCCTCTTTGAGCCTTTTCTGCCCTATTTTGCTTCCTGGAGCATGTCCAGGCATGGGGGCAAAGGCTGGCACTGCTGCCAGGGTGCGAGGTGGGGATGGAGGGAGCTGCTCAAGGTGAACAGCACTGTCTGCATCCTAATTAGCTGGAGCTACACATATCAAAATCAGGAGGCTCCAAGAGGCAGAGAGCTCCTGGAAACAATGCTCAGGGTTTTGCAGGGCTGCAGGCTTTGCTCTGGTCCCTCTGCCCCTGGTGTCTGCAGCTCCATTTTGGGTTGTGGGTTTGCTGCTCCTCAGCCCCAGCCCTTGCCCTGCAGCCTTGCTGTGGCTGGGTGGAAAAGGGAAAGATGCAAAAACAACAGGTCTGTTGTTTTTGCATCTTTCCCTTTCCCACCCAGCCACAGCTCACCCTGAGGCTCAGCCAGGGGCAGAATCTGTTCTTGAGAGGAGCAGGTCCTTAAAGCCCCGAGGGTGTGTCTACCTACCTACCCTTAATCTCCTCTCCCAGACCGTGTATTCCCCTTACCAGAGGGTCCAGGTGCCCAAAAGGAGAGGGAAGAGAAGTGCTGAGCTGATATCCAGGTGTTCTTCCTCTCGGGCTTGGGCATGCCAGGGAACAGGAGAGCAAAGCAAAGCAATTACTGTTGTGACAAAGGGGGAGCTGGATGGAGAGCTGAGCACCACCCTGTGGGAGAGGCTCCATTAGGAAATTACCTCTGTGGCAGAGTGCAAGAAAGTGGCCCAGCAGGGAGCTAATGTCCTCCACAGAATCCACAGGCTTGTCTGCAGCAGATTTGTGCTGTGAGGGAGGAGGCTGAGGTGCCTCCTAAAGCCTGAGAGTTTAATTTTTCTTTTTTTTTGTGCAGATTAAGAGAAAGAACACTCTCAGTTCTGGAGGAACAGAAAGAGAGGTTAATCCACAGAGAATTCATTGATTGATTTTTGTGTGTACTGAACGTTCTGGAAATGTTTGGGAACATTGGTTGGTTGGGACAATGGCTGTTGGCTCTCAGCATGTAGAGAAAGTGGTGTAGAAGTAATTAATTAGGTGCAAATTAACTTCACCCCCTTTCAAGAGTGCAAAAGCATTTTTAGATTCTATTGGAAGATGGGTTGAAGGAAGTGGTGGGACAGCCAGCTCAGTGTGTCCTGTGCTGGAGCAGGGGAAGGTGGCTCTGCCATCACCTCCAGGAGGTGGTGAGGAAGGAGGCAGAGGACAGGGATCTGTGCACTGAGGGTTTAGCAGGGCCAGGCAGAGCAATTGTCCTTGGACTCTGAATTCATGCTGAGAGGTGTCTGGGAGGAGTGGGGCCAGTGGGACAGGAGGGATGTGGGAAGGAGCTGAAGATTTGCTCTGCACACCCTGAGTTCAAGGCTGGCTGAGATGCCCCAAACTTCTCAGTGCTGGGGACACAGGAGTGTGCAGGGAGGCAGCTTTGTCCTCCATGGATGCTGCATGGGGCTTGGAGGTGGGTGAATTGTTGCTTGTTTCTCCCACTGGTCGATGACAAAAAAATAAAACAGGAACAACCTTTAATTTTTACTGTTTTGCAGTAAAGTTGCTCACCATTGCTCAAAATTGTTATTCCCTTGAGTTATAATGCCAGTAAAGAGGGTTAGAGGCATGTTGATGAATTGCCTCTGGCTCCAGCCCTCCTGGAAGGCTGGACTGCAACAAACTTGACCTTTGGCAAGCTTGAGCCAGCCCAGCCAGGTCTGTGGTGTTCAGGGGAAACTGCAGCTCCCAGGAGACCTTTGCCAGCACAATCTTGGGTGACTGGACCATTTCCTAAAGCCTGAGCTGACAATGCTTATTTTTGTGAGAGCTGATAAAACAGTGATTTTGCTTCTTCATTTTAATCCCCCTCTGCTGGGAAAGTGGATCCACTCACAGACCCACCTCATCCCCTGTGCTTTGCCACGTTTATGCCAAGTGCAAGAATTCAGGAAAGGAAAACCTGGCCACCCTGAGATGCTCCTCTGGAGTTCAGGGCACTGGAGGCTGCTGTAATTCTCCTTAGGAAATCCCAAAGCTTAAAGCCGTGGCAGCTGCCTGGTTATGCTGGATTTGCAAAATGCTTTTACTCGTTCATCCCATCACAAAAGGAAAGGCACCAATATTTTCCTTCTACTGCTTTTGGTTATGTAATTTTTGTCTGGGCTGGCTTTCTAAGAACTTGTGATTGATTTCTGGGCCAGGAAAAGCCTCACTTAGGCTTTTCCTGTGTGGGGACCTCAAAGTATTTCCAACAATGTTTCCATCAGTGCTCACCTCCAAAGCTTCCCTTGGCTTTCAGGGTCAAAAATAGACCATTTGGTTTTGCTTTCTGAAGCTGCTTGCAGACTTCTGATACAAGCCCAGCTTAGAGCTCCAAGGCAGGTAAAAAAAAAATTGACTTTATAGTCTGGATTGTGGCTCCTCTGTCTGCTTCTCTTGGACACCTGGCCAGGTGACCGTGTGTCCCATCAGAGTTCAGAATATGCCAGTGATAATGTTCTGCCAAGCATTCAAATAATTCATCAAGAGCTGAAGAAGCTCAGGGGAGGGCACAGCACTGAGAAGGGAAGTTGTAGGCTTGCTGTTCTGAACCAAATTGGCAAAAAGAGCTTTTTAAGTCAAGTCAGACCCTGTAATATTTTAACACGTATCAGGCTGAAAATAGTGCAGCAGTTTACGGGTAGGAGTGTTACCCTCAAATGAACTTGAACTCTGTTAATAACATCATTGTCTGCCATTTTTGGCCATGTTTCTGCTTAGGCCATTAGTAGAGTAAATGATGGATGAGCTGTAGTTTTAAAATTATACCTATTTGAGCTCTTATTCTGCCCATGAGAGGAATATCCTGGAGCTGAAATGTTAGATTCAGTCACAGAGTCACTGTTGAGCTTCCATTTCTGCAGACACTGCATGTCCCCCCAGATAGGTGATCACAGCTGGCTCTGCATCATTTCCCAAGTGTGAAAAGGAGATGATTGCCATTACAGCAAGGTGACTCTTCCTTCTGGGCAGTCAGTTCGTGTAGTAAAAGTAATATTGAAATGAGAAAAGAATCTTTAGAGTTTGGCTTGTGACTTTACTCCTTTCTCCAGAAAGATCCATTGTGATATTTTGGTTTCTGACTCAAACCTAGTTCCTCATCAGTTTTTGGCTGGCCAGGGCTGGCCATTTTGCCTGTTCTGATTTGACAGGTCACATTAGCCATGCTCTCTGGCTATGAGCCCATATCAAATGGCTGATCAACTTGCCCCTGCACCTTTCAAATCAGCTTACTGGCTAAAGCTCTCACCAATACTTCTAACAATGAAGCCATAGGTAGTGAAATCCTAAGTTGGCCTTATTGAAGTAATTTTTCAAGAAACACCATTTGAGGTGTCAGCCTCAGGCTTTCATGGTGCTCACTGGCAGTCTGAGGGAATGATTCTCCTGCCCGTGGAGCTGACTGTGGAAGGACCATTTGTGGTGTTGTAGGAGATGGGCTGAACTGTGTGTTGATAAGCCTGTGGGAGGTTGAAAGGTGAGGATGACCAATCTCATTACATAAGAAAAGACAGCATCTCCTTTCAAAATCAGCAGAATCTTCTTTGGTGAAGTTCAGTGTCTGACCCACCGTGGTCTGGTGGGAGCTCTAACCATTGCTAATTCCTGCTTTCAGATTCACCAAGATGAAGACAGCCACCAACATCTACATCTTTAACCTCGCTCTGGCTGACACCCTGTGCCTGATGACCTTGCCCTTCCAGGGAACAGACACATTCCTAGGCTTCTGGCCCTTTGGCAACGTCCTGTGCAAGATTGCCATCTCCATTGACTACTACAACATGTTCACCAGCACCTTCACGCTGACAATGATGAGCGTGGACCGCTACATCGCCATCTGCCACCCCATCAAAGCCCTGGACATCCGCACGCCCCACAAGGCCAAGGTGGTCAATGTTTGCATCTGGGCACTGGCTTCTGTCTTCGGCATCCCGGCCATGGTGATGGGATCTGCGGAGAATGAGAACAACGGTCAGTAAAGCTGCGCCCCGCGGGAGGGGCAGGAGAGCCCAGGGGGAGGGGGGCCAGTCTCATCATGGGGTGAGGCCTCTGCTGTAAAATCATCTTAGCTCTGCCCCTGCCTTTCTGTATCACTGCTGCTGCTTTTCTAGTGTTAAACGTGGAATTGTTATGTGAGGAATTGAACATTAAACATAGAACTGCTATGTAAGGTGGGGAAAGCCCTCTAAGATCATCAAGTCCAACTGTTAACCTAACTAACCTAAAATAATCTGAATGTGCACATGCTTTTCTGCTTGATCTGCGTTTGCTGATCTTCCTTCCCATTTTATGTTTTTACTCTTGCAGAGATTGATTGTCTAATTAAGCTCCCTTCTCCCGTGGACTACTGGGACCCAGTGTTTGGCATCTGTGTCTTTCTCTTCTCCTTTATGATCCCCGTGTTGATCATCACCATCTGCTACAGCCTCATGATCCGGCGGCTGAAGAACGTCCGTGTCCTCTCGGGCTCCAAGGAGAAGGACCGGAACCTGAGGCGCATCACCCGCATGGTCCTGGTGGTGGTGGCAGTCTTCATCATTTGCTGGACTCCCATCCAGATTTTCGTGCTGGTGCAGTGCTTGGGTGCCAAGGCAGAGAGCGAGCTGGAGCTGGCCATCTCCTGCTTCTGCACCGCGCTGGGATACGCCAACAGCAGCCTGAACCCCGTGCTCTACGCCTTCCTGGATGAGAACTTCAAGGCGTGCTTCAAGAAGTTCTGCTTCCCCACCGCCTTCAGGACCGAGCTCCAGATGTCCAACAGGATGTGCAGCATCGCCAAGGATGTGGCCTATGCCTGCAAGAACTCGGAGGGGACTAACAATCCGGCCTGACTAGGCATGGAAATCCCCATGGTGGCTGTCGCCCAGCAGAGTCCGACCACCCCCACGTCAGAACTGACTCAGATAACGGCCCTTTAGCAGGACCCCAAAACTGAGAGGTGAGAAACCAAGGAAACAATTCTGGGGGTTGGGAAAACCGGATACTGCGAGAGCACGCAGAGAAAGTGAGCCCATTTGATGCATTTTTAATTCCAGTGTATCCTGCACTAAGGAATGTGTTTGAAATCAGCCCGCTGATTCCTGCAAAACCCTGGGGGTTTGCAACATTATTGAGAGTTTGGGAATTAAGGGTTTAAAATAGGCATCGCTCTTGGGGCTTACACTTCTGCTGCTGGGAGACAGACAGAATGTGAACTCCTGCATTGCTTTTTTCCTCCCTGGGTGGAGATGCTAACAGCTCGCCTGGCTCTCCAGGCGCTCGTGTGCGGGTTTTCCTCCTGTGCCATCGCTCTGAAATCAGACTTTGCTGCAGCCAAAGTGGGCAGGAGCCATCAGACAAAACCCAAGATCATCTCCAGGATGAGTCATCGTGCAGGCAAGGATGCAGGGAGGGAGAGGAGGGAGCTGGCAGGAAGAGAAATTCAAACTGCCTTGGAAGGACAGCGCCAGCTCCTGCAGATGGGATCTGCAGTGAAACCCCCCCTGTCAGAGGGGAGCAGGGTGGGGAGAAGGGACTGTCAGAACTGATGGTGTTGCTCTGAAGAGGAGGAAAAATAAAAGACTGAGGAAATGGACACAATTTCTCATTTACATGCTGCTACTACTTTTTTTTTTTAACTCTGTATTTCCAGTGTAATAATGGACAGAATGTGTCTGTATATACATGTCTGTAGTGGAATAGGTGCAGATATATGGTGGAATTTCACCTTACCAAGCATGCCTTGGGCATCTTCCTCAGTGAGAGGAGGAAGGAATGAAGTGGCCTATAGACACATGTATTTATGTATAGGAAAAGCCATTTTGGAGAAGTCAGAATGGCAGCTCTTCCAGAAGACATGGACATTCCTGGTGGGAGGAGGCAGCCTAAAACAGTCCCACCCGCTCCACATGGGATAAGTGGGGTACAAACCATAAAAAACCAAGGGTTCTGTGGTTTGGTTTATGTTTTTAACTGAAATGAGACCCACAATGCTGAAAGCTTGTGGGAAATGCTGCCTGGGTACCACCCCTCCTGCCAACCGTGGATTGTTTTCCTCTCCCAAAGCAAGCCAGAGCTTTGTGGAAAATTTAATGTCCTGTCATTTCACTTGATAAAAAAAGCTTCCCCAAAGAGTTTCACCACTTGAGTGCCCTCTGTGCTGGGGAGAGCAGCAGGCTGGGGTTGTCCCTGTAGCACAACAGCCCCAGGAAATCTGGGCAGTGGTGCCCAGTGGTGCTGATGGGGGAGCAAAGCACCAACCTCCACCTGGAGATGGGAGGTCAATTCCAACATGAGAACCAGCAGTGTCATCTGGACTGTACAGATTCCAATGTGAATATATTTCTTGTGCTCTGATCTATGAGATTCTGTATTTTTAATGTATTGATTTGCCAATATTTTAATGCTGTCATGTTCTTTCTATATGCTGTACAAAGGAATTGAATGTTATATTTCTATGTAGAGTGTTTCTCTCATGGTTGGGCTTAAAATATAGATGCAGTTCCAGTGTCCCACGTGTAGGACCCAGATCCCTTGTAAACTGCTCAGGCTGGGAGGATTTTGGTGCTGATTAACATTTGATTGGGAATATGGATGTATACCAGAGCAAACTTTGCAATTAACACTTCCCCATACCAGTCTGGAGGGAGGAGGAAATCTGGGCACTTTAAGCACTTTGTAGTGGATGTTAATCCCAGAGCCCTCACCAGGAAATCCCATATAAACCCAGGAATGTGCAGAACAGCTCCTTGAGAACTGTGCTGCTGGCAAGCTGCATCCATGCCTTTGGAAAACTGGGTTAGGTGGGATGTTTGTGGGTGCAGTAACAGCATTGGGCAGTGAGAGACCTTGGGTCTGCTCAGCCCTCAGCTGTGGGATGGTCTGATGGGGTCTGGGAATGTTGGGGATGAAGGTGGGAACTGACTGCCAGGCTGTTCTTACCTTTAGGAAGCAGGAGAACATTCATTAGTGGCTGGCCAGGAACAGCCACACCCCCTTTGTCGTTCTTGGATGGGTTTTTAAATAGATTTATGTCCTCTGAAAAAATATATACCAGTGTTTGGCATTTTTTAAATATGGATTTTGTTATAATGACTATGCTGCAACGATCTTACATAATCAAGTACTCAATAAATGTGTGTTTACCAAGCTTTTGGGTATTTCCACGACCCTTGCAGTGAATGTGTTTAGGCATTCTGTTCAATGCTCAGTGAAGTTTGTCATAAGAAGAGCAGCAAAGACCTGAAAGCAAAACTTTATTGTACTGTGCCTCTGGAGTTACAGGCTCATGGTCAGCTGGATGGCTTTAGTGCTGGCTCTGTAATTCCCTTTGGAAGTGGTTGTGTTGGTGTGATTTTTACAACTGCCACAGTGTAAATGACATTTAGATGGCTACTTGTGTGCTTTAATAAAGGAAAATTAAACCCCCTGTGGTTTGGATGATAATCTGGAAGTCTTCACTGGGTGGATTTGGAATGCCTCAGCCCATCCCTTTTAAGTGAGATCAGTGGGAACTTTTGTTACACAGACAACCTGGTCTGTAGTTAACACAGGAACAGAAGATGTGAAAATGCTGGAAAATTGGGTCCCTGGGCCTTGCAAAGGGCAGCTGGGATGTGTAGCAGGGCAGCAGTGCAGGCAGCTGCCTGTTGTTAGAGGTGAAGTCTGCTGAAGGATGAAAAAAGCTCTTTCCACCTCCTCTCCCCACAGTTCCCAGGAGTTATGGGGTTAGGGATGACCTGGGACAACAATAAATTGCAGAACTGCTCTGAGAATAAAGCCAAGGCCATATGCTGTAGGAAAGATGCATCGGACAGTGAGATGTGCAATAAGGAAAGTGCTTTCTCTCTGCAGAGAGCAATATTCCTACCCAAGCAGGTAAATATCAGGAGAGGGTGTTTTTATTAGCAGTGGTGATTTTCTTCTTAAAAAAGAAAAAGTAAATTGGTGAGAAAAAAAATGGAAATCTTTATTTTTCTTCTAGTTTAGTTATACTTTAATTATAAGTACTTTAGTTTATACTTTACTTTTAGTTATACTTTAATTATAAGTATCCAGAGGTGAGTTCTCACAGCAAAACCATAAACCAAACTGCTTTATTCAGTATTATGGGATTTATTAATGTACCAAGTATTCTCTCCGCTGCTGTCAGCTGAACTCAAGTGCTGGAAAAGGCTGAGGAATGGATGACCTGAGGACTGAGCTCTACCCCAAGCAGCTCCTTGGCTCTTGGTAAATCTGGGCAGAGATCTGGCTTTGCAAGAACCAGATCTCCCTTCCTCTCCCTCAGCCAACAACACTCACCATCAATTACAACTTCTAACAGCAAAAATAAGGAGCAGAATTTACACTTTGACCAAGGTTTGGATGGACAACACCCTCAGGCACGTGGTGGGGTCCTTGGTGGTGTTCCCTGCAAGGCCAGGAGTTCATCTCTGATCCCTGAGGGTCCCTTCCAGCTCTGGATGTTCTGTGGTTTATGGTTTTACGCCGTGGGAAGAGCTGAGCTGAGGACATGCTGGGTTACCCTTTACTGAGCTGCAGGTCAGAGGGGGATTGCTTGTTTTGGGTGAGTGTTCAGCTGAAACCCCTCTCCCCAGGCCCACAGCCATAGCAGCCACAAAGCCTTTCCCCTGCTCCAAATGCCTCTGGCCCCTAGGGCTGGGGACAACTTCAGCAGGTGGAGAAACCCCGACTGCAGAAAGACCAAAGCTGTGCTGGGCCCTTGTGGTGCCCCTGCTCCAAAGCTCCAGACTTGCCCTGATGAAGACTCTGCCTGAGGCTGAGCACTTGCCATGTCTGTTTTCCCAAGTTTTTAATGAGAAGTTAGACTGTAAATATGTCTTTCTTTTTTAAAATTATCTTTTCCTTTTTTTTTTTTTTTTCTCCAGGGAGGTTTGTTAACTTTTTAAAGAGCTGTCACTGGGCTCCAACCTCTCTCTGGATGCTCTGGAATATCATTGCAGGGTACAACAATGTGTGTCCAGAGAAGGATGCCTCTCACCCTGCAATGCTTTATAGGGAAGGTGGCTACTCTCCATAGTTAGAGCTCCTTTTTTTAAATGAAAAGGATCTCCAGCAGCAGCTGGTGTGGATGCAGCCTTTGATATCTGCTCAGAAGAGAGACTCAGACTGGCAGCAAAGCAGGCTCTGCCAGAAAAAACTCCAGCTTGCTTTCCCACTCATTTTGCTGTGCTTCCCCTCAGCTATTTTTGTGGATATTTATGCAAAAGCAAATTTCTCATTCCTTCAACAGGAGAATCTCCTTCGGACACTTCCCAGGCTGCAGCCCTGACTGTGCATTCATGGCTTCAGGCCCTGCTTGCTCTGAGCATCTCTGTGGCAGCAGATCTCATTGCTGTGACTTTGCAGAGCCAGTTGGTTATTCCCACCCCTGATCTTCACCCCCCAGCCCCTGCCCAGGGCAGTCTGAAGGACCAGATCTTACCCACCAGCCTTCCCCTCTGCTGAGGAGAACCACAGAGCTGAGGTGGGAGGGATGGGGGGTAGAATCCAGCAGCAACAGATGAAGGAGGGAAAATTGTCCCATCTCCATGGTGAGGACTGTTTGTGAGGTGGGGAGGCTGACGAAGGGAGAGAAGGGGACAAAGGGAACCTGTTGGAGCAACTCCAGAGGAGGCCACAGAGATCACAAAAAGGGCTGGAGCATCTCAGCTACAGAGACAGGCTGAGAGAGCAGGGGGTGCTCAGCCTGGAGAAGGCTCTGGGGAGACCTCAGAGCCCCTTCCAGGGCCTAAAGGTGCTCCAGAGGGCTGGAGAGGGGCTTTGGACAAGGGTCTGGAGTGACAGGACAAGGGGGAACAGCTTCAACCTGCCAAAGGTCAGGTTAGATTGGCTAGTGGGAACAAATTCTTCCCTGTGAGGGGGTGAGGCCCTGCCACAGGTTGCTCAGAGAAGCTGTGGCTGCTCCATCCCTGGAAATATTCAAGGCCAGGTTGAAAAAGCCTGGTCTAGTGTAAGGTGTCCCTGCCCATGGCAGGGGGTTGGAATGAAACATCCTTTAAGATTCTGTCTCACCCAAACCAACCTATGATTCTGTGGTTCTGTGAAATGGAAGGTGGGAAGAGTAGCCCATGATCCAAAAGTCCTGGTACTGCGTGAGGAACAGAGATGGACTATAAGAAAGCAGAGCATATCCTGTGGGATGCTGATGGATGTTTGGCACTGGGTTTTTTTGGACCCCTTCTTGTCATGTCTGAACTGCTGCCTGCCTATCTTGAATGGCCCACAGTGGCTGCATGCACTTGCCCTATTGCCTATTTAGACTGGGGATTCATGGACACCCTTGCTCAAAATGTGGTAGCAGAAGTACCAAGGTCACAGCTCCTTTTGAAAGAGGGAGTTTTAGGATTTTTCTAAGCAAAGGGATTGCTATTAGACTGGGTGCTGTTAAATCAAAGAGGCCCATAGCTCACCAACTCCTTTGTTCCTGCTTTCAGCACTCTGAAGCCAGGATAGATTGCATGACAGAATGAAATAATCAATAAATAGAGAAACATGGTTTTGTATCTTGGCAACGATGATGCTGCTGAACCATGTGAACTGACTTTGCTCTCTCTCCCTCAGTGCAGAGATCCCGGCTGGCTGCAGGGAAGGAGTGATGCCAGCTCTCCACAGTGCTGGGGGATACAGACAGCCCCTTCTCTCACCTCAGGGTTTGTGCTTCAGCAACCCCTGAACTGTCCTCGGGTTAGAAAGTGCACAATAATATCCTACCCCAGCTGGGATCACCTTCACCCCACAGTGCAACATCTCCTATGTTCAGATTCACAGAATCTCACAGTCCTGGAATGGTTTTGGTTGGAAGGGACCTCAAAGATCATTTAGTTCCAACCCCTTGGCATAAGCAGGATTCTCAGGAATTTGGTCTTCCTGTGGCTGAACTGCTGGAATGGCCTCTGAGAGGAAATCATATCGTGTTCAACCAGCCCACTCTTGCAGCAAAAGGGGCTTTTCCCCCAGTCTGTGTTATTTCTGAGAGGGGATCCAGTAGCTCCAGTGCTGATGGAGTCTCCTGCTGCCAGCAGTGGTCAGGGAGAGCATCGCTGCTTCCCTCCCCTCTGGGACTGAAGCCAGGCAGGAAGAGCTGGAGCCTGGAGCAGCACCAGCATTGCCAAACAGCACATTTTCAGTGTAGTGAAATGAAGAATGATCCTTCAAGAAACCAAGCAGGAAACTTGATTTTTCCAAGGAAACCATTGAAAGAATCAGCATCTTCCCGTAGGCTGGTTTTGGCTGCATTAGATCACCATTTTCCTGGCCACAGAGAGGAGCCCAGGCAGAGCCTGAGCTGGCTTTGTCCATTCAATAAACATCAGTTTCTCTGTGTGTTTCCAGCCTGGCATGTGCAGTGAATGCTCCAAGAACAGCTCATGTCATGCTGATTTCATTCAGTGACAAGGAATAAAAACAGAAGCTCTGTAGTCAACATGAAATTAAGATTAATGGCTTTTCAGGTTGATTTCCTCTGTGTGAAACAAACCCCATATTGCGATTTGGCTATTTAATGTTTGCTCAATGTTAGGCATTAATAGCAACTTCTCCACATGCACAGGTCATTTGCTCACATATTTTGGAGTTTCCCTCATCTCAGCCTTGCACTGTCCTTGTTTTGTTCAACCCCAGAGGAAATCATAGAGTCACAGGATGGATTGTGCTGGAAGGGACCTTAAATGCCATCTATCCAACCTTCCTGACATTAAAATTTCTGGAGATAATCACCTGCCTCCAGGGACCCAGCGTAAAGGGGCAGAAAATGAGCCCAGCCCCTGGTGCTGGTGTTTACCCTTGTCCCTGCATTCCAGAGGTGACTGGGAGGGGGAAATGGAAAACCAACCAGGGCTCTCCCTGTGGTTTGCTTTGGCATCTGCACCGGGGCTTAACTTGCATGTGCTTGGACAGAAAATGGCTTCATCTCCTGGTGAGTGTCAGCAATGCCACCGAGCCCTTCTGCCTGGGGTTATCCACCAGGAATTGTGGAGGATGAGCTCAAGACCAGGCTGGATGGGGCTCTGAGTATCCTGGCTAGTGGAAGGTGTCCCTGCCCATGGCAGAGGGTTGAAACTGGATGATCTTTAAGGTTCCTTCCAACCCAAACCATTCTGTGATTCTGTGATTCTGTGGTTCTGTGATTCTGTGATTCTGTGAGTCTGTGATTCTGTGATTCTGTGATTCTGTGATTCTGTGAGTCTGTGAGTCTGTGATTCTGTGAGTCTGTGATTCTGTGAGCTGGTGGCTCTGACCTGCCCCATCCATCATGAAATGGTGTCCATCAGCTTCACATCCCAGCTCCTGGTCAGCGTGGATGAAGGAGCTCAGCTGGGTGTGGCCACAGCATGAAGGATCCTGCTGAATCCATCACACAGATAAACGAAATTTAATTACATCTGTAGGATTTCCATCAGGGCTGAGCAGCAGCAGGCTGGGTCTCAGGGGAGATTTTTCATTGCGTCGAAATCTGACTTTGTTAATTACCAGTCTCTGATCTCATTTGAGGGTTAAGTTTATGAAACGGAATCCTTATTTCTCTGATTTCCTTATTCATCTGCTTTATTGAGTCTTGTACAGGGGATGATTTGGACCTTAGAAACTCCCAAGTTGTCTCACATTTCTGGTATGAGCTGTGCAGGAGAGGCATCGGAGCAAGGGGAGGTGGTGGAGATGTGCAGAAATCCTGGTGAAAGACAGAGAAAGAAAACATTTCAGGAAAACTGAAAATGAGGACAAAGGTCCTGCAGCCAAATTATAGCTTATTTTAGCCCCAAAGGGATCTGCCCCTTCTCACATCCTGATGGCAGCACCCAGAGCCCCCACCCCAGCCATCCAGGGGACATTGTGGTGGGGGGCTTTGGCAGAGTGACACCAGCCTTTGGTGCACCCCAGGCTGTTCACTTCCTCATGGGGAAAGCTTCCCATCCTCTGTTTATCCAGGAAACACCAGACTTGGCTGTAGGCAGAAAGTAGAGTGCCTGGTTTTTATCTACACATCAAATTTACTTTCTTTTTTAAAGAGAAAATAGCCACTGAACAGCCCTTGAAGCTTGGGGCTAGTGTCTAATTCCACTTGAAGAGCTTTGTTAGATAATTGCAGTATTTTTCTGAGAGAAAATAGAACAATCAAGGCTTGTAATTAAAAGCCATTCAGGCAGCTTTGATCCTTCTCTCTGCATCTTCACTTACCAAACACAAATGCCAACAAGGACTCATGGCAATATTTACAGTCACTATTTTTGGCCTTTGCTTTTAAATTAACTCCTCTTCCTCACTTCCAGTCAAAAGGAGGAGGAGGGAGGGAAAAGTGGCTTGTGGCTTTTCAACAGGTGTTTCTTTGGAAAGATTTTTTTTTTTTTTTTGAGGATGCCTGATATCATGGAATCATAGAATCATTAAGTTTAATGAAGCTCAATGAGTCCAACTATCACACATGAGCCACACCACCACGTTCACCACTAAACTAAATGAAATGCCACATGCACAGGCTTTTTGAGCACTCCCAGGGATGGTGACTCCACCACTGTCCTGGGAAGCCTTTTCCAGGGCTTGACCACCTTTTTGGTGAAAAAATACTTCCTAATATCTAATCAAACCTCCCCTGGCACAACTTGGCCATTTCCTCTCATCCTGTCACTCCATGATGACAAGCCTGGAGCTCCTCTGGAGGCCTCAGAGCTGCCACAGAACAAGTTTATCACCCCAAAACTGCCTCCAGGCACAGCCTCAGCTGCAGTGGTGGTGTGGATGGGGCAAGATCCACACACTCTGCCATGGACAGGGAGCTGCCAGGGCCACGTCCCACAGCCCACAGAGGATCCTCAGGTGACCTCCTGACTCACTGTGAGAGGGAATCCAGACTGGGAAGTCCCTTTCCCTTCAGCAGCAGGTGGGAATGTCAAACCTTGATGTGCTGAGACCCTCTGAAGGCACCAAACTGGGCTTGTTTCTCCCAGAACCGGCAGTAGAGCCAGAGTGTCACCATGTCCTTGGGTTTATAGTGGGACATCAGTGGCTCCTCAGCACCCAGGGGCTCCCAGCAGTCCCAAGGAAACAAGGTTAGTGCTACATGTCAGGCTGTACAGAGAAAGAGCAAATTCTCTTTCTTGGCCTGATTTGAACACTATCTTCTGGATACCCTTCTGCTTCTCATCTTTTACAGTCCAAGTTTTTGCTTATCCTTGTTTAATTTTTATTCTCATATTTTTCTCACATCAAGATGCTTCTGAGAGCCAGGCCTTCAACTCTCAGTGGGGTATTATTTCTTTTCTCACCCAAAAATCATGACCAGCCTTAGGGAGGCAGTGTGAGACTGTCTAAGACCCAGAGGATTAGAGCTTCCCGGGAGAGCAAGCTGCAGCACAGCTCGGGTGAGGACAATTGATCCAAGCAGCCAATATTGCTGCAGCACGAAGACTTAAAGAGCAACAACTGCTTCCAATCCTCCACCTTAGCTCAGATGCCTGCGTCGAGAGCCTGCAGTGGGGATATGAGCCCCAATTCCCGTTCTAGGGCAGGAAATGGCTCCCAGGGATGATGGAGCAGAGTCCTCCAGGGCTGTGTCCTCACGGGTGTGACAAAAGGAAGGCGATTCCTCCCCGCAGCAGGAACCTGCTGCTGCAGTGGGCAGGAGCAGCAGAAAGGCTGCAGCTGCTGCCGTGTCCAGGGAGCTGCACTGCACCTTTGCATCCATGAGCACAGCACACACTGTCCCAGAAGGAAATCTCGGCTTTGAGGCTGGGCTGACTTCCCTGCTCAGTGCAGTGGCTGGGGAAGGGGTTAGGAGGAGGAGGGAACCCTGAGGGTTCCTAATTCAGCCTGCAGTTCTCACACGGGATGCTTGCTTTAGGAGGGGATTGATGCAGTGAATCGTTGCTGGGGTTTATTTCCCCGCTTCCAGTCTTCAAGACGCAGCTGATGTGGGCTGGTGTGACAAGCCAGCCCCAGCAGTGGGAGGAAATTCAAAGGAACGAGCTGGCGTGCGGGGCTTCCCTGGGGAGTTCTTGTGCTGGGAGTGGGCAAGCGTCTCCTTGGAGGTGTTTTTTGCTCTCCCAGAAGGAGCCGAAGCAGCCTGGCTTCTGTCGCTGTGCTCCGAGGCTCTGCCGGGAAGCAAATGTGCTGTCTGCCCGCAGGAGCAGGGTGCCAGGCTGGAGAGGCTGCGGGGGATGCAGCGATGCTGGGCTGAAAGCAGCGAGTGCCGCTCCGTGCCACCGGGCTGAACCGCACCGGCCACCGGGGGCTCCGCCGGAGCCGCTCCTGGGCACGGGAGGAGACCTCGGCCCGGGCAGATCCTTCCCCCCTGGGAGCCTGGCACCCACACGAGGGGCCAAGACTCGTGTCAGGTGTTTGACATGGAGAAAATCGCGGATGCAGCAGGATGCTGCCGTAAGGAGATGCTGAGATGGGGCTGCTGGTGCTCAGAAAGGGAAGGGTCAGGGAATACAAGAAACGTCTGGAAGTGCCTGTGGAGGGTTCAGGGAGGAGGGAACCAGACCCTCCTCAGTGATGTCCAGTGACAGGACAGGAGACACGAACTGAAATATGGAAAATTCCATTAAATCATAGGAAGGAAATTCACTGTTAGAATGGTGAAGTACAGGAACAGGTTGTCCACAGTAACTGTGGCATCTCCATCCTTGGAGACATTCAAACCCAAGTGGACACGGTGCTGGGAAATTTAACCCTGCTTGAGCCATGCTGTGATTCTGTGACTGTCATGTCTTGTGATTTAACTGGAAAAGCTCCAGCAATACCATTGTCATGTCTGAAGTGGGTAACTCACACTGAAAAGCTCCTTTCCATGCAAAAAAATAGTAGTTTTTCTACTTAATAAAATAGATTGCCTTTCCTAGAGCCCCAATGCCAATGAACAGAGATGTTTCAGCTAACTGGGCAGCTTGTGTGAGAGGTGACATAATTTGAGTCAGTTTTCTCACTCAGAGAGGTTTTTCCACCTGGGAAACCCATTGCCAGCAGGTGGCAACCACGCTAAAGCAAAATTCCTGGAGAAGTTTTGCCTGGAAGAATGCGTTCTCTTTCACTGTTCTCCCACAGTTAGCACCTTTAATGTGGAGAAGGCAACAGAGTGATCTTCTATCCACACACCTGTTTTTAGTTTTCCATAAATGAAATTGCCATCCCGAGGTATTGAGGGTTGTCAGTTTTGGTGTTGGGGTGCTCAGGGCACTGAATTGCCCCGAGCAGTCTCACCTGGGCTCTCCACCCACACCCACCCATTGCTCTGGGAGCCCATTTAAGCTGAGAGCTTCAGTCTCCTCTTCTTTCATGTTCTCTGTCCTGCACTTTCCTGGGGGAATTTGGACAGGTAAGAGCCAAGCTTGGTACCTGGGACTGGGGGAAAGCTTGAAAGAAATATTTCAGGTAAGACAGCCTTCCTAAAACCAATAACATCCAAACCTTGCAGGGCTAAAGGGTGTGAGAATGAGCTTTCTAAGCTTTCAATATGGAGTTTCTGATCTCCAGACTCTCCCAGTCAAGTCCTGGTTCTGATCAAGTATTTTGACTATTTGTCTGTGAAAGAAGGAACTTTATATCTGTAGTGCTCACTAGAGTTTTTCTTGTGGTTTACAAAATACCTTAATTTTGTTACAAGCCTACCGTGTTTTATTTTATAATAGGCAAAATGCAATATATATAGCAAAGATATGGCACAAGTAGCATAGATTTTCCCTTGTGAAAGAAGGACCAGTCTCTTTTTTCCCCCATGAGGTTTATTTCATTACTCACTCTTAAATAAATATGTATTTGACACTTAACAGGAACAACTAGTTCAAAATAATTTCTAACACAAATTCTCACAGTTGTTATAGTATTTGCATGGTGTGCTGTTTAGCACTATTTCTGAGACTCAAATCTTCCTTTTGGTCTAAATTTAACAAGTCAGAAAAGAGGAAATTTGTGGTGGGGTGGAAGATGAACATCCTTCAAAATCAAAAGAAAGCCATAACACACAGGAACATTACATAAACATTGAAAATAGTTACTTTTCTCTTCCAAATACTCATCCTCTGTTTTACTGATGTTTCACTGAAAGTGCTCATTAGCTCTGCTCCATTAAACAATCCTCCCTAATAACTCAGTGACAAAGAACTGAGCTTTGCACTCATCTGGAAATTGGTCTCCAGCCTGCCTGTGCTGTACAGCAGATGGCAATAAAGGACCACTCTGTGGCAGAAGTACACCCCTGAAAAGGAAATGTTCTGTCCTTAATAATTCAGAGGGTCAAATTAAAAATCAAGGTCTAGAAATGCAACTCTGAGAAGTTGGTAGGAGCAAAGAGGGAAAACACAAGAGTTGCAAGTGGGCAGGACAAACCCTGTTGCTGATGAGGATTACAAACAGACCTAAAGGAAAGAAAGGACATTGTGCATTCATTGGCCACTCCTCCAGTCTGCAAAGTTGCCCCTGAAAAGCCCCAGAAGGGCAGGGACCTGCCAGCCCCGACCCCCTGTTCAAGAAGTTCTGCATTCCAGCAACTTCCGGAAACTTTTCCTAAAGCTGTCATCCAGGAAAGCGTACAAGAAAGGATTCAAGCATGAATTGGCATAGCTTAGGCTGGTGATGAAGTAGGATATCCCAATGACCATGGAGGTCTGGGGTAAGTCAGTGGTCAAAGCCACGACGGTGGCCAGGTGGAAGGGGGTCCAACAGAACAGGAACACAGCCAGGACTATGAAGACCATAATTGTGACTTTCTTCTTGGCTTTGTCCAGGGCTCTGGCGTTGGAGTTCAAGTGCATGTTCCTCAGCTTGTAGAGCATCATGGTGTAGAGGATGCAGATGGTGGATACCGGGATGGCAAAGCCAAGGATGAGGGTGTAGATCCTGCTGGCTTTGAACCAAAACCTCTCAGGCTTGGGGAAATTGAGACCACAACTCTTGATCTCCAGGTCATCGGTGTAGACATTGGCAAAGATGATGAAGGGGAGGACTATGATGGTGACCAGGATCCAGATGCACAGGCTGACAATCCTGGCCGCTCGGTACGTGCGGTGGGGCATCCTCTTGGACCTGACTGTAGCCAGTACCACCAGGTACCTGTCTATGCTCATCACTGTCAGGAAATAAATGCTGGAGAAGATATTGTAGTGGTCTATGGACAAGATGACCTTGCAGAGGATTTCTCCGAAGGGCCAGTAGCGGAGGAGGTGCTCTGCAATATTGATGGGCAAGACAAGGGTGAACAAGTCATCAGCGATAGCGAGGTTCAGGATGAACATGTTGGTCACAGTCTTCATCTTGGGGGCCTTGAGGATCACATAGATGACAGCAGTGTTGCCTGTGAGCCCCACAGCACAGATCACAGAGTAGATCACGGGCAGGACAACGTAGAAATCAGCTGCCTGCTCTTGGAGGGTGAAGTTGAACCTCATGCTGTTTTCCAGGTAGCAGCTGTTGTCTGCATTGCTGCAGGAGCTGTTCAGATCATCCCAAAAGGAGATGTTTCCCATGCCTATTGATCACAGACCACCCTCAGATACCGTTGAAAGCCTCACTAGCCCAGGAGTGTGAGGTTTTTTTGTTTGGTTGGGCTATTTCCCCTCTCCTGAGAGAAGCAGCTGTTACCTCATTCAGATGCAGCTTATTTTCAAAAGTGAGTCATGAGGCTTCATGGACCACCTAATTTACTTCTCCCCCTTGCTGGGGAAGTTAGATTTTGAAGAGATGAGGGGAGAAAAAAATGTCTGGAAGACATAAGGCTCCATGAACCAAGAAAACAAGAGAACAATTACTTTCTAAATAAGTCAAGGAACTCTTTACAAGAGCATTCTGGTGAGCTTTGGCTTTTCTTTGCTGGGGGAGTTGAGCAGCTCCCATTCAGCTGTCTGCAGTGAGAGTTCTTCTGGGGCTGGCAGGAACAAGGAGGAGAAGGGGGAATTTCGTGCCTGGCTGGCTGTTCACAGCCCTTGGAGGACCTGAGGGATGGCTGCTGTTTCTCTGGCACAGCGCTCGCTTTCCGTGCCGGAGCAGAAGCGTTCCAGTGGTTAATTAGCGCCTGCCTTTGTGTCGGAGTTCAGGCTCTTCATGGACTGGGATTTCACAAACAATGAAGAAGTTTCTGACACTGCTACTCCCCACTCCCGGGGTCCCCTAGCAAAAGAAGGAGGGGGGGAAATAGTTCAGGGAGTATTTCTGAAATTAACGGTTAAAGGGGATTACCCTGCAATCAAAGTACACCTTTAAGCAAGGGTGGGCTATGAACTTACTCACTCTGAAAACCATCCCCAGTACAAACAACTGGCAGCACCCCAAATTTGGCACAGATGGATAGACAAACCTGTAAATCTCAGAAGTTCAGGATTAATCAGGGAAGAGAGAGAAAAGTACCCTGAAAGCAAATCCACTTTAGAGACACAGCAAGAATCATCCCATCAGCAGTAGTTACCACATCCATCCCTACTGCCCGTATTTACAAGAATTCCTCCACAGGGAACGAACAAAAAACCGACCCCTACCCCCACGGTGAAGATCAAAGATTTGGCAACCGGTCCCAGGCTCTGCAAAGAGAAGAGCCTCACTTCTCTTGCCTTTTGTTGTCACACAGCAGTAAAGTGAGTGGGACTGCCGGCGCTGGGGACGGGGAGTGGAGTGTCCCTTACCTGGGAAGCGGCTCTGCTGCCTCCTCCAGCACCTGCTGCTCGCACTGGTGAGCCTCTTCCCTCGGATCCGAGTTGGAGGAGGGTCTCTGGGCTGCTGACGTACCGGGATTTGCAAGCAGATCAACACGATGCTTCTGTGTGTGCGCCTTGCTTGTCTGACCAATTAGCACTTGCTCAGATCAGGGAAGGGGGAAACAAGGGTTTTCTCTCAGCAGGATTATTAAAATAGTAAATACGGTGGATGTTTCCTTCAGGAATGAGGGAGATGTTGAGGGACACAGGCAGCACCCAGGACTGACTGAGTGAGGGATGCATGAAATGATGGGAAGCAGGGGGTTAAACTGCTTCAATAGGGAACAGTGGCTGGTTTTAACAAAGGGAGTAGGAAGAGGCTGAGCAACATTACAACGTGCAAAATAAACAAATAAATAGACGTACCTTGCCAGATCTGTGCTGTTTTCAGCTGCTCTGGGGGAGTTTGGCTGGGTTTCTCCAGCTGGGTCTCTGATCCGGCTTTGGGAATTCAGTGAGATCCTTCAGATGTGCATCAGGAGGTGCAGGAGTCCTGTGGAGCTTGTCAGAAATGCACCCCAGGTTACAGAGCAACAATGTAAGATCACTTTACCAGTATGTCCCTGAAGAAAAAGGAAATCAAGAGTTTTTTGATTCTCCTTTAGTCTTTTAAATGTTGCCTGACCTTTGTTTCAAGACAAGGCAAGGGACAACACAGGCATCTATCACTGCCATGCCTGGCTGAGAGCATTTAACCAGGAGGGCCAGCTCATAGATCTGAGCCAGTAGCCAAGAACTGTGTTCGACTTTGCTCCTCTTCTTTGGATGTTTTTATATTCTTCTGGCAAGATTATTGTGCACCAGTAGCTGGGTGGGAGTAAAACATTTCATTGCACTTCTTAAGGCCATGGCTATAACTGACTTTTCAGCAGATGGGACTTTTTTTTTAATGCCCAATGTACAACTCTTCAAGATACTTTCTGTACCTTGGCCAAAATCTAACCAGACATTGGACTTGAAGAAAATGAAACAGGAGTTATATTGTCCAATTATATTGCATAGGAATGATACAGATGAAATACCCCTGGAGCTTTCTTCTTGCCTGTTTTGGGAAAGCTGGTGTGGTTTTAAGGAGTTGAAAATGAAGCAAGGTTTTGGTAGGTCTGCAGGGGGAATGCAGTTTCCAGGAATTGCTGTTGTCTTTTTTTGGAGAAAAACATACAGGAAGGCAGAAAAATTCAGGAGAATGGGATGTTACATTTACTGATTACTGTAACTATTCCCTGGGACAAAAGGGTTTTAAAATATTTTTCATCCATGATCCTTTGAGGCTTTTTGGTTTTCAGCATAAAGTATATCTCTGGTCTCTGGGATAGCTTAAAAGCTGCTCTTTCTCTTCCCCAACGATATTATCTTGGAATTGGCCTCATGCTGCCATGGCCAGGGGCCGTGTGCCTGGGTAATGTGTATTTTGGGGGCTGCAGGAGCTGTGGTGCTGATGATGCTCCCTTGTGCTTTACCCTCTACCTTGTGCCTTACTCCTCATTATCCGTAGTGAACATGCTCTCCGTGCCTTGGTTTGGATGTGCTTGATTAAAATAACCTGTCAGAGATGAGATGGAGACTAATTAAAGCTCATTGCCTGGTGTGGGTAGAGGGGCTTTTGCTTATATGCCCCAAAGAAATTACTGGCACCTGCTTTTGGAGCTCCTTGCCTGGATCTCCAATAAAACTTGTTTGCTTTGGGGAGAACAATTGCCAGCAGATCTAAATTTGTGTAGGAAATTGCTTTGCAGTAGGAACTGTTCTACCAACAGAGAAAATATTTCCTCTGTGTGTCTCTGGGCCCAGCCAGGGCCAGAGGCTGTGCACAGGGGAAGCAGATCCATGTATTTTGGTGTGATGGGGAGTGCTTGGAGAGAAGGCAGAGAGAATGTTTCATTCCTCTTGTCTTCTCTGGCTGGGCATCCCTTGATTATAAATGTTCCAGTGGCATAAAGCCCTGGAAATCAAGCACTGGTTTGAAGATGCTGCTACAAAGGGCACGAGCTGTGCTTTCCCTCAGAGCTGCTTGGACCCACTTTTGTGCCAACAGCTCCATCATCAGCTCAGTGCAACAGGGACAAAGATTTTATTCCTGGCAAATCCGTGCCATGGAGATGGACTTTGCCTCTTGAAGCCCATGTTCACACTGCACAGCTTGGGTCAGCTGTGCAAACAAAGAACAGGCAGCATTTTAGGGAGGGGGAATCCCTGCCAATCCTAAATCAGTGGTGCTTTATTGCCTTCATAAAGCTGATGTGCTGCTGGCTCCAGACAAAGGCCATCCACCATTTTGGAGTTATGGAGAACCTGTTTTGTTGGGCTCTTGCTGCTGTCAAGGAGTCAAGTTCATCTCAAGGACACAGATATACAATCAATAATCTGTTTACCAAAACAAAATGTTCTCGGCTGGCTGTCTTGCAGTCACTGGTTATTAAGGTGATTTATTTGTATGAAGTGTTCAGGCTTTCAAAAGCATTGCAGGTTAATAATAGAATCAAGGAGCAGTTTGGGTTGGAAGGGACCTTTAAAGGTCATTTAGTCCAACCCCTCTGCAATGAGCAAGGACATCATCAACCAGATCAGATTGCTCAGAACTGAACCATCCCACCTGACCTCGAATGCTCCCAGGGATGGGGCATCTACCTCCTCTCTGGGTAACCTGTGGTAGTGCCTCACCATCCTCATTGTAAAAAAAACTTTCTTATATCGAATCTAAATCCACCCTACTTCTGTTTAAAGCCATTCCCCCTTGTTCTACCACAACAGGACCTGCTGTCCTGAGAAATGTCCAGAACTGATTATGTCAAACGGGCTGTAATTGCTTCTGGCAAGGTAAGCGTGCCTGCTCAGGCTCCTTGTAGGATAACATTCATCCACAAGCTGGGAGGTCCTCCTGCTTCCCCCCAAAACCTTCCCAGCCTTATTGAGCCAGGCTGGCTTAGACAGGTGATGGTGCTCACCTTGTAGGACACCTCATGGAACCAGGCAAGAGCTGCAGGTGGTGAGGGGTGACTGCAGGGCAAATGTCTCCATCCCTAAACTGGTGAATTGTGGGCAAAGAAGGTGCTTTTGAACAGTGATAATTGCCATGGATCCAGGGGCTGGTGACACATCCTGACCACCCAAAAGCTGCAGTGAAGGCAAAGGGGTACAGGAAGTGATTTAAGGAAAATGGGAGTAACGAGTCCATAAACGGCCTATTTTTGTCAGGGAAAGCAGATATCAATAACTGCCTGTCTGTCTCTGCAGGGGAGCCATTGACACAAACGCCCTGTTAGCAATTTCCTCAGACCAGCTGTGATGGGGAATAAAAGCTGTAGCCCTGGGAGCTGGTGGGTGGCTGGCTGAAGCTGTTTGCTCCCTGCAAGCCAGCAAAGAGGTTGGGAGGCTCCTGCAATGGGTTAGCCCTCATTCCCAGCACTTCTTGGAGACCCTGGCTCTTCTACCACACCTTCCCCAGCCCCGTGGTGCTGGCTGGGGCCACCCAGAGGTGCCACCAGCCGTGGAGGGTGAGTGGCATTGCAAGAGGCTGCCTGGCTCCCAGCAGGAGCTGTGCTGTCAGATGTGTTAATTAAGGAGCTCTGGCAGAGTACTCGTGACAGTGGGAGCAAGGACACGCTGCCAGTCTTGCTGCCATTAATACATATCTTGAGATTTTAGAGTGCAGAGGGAACGCTGCTTTAAACACCCTCATTTCCTCTCCCACTCCCTGCTGGTCTGGCTTCAAGCAGCCTTGCTCCAGAGAGAAATTAAAATCTGCTTCCATTCCAGGATGCTTTTATTCTCCAGCATTTATTCCTGCTTTTCTCCAGGGTTGGAAGTGTGTGTGCACTTTGGTTGGTTTGCTGCCCTGAGCCAGCTCAGTCTGTTGGAAGCAGAGCCCTCTGGAGGAGCGAGGTTTCTGGAAGTGGACTCTCCCCTTTTCCAGTGCTGCTCATCACCTTTGTGGGGTGTGAGGGGCTCAGGGCAGTGGCCTGGGGCTTTCCCTGTGTCAGTGCTGCCACAAGGATTGGGCAAAAACTGTCCCATGGCTCTGACTGTGCCAGAGACGCTGCTGCCTCATCCTTAACTCTGGAAGCAGGAGAAGCTACTCTGCTGTGTCAATCTATGGGTTGCTTAGTCCTCTGGACTTTGTGCTTCCCTATCTCAGCCCACATGAGTGACAGCTCGTGTGTAATTTGCCTGTGGGACCTGTGGGGAAAAAGCCTTGGAAGTGATGGGACCTGGTGCTGCAGGACTCTGGGGTACAGCTAAGTGCTTCCTTTTGGAGTTCTCTTGATCACAGAGATGTTAACAGGGCTCTGTTTCCTGCTGGTTGCCTTTATCAGATGTGCACAGAGCGTGTGCAAGGAGGTTCCTCTGCACAGCTGAAGATCAAGACATAAGGAGGAATCCTAGTTCAAAGGGATGAGAGCAAAACCAAAATAAAAGGATGTTTTTTGCCCAAAGTTAGTGGGAGTCAGCAGGTAGGAATCAGCTCTTCCCTAGATCCCTGTCCTTCCTGTGCTGCTGGCAGATGAGGGTGTCCTGAAGTGCTGTGATCCACCAGCATTCCTGGCAGGAATATACATTATTTAGTTGCTCTTAAGCTGGTTGTAACACAGCTGCTAGGAGCCCTTGGTGTCTGCCGTGTCCAAGTGAGATGAGTTGTCACTTTGACTTTTTTAATGCCATCTGAACTTCCACTTGTGAAAAGTCACCCTTTCTGTCATTGCTTGACCTGCTTGGAAAAGCTTTGAGTCTTTACAAACACCAGCACTGCAATAGGGCTGTAATGCATCCTTGGAAAAACAGCCAGGAGCCCTTCAGGGATCTCACCGGGGAGCAGGCTCTGTGCAATATATTCCAATATCTCTAAGCAACAGCTTAATGTGTTGCCTTGTCTGCTTAAGTAGCAGAGCTCCTCTGGCCTAAAAGCCTCATCACCAGAGGGTTATGGAGTGCAAATTGCTGCTGAATGAATTTGCTGCTTTGTTCACTCTGGTTTCCCCTCCCTCTTGTGTTATGACAGTGAAATGACTCATCTTCACCTTAATATCATGTTTTAGAGAAATGGTCTAATATTTTGTACAATGTTCATTGTAA
This sequence comes from Urocynchramus pylzowi, assembly GCA_013397555.1. Classification (NCBI taxonomy): domain Eukaryota; kingdom Metazoa; phylum Chordata; class Aves; order Passeriformes; family Fringillidae; genus Urocynchramus; species Urocynchramus pylzowi. The sequence continues at coordinate 422,211 of VZRH01006911.1, forward strand.
AAAACCCCAAACCAACAAAACAGATGAAATCTGTCTTTTGGCACAACGTTTTCCAGTGCAATTGCACAGAGCCAGCACCTTTCCCCATGCTCTTTTGGCCAACAGACATTGTGGAGTACAATGTTTACAATACCATCAACTATTGTAAGGAAAAAAGGGAAAAGCAGAAGGCCTGGTTTGAGCTTAGTGAAACTTGATTCTGGCTTTGGACTGCAATAATTTATTACAGCTCTGTTTTGCAATTAATAACAGCCTGACCTACTTAAACAGGACATCATAATTCTTGTGGCCATGTATGTGCTCATGAAAATTCAGTGCTAAGAGCATGAGCCATGCTGGTTATGTCAGTGTGATGGAGAAAAATGTAAGTTAGATAACTAAGGTGAATTGAGTGGGAAATGGTGTGCTATAAAACTCATAAAAAGAATTTAAAATGCAAAAGATAAAAGGAAAAGGATTACTGCAAGATGAGGTTTATGTCTGGTCAGAAGTCATACTGATGCAAATTAGAGATAACCACACCAAAAAGTTTTGGATGCTTGTGGAAGAGAAGAAGAAAAAGCAAAGAAATAAAGGTATACCTCTGTGTTTTCACAGGGAATAATTTCTCAAGTGCAGAACTCATCAGGCCATGCAGGGCCTCCTGCCAAGGGGAATGATTTCAGACAAGTGCTGACTGTGTGGGAGAAGGTGTTTTGTGTTGGAAGGCTGAGTTATCACTGAAGTTTTTCACTTCTAATACTTGGTAATATCAGTGTCATTTTGTCAGTAAGGAGCACATTCAGTGTCTGAGACATCTCCATCTCCACCTGCTTCACAACTCCACTTGAAGGCAGATGAAAATTATTTCTTTGTAAATGACCTGTTTTCACCAAATTCTGCAGACTCTTACTGAGTCTCCTTGCCATAAAGTTGATTTTCTATTTTTTTTTTCCACTTTGTTTTTTAATAAGAAGAATTGCTTTCTCCTTGCAAATGTTAAGTAAATTTTTCCCTGCCTGGGATGTCAGGAGGTGCACATCCTGTACAGAAACACTCCCCAACTGCATCAATAACCTTTTTGTACTGCTCAGTGAGTCCTAGAAAACTGCAGAGCAGTTTTGTATCTCTGCAGGTTACCTGGCAATCAATTCTCCATCTCTGATAAATCCTAATTTACAGGGAGGATGTGATGAACTCCCTCCTCTGCAATCAGGAGTTGGCAGTGCCCATTCTTCTGTGGGTTTATGGGTTCAGCAGAATAATATCATAGGAACAAAGGTGCTGTGCAGCATTCCTGCTTGGTTTGCTCCTCATTTTGTGGGGCAGACAGCAGCCTTCTACAGCCCTAGAAAGGGCAGGGAATTTTCTGGATTGGGAAGAAAAGCATCCATGGGAGAGGCAGAATATGATGCTGTTACCCATGGCTGGCATTCCCACCTCTGTTGTCAAATTTCCCTCCCTTGCTGCCCTGGGGCACCTGAGTAATGGGTGGTTTGTAGTGATGTTGTCCACATTGAAATCAGTCAAAGAGTTTCTGGACTTATTTCCAGCATGAAAACAAACCCTGTTTTGCTGGCTGTATGAGGGAAAAATTATTTCAGGCAGAGAGAGGTACAAAAGAGGTGAGAGATCAGTAAATTTTCTCCATGTGGCTGCAGGGAGGGAGAACAATTCTGGTGTGGGAGACGCGTTGTTAATGTAAAAGCAACAAAAGCAACCCAAATAGTGAGTGAGCACCACTTGAGCTGCACCTCTGTCAGTAAGGGCTGGATCCCTCCTGCTCCTTCCCCAGCCTGAGGCACCTGTGTGGGGCTGGCTGCCCCTGTCATTTCCCTTTCGATTGCACAGCCATTCCTTAGAAAACAGAAAACTGGCTTTTCAGGCTCTCCTGGGCATTCAAGTGAGTCCAGGAGATGTGGGGATGAGCTAATAAGTGGGTTTGGATGGTCTTGGCTGAGAGGTGTTGCTATGTTTCCTGGTGCTGGTCTCCAAAGCAATCCCTGGCATGCTGCTTTTGTGGAAGGCACAACAGCTCAAGAGAAAAATGTGCTTGAAATTACCTGTTCTGGGGAAATGCAATCACTGTGAATTTTCTGCTAGGAACTGCTTGTGAACAAAGTTGGAGCCTGAATCAGGGATCTGCCCTTGTGGGGGTCCCTTACACTGACCCAAAGCTCTCTGTGCCTCTCCAGAGGGTTGCCACCCTACAGAAACATGTCACTTCAGGAATCTCCTGGCAGGGCAGGGAGGGGGATTTGACATCACAGCTGCATGGCTGGGAAAAACAGAGAGGCAAATTCTCCTTTTCTGGCCAGGAAAGCCAGGGTGTCTGTCTGCTGTGTTCCACAAGAAGGAAATCAATTGCTGAGAGGTTTCTGCTGGGAGATTTGTGCTTTATGAAATTCATGCCAGGGGCAGAGGACTGGGGAGCTGGAAACGATAGCGTTGTCTTCCTCCCCTCTGCTGCTTTAATTGTTTGTAATGATTTAATAAGCAGCACTATTCTTCCCTGCAGCAAACACAGGCATGTGGCATTTTATTACCTTTATTAGGGCCTCTGTTTGGAATTTTATTGCTGTATTTCCTTCTTTGCAGGCTTGGTCCAAAACTTGGAGAAGTCGGTGTGAAAGCTGGACTTTGTGCTGTCAATGTTCTGAGTGTTGAGCCAGCACCAAATCCATGCAACTACGTGGGAAGGAAATAATAAGGACAAATGACATGATTTAAACTAGGAAATGCTCTTGGCTTTGGCATTTTATGTGCACAGATGCATACCAGAAGAGGAGGAACAAAGCAAGTACAAGCTCCCAGTACTTGCAGAAGAATGAATGGAAATAACTTCCTGTTTAGGCTGGAAATTAGGAGAAAATTTGTACCCATCAGAAGGGTGTTGAACTGGAGCAGCTACCTAGTGACAACAGACAGATAGAGAAGTGAAATCCTAAATTAAAGGCTTTTAATTTGGAGTTTTTGGATTTTGGGGTCTTTAGGAGCAGATCTTGTGAGTCCCATGGGTAATGCAGGTGGCTTCCCAGGGGAGCATCCCTGTGCAAGGATCTGCAAGGGATCTGCTGCCCTGGTCCCACAGAGTGATTTGGGTTGTACCTGATGGCCCAGCAGAGCTTGGGGAAATGCCTCAATGGTTTTTTTGGATTTGAATGGCATTTGGGTCAAATTGAGTTTCTCCTCTGAGGGATGGAGTCTTGAGCTCTCATGGGTTTTGCTTGAACATTTCTTTAATCTGTCTCCCACCCCAAAAACCCCCAGCAGATCCCCTGCTCCTCCCACTCTGTGTCTGTCACAGCAATGGTCCTCAGAGCTTTTCCCTTACACTAAAAGAACTGGAAATTGGCTGGGTTTTGTTGCCTCTTGGCAACAAAATTTTCTCCTATTGTGCAGCTCAGGGGGAAAGAAACCTCTTCCTCCCTTCAGTTTGCTGCAACAAAGTGTTTTGTTCCTCTTTGTGAAGAACTGGGAAGAAACACTTCTTTTTAAGATGAGTGAGCCCAATTCAATTCCCTTATAATTTTGAGCAAAATAACCAAGTTATTTATGTTGAAAGTCACTCCAAAATTTTGAAGAGATCTTTTGAGAAAATATTTCTCTTGGTGACTGATTATGAGTGGGTATGGGAAGAAACTCTTTGCCTTGAACCACTCAAAGCAGTAATTTCTTCCCAAAGAGTAGATGTAATTACATTTTCTGGGTGAAAAAAAATAAGTAGTAGTGGACCAAAGGAGCTTCAAGCTGATCTCTATTTGCTGCCAATGACTGAATTAAATGCACAGGGCTCCTATCAGCTCTGCCAGACAAAACGTTACTTTTGGGTTATTGGAGGTTTTGTCAGAAATCTTTGTAGCTTGAATAGTTCATGGGCTTATCTCTGCTGGCTTCAGACATTCCTGCTTTCCATCATATCTTGCTATTATAAGGCAGCTCTTTTCATTATGTTGTCTTTTAATTCAGATATCTGAGCCTTTTTCTACTTCTAGTCCCAGTTCTCAGTAGGACAAACATTTTCTTATCTGTGAGTATTCAGTGGTGGCCACACAGGTGAAAGCAAGAAGCTGGCAGGTGTTAATTTATGAAACTTTCTGTAATGGGAAAAACTCAGCATTCAATTTCCATCTCCTTAGAAATCTCTATTTCTTTTCTTGTCTCTTGTGCTCTTTGTGGCTGGTCTGAGTTTAGTGCTTGGAAATGCAATTATATGGATCCCAATTCTTTTGAGAGAGAATAATCTTGTACATAAAGCCAAATAAATTCAACTTTTCAATATTAGAGCAGTTTGACATCTAGGCTTGGGGATCTGGCAGTGGTTAGGGCCTGGCCAGCCTCAGAACACAGAGTTCATCTGATTTAGGTGAATTTTCATTCATTGGAGACAAAGTAAAATTGCCTCTTATTTGCTCAGCACTAAAAAAATCCATCTGAAGCTGATTGCCAAGACTTGATGCTGAGTGATGGGATTAACCCCTGCAATGGCACCATGAAATGAGAGACTGTGAGAGAAATATTAAAAAATGGCATTTCCAACCATGTGCAGGCCCAGATGTTCTGGTGTTGGCTTGGTGCTGTCAAAGAGGCTGATTTTGATGTTTTTAAAGGCACTAACCTGGGCAGTGAAATGCACCTCAGGCAGCAATTGCAGCTCTGGTGTCTGCAAGTGCCTTTATCTCCCTTCATACTCCTCAGAACTGAAATCCTGCAAGGACTGAGTAAATCTGAGGCTTTGGGAAGGCCCAATAGTGACAGATTTTGGTGAGATTTGAGTCAGGAGATGAAGCAGCAGCAGAAGGTGCTGTAATCTTCATCCTTGTGCTCTCCTGCATGCTGATGCAGTGTGAAGGAGGCAGGGATTCCATAAAGCACCTTCTGTATCTCCTGTGGGAGAAAAACAAGTGGCAAGTTCTTTATTTTCTTAGAGTTTCAGGCATGTGTCGTGTGGTTGTGCTGCACCCTGGGGCCAGGCTCTGCCTCTCTCTGCTCCAGCTGGTGCTTTCAAGCTGTCTTCTGTGATTTTTATTTGCAAACCACCTCTCTGACCAGCTTCCACTTTGCTTTAAAAATTCAGCACCGCGTTTGTGGCTGAACAGGTCCCAGAGCTGGGGAGAAGGATTTGAGATGCAATTTGCATCACAGAGTTGTTACAGCGGGGAAAATGTCGCATCCCTCCTGTGCCTGGAGCTGCTAATCTTGTTCTGAACATTGAAAACCTCTTCAGCTTCTCTCATTATACCTAAATTTGATTACTGCTTTGATTTCACACCTCTTTCATGCAGGATTTTCCCCTCTCTTTGGCTGGAACTGTCAGGCCTGAGAAGAGAAATTTTGTCAAGCCTTGGGACAGTTCCCATCATCCATCCCTGCTCCTAATGCTGCTTTTAATTATCTTGGGAACCTGAGCATGAGGGAAACTGGGAGGAGTTTAGTGAGGGGAAAAGTAAGGCCCAGAGGCTGAAGTGTAAGTGCAGAGTCTGGGTTACCAGGGTATGCAGTGTTGTGGGGATCTGGGCCATGCAAACTGATGTTTTGCTCTGTGAATGGCTGATTCCTTCTGTGTCTCCTCCTGAAATTCCTGTGCACCAGGGTTGGTGCTGGAACTGCAGCCACACAAACTCCCCATGGAGCTGTGTGGGACCCAGTGGGAATAATTTATTTGCTGCTTTTGATGAAAAGTTGTGACATGAACCTCAGTGTCAGGGAGGTGACATGTTAATGCTGCTGCTGTCAGACAGTGCCCACACACTGTGTCTGGAGACAGCTCTGGAGAAGATGAAGAAAAACCAGGATTAAATCCCATGTGCTACTGAACTCTATCAGAAACTGCTTGGAATGAAGCCTGTGAAGGGACTGGGGAGAGCTGGATGAAAGGGACAGCTCTGAGGAGTGTGTGGTACGTCAGTGGTGTCCTAATACTGATCTTTGCACAGAGATGAAAAAGTATCAGTTTGCATGGCCTGAATGTCTGGGACTGGAAATTCTGAGTTGCACAAGCTGTGCTGAGCTCATCTGGCTCTGAAATATCATCTCTGCACCTTAGCCAGGAACAGCATCAGAGTTCTGAACAGATTAATAAAATCAGTCATAACACAGAAGCAAACCTTGGCAATACATGTCTGTGGCAGGTGAGGAAACCAAAAGCTTTCATTATTGTTCTTGGAGAATTAATTCAGCAATAAAAAATCCCCTCTCTTGGCATTAAAATACTGTAGTTTCAGCTCTGCCCCAGACTATCAATGTCAGGTGTTTCTCTGGGTGGTTGGGGGTAGGTTTTCCCCCTGTAGCTCTCTGCAGGTTGGTGCTAATTAAAGGTGTTCTGTCAGGTTCAGATGTTTTGGTGTCCAAGCAGGGTGTGCAGAACAGGGATTATAAGCACTGATATTTGCTGTGCTGGAAAGTCCAAGGGACAAATTTGTGCCATTTAATGCCACACCTTTAACTAGGAGGATCAATTCATGTTGTGCTTGTACCAGAGTCTGGGGACAGAGGGGGTTTCCAAAGGAAATCCTGGTCCATGTAGGGCTGAGTGTGGTGTTACATT
>VZRH01006913.1:11387-22928 GCA_013397555.1 Urocynchramus pylzowi
CAGCCATGCCACTGTCCCTGTGCAGTGTCCCTTGTCCCCACCCCTTTACTGTGCCACTGTCCCTGTGTTGTGTCCCTTGTCCCCACTCCTTTACTGTGCCGTGTCCCCATGCAGTCCCTTGTCCCCACTCCTTTACTGTGCCACTGTCCCCGTGCAGTGTCCCTTGTCCCCACGCTCAAGACCCCACCCTCAGCCGTGCCACTGTCTTCGTGCCGCCCCCGTGCCGTGCCAGCCCCGTGTCCCTGTCCCCACCCGGGTCCCTGGCGCTGTCCCCTCAATGGTTCCTTTCTGCAGGGCCTGGGGTGGCCGGGGGGCATGGGGGGGACGCTGCAAAGGCCACTGTGTTCGGTGACAAAGGGACCTTTGTGTGCCATGGGGCCGGGGGTGGCCAGCGGGGGCCGGGGTGCCCCCAGGGGTCCCTGCCCTGAGTCCCTGTGTCCCTACAGAGTTACGGGGGGGTCCCAGCTCAATGTCCCCACAGAGCTGCATGGTGGGGTCCCCAAGTTCCCACAGAGGAACGGGGGACATGGGGGGGTCCCAGCCTGGTGTCCCCACTGAGCTGTGGTGTCCCATCCCGGTGTCCCCTGTCCCCACAGAGCTGCAGGATGGGGTCCGGTGAGGGCAGGGGCTGCAGGGGGGTCTCAGCCCGGTGTCCCCACAAACTGTGGGGTCCCAGCCCGGTGTCCCCTGTCCCCACAGAGCTGTGGGTGGCATCTGGCAGGGGTTGGGTGATGCTGTGGTGTCCCAACCCCGTGTCCCTATAGTCTGTGGTGTCCCAGCCAGGTGTCCCCCCAGTGTGTGGTGTCCCAGCCGGGTGTCCCCACAATGTGTGGTGTCCCAGCCCAGTGTCCCCCTGTCCCCACAGTGTGTGGGGTCCCAGCCCCGTGTCCCCACAGTCTGTGGTGTCCCAGCCCCATGTCCCCACAGTCTGTGGTGTCCCAGCCAGGTGTCCCCACAGTGTGTGGGGTCCCAGCCGGGTGTCCCCACAGTGTGTGGGGTCTCAGCCCCATGTCCCCCTGTCCCCACAGAGCTGTTGTGTCCCAGCCCAGTGTCCCCTGTCCCCACACTCTGTGGGGTCCCGGCCTGGTGTTCCCACAGAGCTGTACGAGGTGTCTGGCAGGGACTGGGGTCCCAGCCTGGTGTCCCCTGTCCCCACAGAGCGGTACAAGGGGTCTGGCAGGGATTGGGGGGTCTCAGCCCGGTGTCCCCACAGCGCGTGGTGTCCCAGCCCGCTGTCCCTGTCCCCACAGAGCTGCAGGACACTGCCAAGCGTTTCTCCCAGGGCGGGGTCTCTCACTACCTGACGCTGACGCTGGACGAGGCCGAGGCGCTGCTCTACGTGGGTGCCCGCGAGGCCGTGTTCGCCCTGGCCACGGGCACCGTGGAGCTCAAGGCGGCGGTGAGCACCCCGAAATCAGGGTGGCATTCGGGCTGGGGGTGCCCTGCCCGCCCCTGACCCCTGTGCCACCCCCAGATCTCCTGGGAGGCGCCTGTGGAGAAGAAGGCGGAGTGCGTGCAGAAGGGCAAGAACAACCAGGTGGGCACGGGGTGCTGGGGGGTTTGGGGCACTGTGCCAGCTCCAGGGGCCCTGTCCCTGTCTCCTGGTGTCACGTTCTGTGTCCCTGTGCCATGCCAGATCCGGTGGCCCTGTCCCTGTGCCACATCCTTTGTCCCCACAGTTGGGACCATCATCCCCGTGCCTGTGCCATGTCCCTTGTCCCCACACCCAGGACCCCCACCTTCAGCCATGCCACTGTCCCTGTGAAGTGTCCCTTGTCCCCACCCCTTTACTGTGCCACTGTCCCTGTGCTGTGTCCCTTGTCCCCACTCCTTTACTGTGCCACTGTCCCTGCGCTGTCCCTCTGATGTGTTCCTCGTCCCCACCTTTCTACCATGCCACTTCCCCAGTGCCACATCCCTTGTCCCCGCACCCAGGCCCCCCTGGCTGTGCTGTCACCTCGTTAATGTCCCCTGTGTCCCCTCCCAGACCGACTGCTTCAACTACGTGCGCTTCCTGCAGAGCTACAACAGCTCCCACCTGTACGCCTGCGGCACCTACGCCTTCCAGCCCAAGTGCACCTACATCGTGAGTGGGGTCCCCAAATCCCGGTCCCCAATGTCCCCTGCCCTCCCTGGGGATGTGGCCCTGTCCCCAGGGGTGGCCCTGTCCCCAGGGGTGGCGTTTAGGGATGGCCCTGCGTGCAGGAGGTGGTTTTATCTGTGAGAGCAGGTTGGTGGTGTCTCCTGAGCACTTGGGGATGTCCCAGATGGGTCATGGAAGGGTCCCTGTCCCCAGAATGGATCATCCAGGGATGTCCCTGTGCCCAAGAGCATGACCAAAGGGTGTCCCTGTCCCCAAGAGGATCATCCAGGACTGTCCCCATCTCAGAAGCATCATCCAGATGTGTCCCTGTCCCTCATCCAGGACTGTCCCTGTCCCCAGGAGGGTCAGCTGGGGGGTGTCCATGTGCCTGTCTGGGTGGCATGGACATGACCCAGTGCCCCCCACTCCCCCATGCCCCCCAGGAGCTCTCCGGCTTCACCCTGGACCCGGTGGCATTCGAGGACGGCAAGGGGAAATGTCCCTACGACCCCACCAAAGGCCACACCGGCCTCATCGTGGGTAGGTGACACCTCTGGGGTCACAGGGGGGTGCCACCCGTGCCCGCCACCCCCCTTAAACACCTCCCTCACAGNGTTACGGGGGGGTCCCAGCTCAATGTCCCCACAGAGCTGCATGGTGGGGTCCCCAAGTTCCCACAGAGGAACGGGGGACATGGGGGGGTCCCAGCCTGGTGTCCCCACTGAGCTGTGGTGTCCCATCCCGGTGTCCCCTGTCCCCACAGAGCTGCAGGATGGGGTCCGGTGAGGGCAGGGGCTGCAGGGGGGTAGATCGNAGGGCAGGGGCTGCAGGGGGGTCTCAGCCCGGTGTCCCCACAAACTGTGGGGTCCCAGCCCGGTGTCCCCTGTCCCCACAGAGCTGTGGGTGGCATCTGGCAGGGGTTGGGTGATGCTGTGGTGTCCCAACCCTGTGTCCCTACAGTCTGTGGTGTCCCAGCCAGGTGTCCCCCCAGTGTGTGGTGTCCCAGCCGGGTGTCCCCACAATGTGTGGTGTCCCAGCCCAGTGTCCCCCTGTCCCCACAGTGTGTGGGGTCCCAGCCCCGTGTCCCCACAGTCTGTGGTGTCCCAGCCCCATGTCCCCACAGTCTGTGGTGTCCCAGCCAGGTGTCCCCACAGTGTGTGGGGTCCCAGCCGGGTGTCCCCACAGTGTGTGGGGTCTCAGCCCCATGTCCCCCTGTCCCCACAGAGCTGTTGTGTCCCAGCCCAGTGTCCCCTGTCTCCACACTCTGTGGGGTCCCGGCCTGGTGTTCCCACAGAGCTGTACGAGGTGTCTGGCAGGGACTGGGGTCCCAGCCTGGTGTCCCCTGTCCCCACAGAGCGGTACAAGGGGTCTGGCAGGGATTGGGGGGTCTCAGCCCGGTGTCCCCACAGCGCGTGGTGTCCCAGCCCGCTGTCCCTGTCCCCACAGAGCTGCAGGACACTGCCAAGCGTTTCTCCCAGGGCGGGGTCTCTCACTACCTGACGCTGACGCTGGACGAGGCCGAGGCGCTGCTCTACGTGGGTGCCCGCGAGGCCGTGTTCGCCCTGGCCACGGGCACCGTGGAGCTCAAGGCGGCGGTGAGCACCCCGAAATCAGGGTGGCATTCGGGCTGGGGGTGCCCTGCCCGCCCCTGACCCCTGTGCCACCCCCAGATCTCCTGGGAGGCGCCTGTGGAGAAGAAGGCGGAGTGCGTGCAGAAGGGCAAGAACAACCAGGTGGGCACGGGGTGCTGGGGGGTTTGGGGCACTGTGCCAGCTCCAGGGGCCCTGTCCCTGTCTCCTGGTGTCACGTTCTGTGTCCCTGTGCCATGCCAGATCCGGTGGCCCTGTCCCTGTGCCACATCCTTTGTCCCCACAGTTGGGACCATCATCCCCGTGCCTGTGCCATGTCCCTTGTCCCCACACCCAGGACCCCCACCTTCAGCCATGCCACTGTCCCTGTGCAGTGTCCCTTGTCCCCACTCCTTTACTGTGCCACTGTCCCTGCGCTGTCCCTCTGATGTGTTCCTCGTCCCCACCCCTCTACCATGCCACTTCCCCAGTGCCACATCCCTTGTCCCCACACCCAGGCCCCCCTGGCTGTGCTGTCACCTCGTTAATGTCCCCTGTGTCCCCTCCCAGACCGACTGCTTCAACTACGTGCGCTTCCTGCAGAGCTACAACAGCTCCCACCTGTACGCCTGCGGCACCTACGCCTTCCAGCCCAAGTGCACCTACATCGTGAGTGGGGTCCCCAAATCCCGGTCCCCAATGTCCCCTGCCCTCCCTGGGGATGTGGCCCTGTCCCCAGGGGTGGCCCTGTCCCCAGGGGTGGCGTTTAGGGATGGCCCTGCGTGCAGGAGGTGGTTTTATCTGTGAGAGCAGGTTGGTGGTGTCTCCTGAGCACTTGGGGATGTCCCAGATGGGTCATGGAAGGGTCCCTGTCCCCAGAATGGATCATCCAGGGATGTCCCTGTGCCCAAGAGCATGACCAAAGGGTGTCCCTGTCCCCAAGAGGATCATCCAGGACTGTCCCCATCTCAGAAGCATCATCCAGATGTGTCCCTGTCCCTCATCCAGGACTGTCCCTGTCCCCAGGAGGGTCAGCTGGGGGGTGTCCATGTGCCTGTCTGGGTGGCATGGACATGACCCAGTGCCCCCCACTCCCCCATGCCCCCCAGGAGCTCTCCGGCTTCACCCTGGACCCGGTGGCATTCGAGGACGGCAAGGGGAAATGTCCCTACGACCCCACCAAAGGCCACACCGGCCTCATCGTGGGTAGGTGACACCTCTGGGGTCACAGGGGGGTGCCACCCGTGCCCGCCACCCCCCTTAAACACCTCCCTCACAGATGGGGAGCTCTACTCTGCCACCTTCAACAACTTCCTGGGCACGGAGCCCGTCATCCTGCGCAACCTGGGCCCGCACTACTCCATGAAGACGGAGTACCTGACCTCGTGGCTCAACGGTGGGGACGCGCAGGGGACAGGGGACACGGGAGGGGACATGGCACAGGGCACGGGTGTGACAAGGTGCTTTTGCAGAGCCTCACTTTGTGGCGTCGGCCTTTGTGCCCGAGAGCGCGGGCAGCGGCAGCGGCGACGACGACAAGGTTTACTTCTTCTTCAGCGAGCGCGCCGTCGAGTACGACTGCTACGCCGAGCAGGTGGTGGCACGGGTGGCACGGGTCTGCAAGGTACGCCTGAGCACACCTGGGCACACCTGGGGACATGCCTTGAGCTGTCTGAGGGCTGGGAAGTTGGCATGGGTTAAGGCCATCAGTATGACTCCTACGCCGAGCAGATGGTGGCACGGGTGGCACGGGTCTGCAAGGTACGCCTGGGCACACCTGGGGACACGTCCTGAGCTGTCTGAGGACTGGGAAGTTGGCATGGGGTTGGGCAGTTGAGGAGGACTGCTATGCCAAGCAGGTGGTGGCATGGGTGGCACGGGTCTGCAAGGTACCTTGTCTTGGTGCCCATGATGGCCTTGTCCTGGTGCCTATGGTGGCCCTGTCCCAGTGCCAATGGTCACCATGGTGGCCTTGTCCTGGTGACCATAGTGTCCTTGTCCTGAAACCCATGTTCACCATGGTGGCTGTGTGCCCACGGTGGCTTTGGTGGCCATATCCCAGTGCCTGTGGTGGCCTTGTCCTGTTGCCTGTGGTGCCCACAGTGCCCATGTCATGGCGCCCACGCTGCCCACAGTGGCCGTGTCCCAATGCCCGTGGTGCCCACGATGGCCATGTCCCAGTGCTGTGGTCACCACGGTGCCTGCGGTGCCCATGATGGCCACGTCCTGGTGCCTGTGGTGCCCACAGTGGCCATGTCCTGGTGCCCATGGTGCCCACCGTGGCCATGTCCCGGTGCCCACAGTGGCCATGTCCTGGTGGCCACAGTGGCCATGTCCCGGTGCCCGCAGTGGCCATGTCCCGATGCCCACAGTGCCTGCAGTGGTCGTGTCCCGGTGCCCGTGGTGCCCATGATGGCCATGTCCTGGTGCTGTGGTCACCACGGTGCCTGTGGTGCCCATGATGGCCATGTCCTGGTGCCTGTGATGCCCACAGTGGCCATGTCCTGGTGCCCATGCTGTCCACAGTGGCCGTGTCCAGTGCCCACACTGGCCGTGTCCCGGTGCCCACGCTGCCCGCAGTGGCCATGTCCTGGTGCCCACAGTGGCCGTGTCCCGGTGCCCACGGTGCCCTCAGCAGCCGTATCCCGGTGCCCATGGTGCCCGCAGTGCCCACAGCACGCTGTCCCCGGCACAGGGTGACGTGGGCGGCGCGCGGACGCTGCAGAAGAAGTGGACGTCGTTCCTGAAGGCGCGCCTGGTGTGCTCGGCGCCCGAGCAGCAGCTGCACTTCAACCGCCTGCAGGCCGTGTTCACCCTGCCCGGTGCCCGCTGGCAGGACACCGCCTTCTTCGGCGTCTTCCAGGCCCGCTGGTGAGTGCCCGCCCTGCCCGCGCTGGCCCCTGCCCCTGGTGGCCTTGTCCCAGTGACTGTGATGATCTCGTCCCTGTGCGCGTGGTGCCTGTGGTGGTCTTGTCCTGGTGCCCATGGTGACCTTGCCTTGGTGACCATGTTGATCATGGTGGCTCTGTCCTTTTGCCCATGGTGGCCTTGCCTTGCTGCCCATGGGCACCATAGTGGCCTTGTCCCAGTGCCAATGGTGGCCCTGTCCTGGTGACCATGGTGGTCTTGTCCTGGTGCCTCTGGTGCCCATGATGGCCTTGTCCTAGTGCCCATGGTCACCATGATGGCTCTGTCCTTTTGCCCGTGGTGGCCTTGTCCTGGTCCCCAAGGTGTCCATGGTGGCCTTGTCCTGGTGCTCATGGTGACCTCTTCCCCGTGCCCATGGTGTCTGTGTCCCAGTGCCCATGGTGGCCTTGTGACGGTGTCCATAGCGGCCTTGTCCCAGTTCCCATGGTGCCCATGGTGGCCTTGTCCTAGTGTCCATGGTGGCCTTGTCCTGGTCCCCATGGTATCCGTGGTGGCCTTGTCCTGGTGCTCATGGTGACCTCTTCCCCGTGCCCACGGTGCCCATGGTGGCTGTGCCCATGGCGGCCTTGTCCCAGTGCCCATGGTGCCCATGGTGGCCTTGTCCTGTTGCCCGCTGGCTGCCACCCCTGGTGTGCCCACAGGGGGGACGTGGACGTCTCTGCCATCTGCCGCTACCCCATCCTGGAGGTGAAGAAGGCCTTCGAGGGGCCCTACAAGGAGTACCGGGAGCAGGCGCAGAAATGGGGGCGCTACTCGGGCAAGGTGCCCACCCCCCGGCCCGGCGCGGTGAGAGCGGGCACAGCAACGGGCCGGGGGGTGGTGGGGCCCTCTGAGGGGTTGGCATGCATCTGTGGGGCTGGTGGTGCCCTCTGAGGGGTTGGNACACCTCCCTCACAGATGGGGAGCTCTACTCTGCCACCTTCAACAACTTCCTGGGCACGGAGCCCGTCATCCTGCGCAACCTGGGCCCGCACTACTCCATGAAGACGGAGTACCTGACCTCGTGGCTCAACGGTGGGGACGCGCAGGGGACAGGGGACACGGGAGGGGACATGGCACAGGGCACGGGTGTGACAAGGTGCTTTTGCAGAGCCTCACTTTGTGGCGTCGGCCTTTGTGCCCGAGAGCGCGGGCAGCGGCAGCGGCGACGACGACAAGGTTTACTTCTTCTTCAGCGAGCGCGCCGTCGAGTACGACTGCTACGCCGAGCAGGTGGTGGCACGGGTGGCACGGGTCTGCAAGGTACGCCTGGGCACACCTGGGCACACCTGGAGACACATCCTGAGCTGTCTGAGGACTGGGAAGTTGGCATGGGGTTGGGCAGTTGAGGAGGACTGCTATGCCAAGCAGGTGGTGGCATGGGTGGCACGGGTCTGCAAGGTACCTTGTCTTGGTGCCCATGATGGCCTTGTCCTGGTGCCTATGGTGGCCCTGTCCCAGTGCCAATGGTCACCATGGTGGCCTTGTCCTGGTGACCATAGTGTCCTTGTCCTGAAACCCATGTGCAGTGGCCGTGTCCCGAGCCCACGGTGCCCACAGTGGCCATGTCCTGGTGCCCACAGTGGCCGTGTCCCGGTGCCCGCGGTGCCCACAGTGGCTGTGTCCCGGTGCCCATGGTGCCCACAGTGGACATGTCCCAGTGCCCACGCTGCCCGCAGTGGCCATGTCCTGGTGCCCACAGTGGCCGTGTCCCGGTGCCCACGCTGCCCGCAGTGGCCATGTCCTGGTGCCCATGCTGTCCACAGTGGCCGTGTCCAGTGCCCACACTGGCCGTGTCCCGGTGCCCACGCTGCCCGCAGTGGCCATGTCCTGGTGCCCACAGTGGCCGTGTCCCGGTGCCCACGGTGCCCTCAGCAGCCGTATCCCGGTGCCCATGGTGCCCGCAGTGCCCACAGCACGCTGTCCCCGGCACAGGGTGACGTGGGCGGCGCGCGGACGCTGCAGAAGAAGTGGACGTCGTTCCTGAAGGCGCGCCTGGTGTGCTCGGCGCCCGAGCAGCAGCTGCACTTCAACCGCCTGCAGGCCGTGTTCACCCTGCCCGGTGCCCGCTGGCAGGACACCGCCTTCTTCGGCGTCTTCCAGGCCCGCTGGTGAGTGCCCGCCCTGCCCGCGCTGGCCCCTGCCCCTGGTGGCCTTGTCCCAGTGACTGTGATGATCTCGTCCCTGTGCGCGTGGTGCCTGTGGTGGTCTTGTCCTGGTGCCCATGGTGACCTTGCCTTGGTGACCATGTTGATCATGGTGGCTCTGTCCTTTTGCCCATGGTGGCCTTGCCTTGCTGCCCATGGGCACCATAGTGGCCTTGTCCCAGTGCCAATGGTGGCCCTGTCCTGGTGACCATGGTGGTCTTGTCCTGGTGCCTCTGGTGCCCATGATGGCCTTGTCCTAGTGCCCATGGTCACCATGATGGCTCTGTCCTTTTGCCCGTGGTGGCCTTGTCCTGGTCCCCAAGGTGTCCATGGTGGCCTTGTCCTGGTGCTCATGGTGACCTCTTCCCCGTGCCCATGGTGTCTGTGTCCCAGTGCCCCGGTGCCCATGGTGGCTGTGCCCATGGCGGCCTTGTCCCAGTGCCCATGGTGCCCATGGTGGCCTTGTCCTAGTGTCCATGGTGGCCTTGTCCTGGTCCCCATGGTATCCGTGGTGGCCTTGTCCTGGTGCTCATGGTGACCTCTTCCCCGTGCCCACGGTGCCCATGGTGGCTGTGCCCATGGCGGCCTTGTCCCAGTGCCCATGGTGCCCATGGTGGCCTTGTCCTGTTGCCCGCTGGCTGCCACCCCTGGTGTGCCCACAGGGGGGACGTGGACGTCTCTGCCATCTGCCGCTACCCCATCCTGGAGGTGAAGAAGGCCTTCGAGGGGCCCTACAAGGAGTACCGGGAGCAGGCGCAGAAATGGGGGCGCTACTCGGGCAAGGTGCCCACCCCCCGGCCCGGCGCGGTGAGAGCGGGCACAGCAACGGGCCGGGGGGTGGTGGGGCCCTCTGAGGGGTTGGCATGCATCTGTGGGGCTGGTGGTGCCCTCTGAGGGGTTGGCATGCATCTGTGGGGCTGGGGGTGCCCTCTGAGGGGTTGGCATGCATCCATGGGGCTGGTGGTGCCCTCTGAGGGGTTGGGATCCATCCATGGGGTTGGTGGTGCCCTCTGAGGGGTTGGCATGCAGCTGTGGGGCTGGTGGGGCCCTCTGAGGGGTTGGAATCCATCCGTGGGGCTGGTGGTGCCCTCTGAGGGGTTGGCATGCAGCTGTGGGGCTGGTGGTACCCTTTGAAGGGTTGGCATGCATCTGTGGGGCTGATGGTGCCCTCTGAGGTGTTGGCATGCATCTGTGGGGCTGGTGGTGCCCTCTGAGGGGTTGGGATGCATCTGTGGGGCTGGTGGTGCCCTCTGAGGGGTTGGGATCCATCTGTGCCCTCTGAGGGGTTGGGATCCATCTGTGCCATGCTGAGAGGGATTGGCATCTATCTGTGCCATCCTGAGATGGATTTGGGATCCATTTGTGCCCTCCTGAGAAGGATTGGGAGCCACCCCAGTGCCCCCATGCCCTGACGGTGCCCCCGTGCCCCCCGGCAGTGCATCACGGACTGGCACCGGCAGAACGGCTTTGCCAGCTCGCTGGAGCTGCCCGACAACACGCTCAACTTCGCCAAGAAGCACCCGCTGATGGACGAGCCGGTGCCACCCCAGCGCGGGCGCCCGCTGCTGCTCAAGAGGGATGCCAACTTCACCCAGCTCGTGGTGGACCGCGTGGCAGGGCTGGACGGGGCCACCTACGAGGTGCTGTTCATTGGCACAGGTAATGCCAGGGGACAGGGGCACAGGTAATGCCAGGGGACAGGGCACAGGGACAGGGGGCACAGCGTGTCAGGGCTGGGTGGTGCCACCTATGGGGTGCTGTTCATTGGCACAGGTAATGCCAGGGGACACAGGGCACAGGGAATGCCGGGGACAGGGCACACAGGGGAAAGGGCACAGCGGTGGCAGGACACAGAGGGGACAGAGCACCGAGGGGCAGGGCACAGAGGGGACAGGGCATTGAGGAGACATGGCACCGAGGGACAGGGCACCACGTGGCCAGCCCCGGGGTGCCCCGTCACTGAGTGCCCGCCGTGCCCGCCCGCAGGTGACGGCTGGGTGCACAAGGCGCTGGATTTGGGCACCCGCATCCACCTGGTGGAGGAGCTGCAGGTGTTCGAGCCGGCGCAGCCCGTGGAGAGCCTGGTACTGGCGGGCACCAAGGTGAGCGTGCCAGGGGGGTGGCGGTGCTACCGCGGTGCCACCCAGGGCGTCACCTCACCGCTGTCCTCCCTCCCCACCCTGCAGAAGCTGCTGTTCGCCGGGTCCCGCTTGCAGGTGGCACAGCTGCCCCTGGCAGAGTGCGGGCGCTACCAGTCCTGCACCGACTGCGTGCTGGCACGGGACCCCTACTGCGCCTGGAGCCGCAACGGCAGCGCCTGCGTCCGCACCGACGGGCACAACGGGTACGGGCACCCAGGGCACCGGGATGGCACCCAGGGCACGGGGACGGCACCCAGGGCAGAGTCTGGGTGGGTTTTGGGAAAGGTTCTGTGCCCAGAGGGTGCTGGGCACTGCCCAGGAAATGGGCACGGCCCCAAGGAGCTCCAGGAGCATTTGGATTTCGGGGTGTCTGTGCAGGGCTGCCAGGGGGGGGATCAGTGATGCCTGTGGGTCCCTGGGAAGGGGGCACCGCGGGTACCCCCCTCACCGTGCCCTCCTCCCTCAGGTCCCACCTGGTGCAGGACGTGCTGAGCTCCGACACCGGCGCCTGCTCCGTGCCACAGGTGGCCAAGCAAGGTGAGACTGGTGCCACACGGGTGTGCCCATGCCATCCCATGGCCCCCATGCCATCCCATCCCATCCCATGGATCCCATCCCATGGACCCCATGCCATTCCATCCCATCCCATGGATCCCATCCCATGGATCCCACCCCATCCCAACTCATGGACCCCA